>VONZ01000646.1:0-432717 GCA_012976165.1 Labeo catla | reverse complement strand
TAAGAAAAAAAAAAAAAACACATTGCAGCCAGCTGAGATGATGACCCACCAGGCTGGAGGAGATGGTCAGCTACACACTGAAGGCTGGAGGAGATGGTCGACTTCACAAGATACCACTCCATGCCACAAACTGAATGTAACTTGTGTGTACACAGAAGAAAACTGACTACTTTTCATGTCAGACTTAAGGGAAATTCTCACTTCATTTTAAATACTTCTGTTAACTTCATGCACCTCAGATTGAATCTGCCAGATTCTGATTGAATCAGATCTGATCTGATTCTGATTCTGATTGAATCTGCCTGCACAAACACTGTTTTATACAACTGTTACAGGCACAAAATTATCCCTCATTAGCTTGTGGTGTCCTTTGGACACAGTATAGCAATGATTAACTGCTTTGAGATTTTCACAGAGAAACCATTCAGTGTAAAAGTGTGCCAGAAAGTGTTCTACCTACAAACTATTAATTATTTGACAGATCATCTAGCACTTATAAGAATCCATGTAGAAAGGGGCATCAGAAATGTTTGGCAGAAGCATTAAATCATCATCACATTATTATTAATATTATTAATTGTATTATTTATTTTCATTTTATTATTATTCAACTTTCTTTGTAGTACTTGCACTGTATCCACTTAGCAGTATGCTGATGTTCATCATGCTTGTCACATCTTCTGTTACGCATTTTTAAGCTGATTTTTAACACAGTGTTGCATTTATAATAAAGTATGTATAATGACATTTTCATAAACGTGTTTTTGATTGACTCCTTATCAGTACTTGTTACCAGCCAAATGAAGTACGGAAAATGTTGAACAAACAGGGTAAAGTTTAATGGTATTAATGGTATAAGGGAATGTGCAAATCAATGGTAGGCAAAAACAGAACATAAGTATATTTGTAAGTAAATAATATACGTTTTTATACCGTAAACAAGAGCACGTCATATTTCCAACGAGGTTGAACACCGGCAGCACTCAACTTTTTGCGGTCAGGTAACGTTAATATGGATCAGTGTTAATTGTTAATGACAAATTATATAAGTTACGGTTCCTAAAACTTCAGCTGAGATTATCTCGTTCCCATATGTACTTGGTTTGCTTCTGTTTCTCCACTATGATGATTTAAACGGTCTTTACTTTACGGCTCTGTACACTTTCAGTTCACTGCTCAATGCAACGATACCTTCAAAATGGCGCCTCGTGACGTCACACATAATAAACGCACTTGACTGACAAAGACCGATTGCATGTATACTTTAGGTACACTTGAAATATTTTGCATTTAATAACTGATAATATGTAGAGGACACCTGACGCATCCAGGACCAACATCAAATAAGGACAAACACCAGTAGTGCCTTTTCTTGGGTGTTTACTGCAAGCATAAAATGGGACAGCTTTACAACAAATGTCTTTGTTCTTGTTTCACAATCAATGTATCTCGTTCTGATTCCATTGTAACTTCTATCTAATATGCTCTAGGAAATTGTTTGAGTTTTTCATTAACAGGGAAACATACCTCTCTTCAGAATGTTTCACGCAGACTGAAGAGTGCAGCACCAGGAGGATATACCATTGATCAAGGTAAGGGGGTATTCCACATCGTTAACACGGAAGAACATGAAACACTTCTCTTAACAAGCACATGCAGTGATTAGAATATTTGATTAACACCAAGACTAATTGCTGTGTAAAACAGTTGCAATTTCCATTCTGCATATGTTATATATATATTCCCAACTGCTCCCCTATAATGAAATGATGGTCCACCCCTTACTGCCTTTCTTTCTGCACTTGGTTAAGAACCAAAGGTTTTCTTAAAGTAACAAAATAAAGTTTGATAAATTATAACACTTTTACACCGCTACAAATATTTAAAGATCATACAATCCTCAATAGTGACATTAAAGGATTTTTGAAAATAGGCTCATTTTCCAACTCCCCTAGAGTTAAACATTTTAGTTTTACCGTTTTCGAATCCATTCAGCCGATCTCCGGGTCTGGCGGTAACACTTTTAGCATAGCTTAGCATAGATCATTTAATCCGATTAGACCATTAACATCTTGCTCAAAAATGACCAAAGAGTTTTGATATTTTTCATATTTAAAACTTGAGTCTTCTGCAGTTACATCGTGTACAAAGACGTACAGAAAAAAAATTTGATATTTTCTAGGTCGATATGGCTAGGAACTATACTCTCATTTCGGCGTAATAATCAAGAAACTTTGCTGCCGTACCATGGGTGCAGGAGGCACAATGATATTACGCAGCCGTCAACTCTGCCGGCTGCAACTCTGTATCTACATAAGCTGTGTCTCATTTCGAAAGATTCGCCCTCTGGAGATCGTATCCTTTGGAGGGTATGCGGAGTGTCCTCAAGCCTAGAGTTAAATGAGACGGCCTTCGTAGGACGGACAGAAAAGGAAAAAGGAAATATCACGTTGCTATGACAACACTAACAGTCTACACCGGACTCGACAGTTGTTGTGTCACGCCGCGGCCGCCTAGTTGCGCTCTAACACTAAATAAATAAAGGAAAATTATTTTTAAACTTGGAAAGTAATTTGAAAAAAAAAAACAAAAAACTGTTTTTTACTTGTTTATTTTATTGCATATTTGAGGAGCTGCAGCATAAGTACAACTGACATCTGTTACAGAAAAAAGGAGGACAAAAAAGGAGAACAAAAAATGTATTAGTTTTACTTTTTTATATTTAAACACCACATCGTCGCTTGTGTTTACATCTGACGGCGTCGCAATTTTTTTAAAATAAACGACCATTGGTTACGGCCACGCAAAGAATTGTGGGTTATCTGTAGCAGGGAAGGATACATGCATCCTCTAGCTGTGTCTCATTACGAAGGATGCACCCTCCGGAGGCTGCATTCGAAGGCTACATACGTCATAGAGGCTGTCTCATTTCAGAAAAGCAAGTAGGACACTCCAAATGCGACCTTCGAATGCGTCCTTCTTTCCCAGGAATTCGGAGGATGCATGCAGTGTATCCTTCGCTGCTACAGATAACCCAAAATTCTTTGCGTCGCCGTAACCAACGGTCGTTTATTTGAAAATAAATTGCGATGCCGGCAGATGTAAACACAAGCGACGATGAAATGTTTAAATATAAAAAGTAAAACTAATACATTTTGTCCTCCTTTTTTCTTCTCCTTTTTTCTGTAACAGACGTCAGTTGTACTTACGCTGCAGCTCCTCAAATATGCAATAAAATAAAACAAGTAAAAAACACTTTCTTTTCAAATTACTTTCCAAGTTTAAAAATAATTTTCCTTTATTTATTTACTGTTAGAGTGCAACTAGGCGGCCGCGGCGTGACACAACATTGTGGAGTCCAGTGTAGACTGTTAGTGTGTTGTCATAGCAACGTGATACTTTATTTTTCCTTTTCCGTCCGTCCTACGAAGGCCATCTCAATTAATTCTAGGCTTGAGGACACTCCGCATACGCATCCTACAGAGGATGCGACCTCCAAAGGATACAACCTCCGGAGGGCGCATCCTTCAAAATGAGACACAGCTTCTCTGAATTCCTGGGAAAGAAGGACACTTTCGAAGGTCGCATTTGGAGTGTCCTGCTTGCTTTTCTGAAATGAGACAGCCTCTATGACGTATGTAGCCTTCGAATGCAGCCTCCGGAGGGTGCATCCTTCGTAATGAGACACAGCTATAAACTTAGTGCCGGTCACTTTCAGGTGCTACGTAATATTATTGCACCTGCTGCACCCATGGTACGGCAGCAAAGTTCCTGGATTATTACGCCGGAATGAGAGTATAGTTCCTAGCCATATCAGCCTAGAAAATCACAACTTTTCATTTTCCGTCAGTCTTACTACACAATGTAACTACAGAAGAGTCAAGTTTTAAATAGGAAAAATATCATCATTATATTTGGTTATTTTTGAGTGAGATGCTATCGGTCTAATCAGATTCAATGATCTATGCTAAGCTACGCTAAAAGTGCTACCGCCAAACCCGGAGATCGGTTGAATGGATTTGAAAAAGGTAAAACTCAAGTGTTTAACTCTAGGGGATTTGGACAGTGAGCCTATTTTCAAAAAATGTGGAGTGTTCCTTAAAAACATATTTTAGGCTTAATATTAAAAAAAGTGCATTGTGCGCAAGTAGTACTCCAAATAAAGTTTAATTACAATTTTTGGCTGCGTCCGAAAGCCTAGTCAGCTGAATTGCTGCCTCGCTGCCTTATCAGGCAGTGACTTCGAAGGCTGTGAAGGCAACTCTAGAAACAGTTTCGGACAGACTTCAGAGGCAACAGAACTTGACGCCGTTGCTAGGTTACCTAACGTAGATTTTGTAGAAAAACGATCTTATACAGCTATATATAAATGCTTTAATAATACATAAAGACCTCAGTTTCATTACCCACCGAAGGTCTGTGCGTCGGAGAAGACGACTGAGAATGGCAGCTACTTTTTGCTTAAATAAAAGCACTGATGCAAGTAATATTGCAGAACAGGTCATTGTTATTAGTGGCTGTTTCGTTATTATTGGTAGTATATTGTAAATATTATTCTTATTCACTACTCATTTGAACCCTTTTAACATTTTATTAAATACTATTATTACAAACAATATTATTTATTATGCTTTTTACACTATCACGATTCATAAAGTATATCATGGTCAAGATCTCATCTATTATATAAAGTAACAAGTCTAATTTCACCAGAATATCTTTATTTATATAGCCTATGTGACGCACATGCACAGGATTGTGGGAAATCGAAGGCAGCGAAGGATACATCTCTGCTTCCTTCAAAATTCCATCAGAAAAAGGTACCTCTGGAGACAGGAAGTGAAGCAGAATTAGAATTCGGACGTGCCTTGATGCCTTCCTGCCTTGAAATGCTGCCTCCGAAGACAGCATTTTAGAACTTTCGGACGCAGCCTTTATATCAGTAAGTCTTGAATGATATGTCAGTAATTATGTTAATAGACTTGAAATATACTTAGTATAAAATAAACACATTTTAAATCTATTGCTTTTTTACTAGGGTATTCACAGGTATCTTTGGCTGTTCATTTCCGAGAAAAATTCTCTGTTTTGTCTTGTTAAATCTTAAAATCTGTTTTTCTTGAATGGGGTTTCCTTCTCAGTGGCCAGAAGCAGGAGATCAGAAACTTGTTTTTGTCCGCTTAAGATTTTCATTTTTGTTTTCTCCAGTTTCAGCTTTTTGAACTAGCGTTCAGCAGTGGCTGTTGGCACAGATAGTGTTGCATAGATTTTCAGAGTTGGAAAGAATCTGATGAACATCAAACTCTTTAAATATTCCAAACACTGGCTTCACAGTTTTTGGAAAATGTACTGACATTCAGGCCACCCAAGATGTAAATGAGTTTGTTTCATTATTGCATCACTTACTTACCAATGGATCCTCAGCGGTAAATGGGTGCCGTCAGAATGAGAGTCCAAACAGCTGATTAAAAACATCACAACAATCCACAAGTAATGTAAGTAATACACACGCTACATTGTAATAAACAAATCTATCATTTAGACGTTTTAACTTCAAACGGTTGCTTCCGTCTAAAATACAAGTTCTGTTATCCATAATATTGCTTTCTACAGTGGAAAAGTCATCTTATCTGAACCAGGATAGAAATGTGCACAGATCAAGGACCATTTACAAGTGAAAACAGCCCAAAACAGTTCTAAACAATTATGTGGATGCAGTTTTTTTTCTTTTTTTTTTTTTACTGGAAGTAGTGTTATTATGGATTATGAACTCCGATTTTGTCCAGAAAGGTAAGTTTAAAAAACCTCTAAAAGATTCTAAAAATTGTCCCGACAAAGAAACTCATCTACATCTCGGATGGCATCTTGGACTATTCAGTATAATTTAACAAAAAATAAATTAATAAATGAAATAAAAAGAATAATAAATGAGACTTGGCTCCTCTGTTACAACACATTGAGAAACACACTGGAACAGTTATTATTTTATGAGCTTGGCTCAGCTGCAGGTACGAGGTCTCTGTCTCTCAGAACAGAATGAGCAAGAGAGAACTAAACCTCTCCTGCTTGTTTGCCATCCTCCTCCTCAACCTTCCTAAGTAATGTGAAATTAAAGGCTTCTTCACAGTCTATAATTAGTCGACCCTGACACTAATTAGAAATGCTCTGTATGGTGCCACTTCATATTAAACTGAATGGGATATTCTCTTTCATTTTCTGCTTCTGAACATTAGACCATATCGTAGGCTGAATGTTACAGGGGCAGAGAGAGAGAGGCACAACGCACAAACCTCCACAAGAAGAAAAAAACAGAGCGCTTTACATACCTGACCGAACGGCACAAGGCTAGATGCAATGAAGGTACAGATGAATATTTGGAGTTGCAGCATTCCAGTTAATGTGGATCTTTCTACTTTGGAATATATACAGGTGCATTATACTGCTTACATTACTGCACCATGCAATATAAAGAAACTCTTTTTTAGTCTGTATCATCTGAACATTAGCTGCTACTGCTTGTGGTCACTAAGATGTTTAAAAATGTCTTTGAAATATGTATATTATGATCACCAAGGCTGGATTTATTGGATCGAATTACAATTAAAACAATAATATTGTAAAATATTATTACGATTTAAAATAACTGTTTTCTAGATTAATCTATTTTAATATGTAATTTATTTCTGTGATGCCAGGCTGAATTTTCAGCATCATTACTCCAGTCTTCAGTGTCACATGATCCTTCAGAAACCATGCTGATTTGCTGCTCAAAAATTATTTCAGCAGTGTTAAAAACAGTTGTAATGCTTAATATTTTTGTGGAATTTGTTAATATAATAAATGATTAATAAATGTTACCATGCAAAGTGTTCATGGACATATTAAAGAATAGAATTAAAACTATTAATTTATTTAAAAACAAATCTTACTGATTTGAAGAGAAGTGTACTTTCCAACTCTATATTTATTTTTATTTTTATTTTTTCACCCAAAGGTTAACTTGTCCTTTATACATTAAAGGGGTCATTGGATGCCCGGAAGTTGATATGATTCTTTAGGGTCTTAATGAAAAGTCTATAACATGCTTTGGTTAAAATTTCTCAATGGTAGTGTAAAAAAAACACCTTTTTTACCTTGCCAAAATCAGCTCTGAAAAAATCATCCTGTTCTGGTCGATGTTGCTTTAAATGTTAATGAGCTCTGCTGGCCCCGCCCCTCTCTTCTCTCTCTGTGGAGTGACGAGCCTGTTTACTTTAGCAGCATTTAGCTGCGTTTAGCCATGGGCAATGCTACCGGAGGTGTGTCAGATGAGGGTGGCTGAGGTGAGGCATTCAGGAGCCATTCTTGTCTACATCCCTGTTCCGGCATCGAAACAATGGTGATCGGACTGTTGCTGCTCATTCAAGGTGGGTCTAAGGTATGACAGCCATGTCAATCAATCTATCGTGGGAGCGGCCTCTGTCGGTGTGTCGTCACACAGACAAGATGCTGAGAATGGCTCGATTTGAAAAGTGGGAAATTATTGTCACGATTTTAGCTCAAAGGGAAATGTGTATAAATAATTACAATTAATTATGATTAATTACAATTATTTATATCAGCTGCCAGTAGTAACTGTAGCAGAATTAATTTTTCCATCAACTAATCTGTTCACCCAGCGAACATGCAGTATAATTTTATATCAACTCTAAGAAATGATATTTTCTTGGCCACAGAAAATAACTTTCTTAAAGTACCGTTGCATTAGAGCATGTAGCTCGAATCAGAATCGTAAAGGGACATTAATTTGCAAGGCAGAATCAGAATCAAAACTCATGTAATTTGTGCACAATAGTCTATTAACGAAGGACTAACACATAACTAATCTAAACAAACAAACATGAAATCACTCATACATGGGGGAATGGTCAGTGAGAAGCAGTTAGAGAGAGACAAGGAAATGAAGCTATGAAAAGAGTCAGTTAGCCACCTGAGTGAAACCATCAGTGCTGTCTACAGCTTATACTAAACCTCTGTTTGTTTAGTTAAATGTACGATACTTGCATTGCCTTGGTTGTTGAACAAGTGTCCAAATGCAGCCTCAGGTGAAAGTCTTGATGGTTTGGAGCAGTGGTGGTTTTGGAATTGCAGTCATGTTCTTCCGGGTCTGAAGAGTGATGAACTCCAAAGATGTTCTGACTCAAGGTCACTTTTTAGGTTCTAAAAGAACCACTGACTGACTGAGGCGAGTCATAAAGATAAATTCCAGGGTTGAGTGGAAATGTCTGGCTCTTTGTGGTCGAGAGCCACAGCTCTAAATGTTGGGGCCTGTCGGGCCTGCCGGGCACACCCTGTGCCAGCTCAGGCTCCCCGTGGGTTCCTCCACACAGGCAGCAATCGGAAGATGTTGCAGACGAGTGAAGAGAGTGAAGAGAGGGGAAGAGAGGGAGGTGATCAATCGTTTGATGCCTTTAAGCTCTCTGGAGGCTGCGCCTCCAGGAGGTCCATGAACCGATGGTAACTTTCACCTTTGGAGGGAAAGTTTACGACTCTTTGTCCGTGAGCATGGTATTTTGCATATGTAATTCGATTGGGTGCTGATGCAAAAACTACTAAGGTTTCTTAAAACACTAATATGTTGCATAGGTGTCAACATCTAATTTACACCATCTTTTAGATCATCAAAATACGAATTCAAAGAGACCAAGCATGGCATAGGTGGGTTATACGACTAGTCATCTATAATAATGCATGCATAAAACAGTAGAAAGACAAATACAAACACAACAGACAAAATTAATATACAATGCAGTAATACTGTACACAATGACCTGGGCTATGTGTGATAGGAAGGTCAAAGAAAGGTTTGTCTGTGAATGAATAGGAAAGGGGTCTATTTCTGTAGGCATTGTGCCTTTCCTATGGGCAAATGTAGCATGGGCAGATGTGCATTCCTCAGTAAAACATATGGGCAATAAAACCTCTTATCACATAGTCGTCCTGGCAACTGAGCCCTTTTGGGGTGTTAGTTGCTTTGGGGGGTTGTCTCCAGAGCTCCAGCATATAGCTGGCTTGTTGGATTTAAAGACTATTTGTTAAATGTAACAATTAATGTATGTCTGATTGGTCCAGATGCTACATTATTTTTACAGATTAAATAAAAACCACTGGGTGGATTTTTATTATTATAGGGTGGTGTGCCAACGCACATTTTTTTTACGTTCAAACAACATGTAAAAGTGAACTTTGCTTCCGATGACCCCTTTAAGAAAGAAAAAAATGGCATGTAAAAAACAAAAGATTAAACTTAAACTAACATCCCAAACAGGCACAGTATGTCTTGAACATCTGTCAACATATCTCCACAGGACCTGAATTTAGGAATACTATATGCTGGGCTCATGAATATTAATTTGGTTACGTGAATTGGCAGTCTAGTAAGGTTACTTAGCAAAGTCAGCATGACCTAATTAATATTCATGCCATGACGTCACAACCAGTCAGTTGTTTCCCCCCCCCGAACTTGAAGACTAGCCTGAAGGCAAGCTGGTTAGAGGGCTTTTTGATGTTATGTTTTATTTAGAATATAGGTTGCCGTGAAAGCATCGCAGATAAATGCACTGCTACCTTCAGAGAAATGTCACAAATAACACGCTAAAAAGCTTTATTAACTTAAGGTTGACGGCTAGATCTGAGAGGAATGGTTTCAGCTGAGAGTAATGGTTACAGAAATGGCGAAGGTGGGGAAAATGTTTCTTCTCCCTCAGAGATCCTTCAGGGAACATGATCTGTACTGTGGTTTTGATGTATTCAGGAACATTCAGCATCCTACAGCTAATTAATAGAATAGCTCTGAAATCTGACAGCAAAGCACTTTAGAGTACATCATGTTTTTGATGAGCTGTCTGGCTCTTAGGTTTTCAAGTTTTTACTCTGCTTATTTATTAAATATACAGCTGTGAAGTTTAAAGTCTATATAAAATAGCATTCACAACTCATTTGACTCTCATAATGTGATGCATTAGAGCATGACTTGATTTTATCAATTGGGAATTAATGGGATTCTGAAAAGTCGTCATGCAACACCGGAACAAAGCTAGATGGATGAAGAAGGTGACATTATTTAGCTTACAGTACAGTAGCATAAAAGACTGGACAAGTTTTATTGTATTATACAAGTTGTTACTTGGAATATTACAAACAGGCATTTTTCTTTAGAATAGCATGCACTAATAAATCATACACAATAAGCCCAAGAGTGTTGAGAATTATTGTCTGGCAAAAAGCCAGCTTCTTGAAAACACTCCACCTGTATAAATGTGTAGTGTTGACTATAAAAACAATGACGCGTCTTTAGTCATGTGACACAGTGAAGTGATCCATTCAACCCAAAACAATCAAGTTGTACTGGCATTGCTCTGCCTGCTATCCACTTTCATAATGCTGCTGAAGATAAAAGTTACTATTCAGTGAACTGTGAGAAAAGAAAAGTCTGAATTGTGAGATATATGTTTAATTCAGTAATGAACCAAATGATCTATCTTATTAACAAGATTTGATGGCATTGTCCTTTTTTCATTTCAAATGTCCATTATCCTAAGGCTATATCCACATTAATCTGGACAAATTTGAAAACAGTGTTTTCATTTTACAAATGCTCTCAGTTTAGCATTTTCAAGCATTTTCCAATATTTGCTTGTCCACACTGAAACATCGAAAAATAAAAAACTTTATTGCATATGAATAAAATGTCCTAAAACAACATGTTCTCACTCCCAACTCATCACATATTGACGCTTGGTCAGGACCCTTTGGCGTCCTTTTGGACCTTTTTGACATGCAGGGTCCTCCACTGATTTCAGTTGTTTGCCTTAATTTAATGGTTTGTATGCATTTGAAAAATATAAATAATTTTATATAAATTTATACTTTCATTGGAGCACCTTAAACCCACTCTTACCCTAAACTTACCCACTTCTGAACAATATAAAACACGAAGCAGACAAATATAAGTACAGTCACTGGTATTTATTGCAGAAACTGACCATAAACAAGCAGTATAAAAGCATTACAAACAAGTCCTGTTGCATTCCGAGTCTGCTGAAGCCATACGATATCTTTATGCAAAGAAGAGAGTAAAACATAAGATTTTAATAGCTGAAAATAATCCTGCTCTGTTAACACGCTCACATCTCACATCTCAAAAAAATACTCCCAAACATTAGCATGACGCAGTCGGTCACGAGACGCACAAGAGCCAATGGCATTTCACAACCAAGGTTGACGTAACGCTTCTTCTGGCGGGCAGAATTTTTTTTTATTTATTTACACACAAACACACTAAGTGTAACGGAGAGTGAAGGACGAGAGGCGAGCCATATGCAAGCTTTTATTGGAGGGACGAGACAGAAACATGGTCGAACAGGCAGGGTCAAACAACAGTAAGCAGTGATATCAGGGCTAGGCACAAAGAAGTCCGTGAAACAGGCGTGGGTCGAACAGGGGCGAACGTAATCCGTAAAGGGGCGAGACGAGAGAGAAGAATCCGTGAAACGAGTAATAGTCCACTGGGCAGGAGGCGACAAGTCGAGACGTGATGGCCAGGCGAGGGAACTAGACACAGGGAAACTAGATACTAGGGAACGCTAACAATAGAACTACAACAACAACTCACAATACTCCGTGGCTTGCAAGGGGAAAGACCGGGGCTTTTATAGCGCCGCTGATTGGTCACAGGAGTCGACGCAATCAGCGCGATGGGTGATGGAAGTAGTAGTCCGGGGTGCAAAGTAACAGTCTGAGTATAGTGACAGGGTGAGAGCGACATCTGGCGGTGAGCGGACCGCAGGACACCGACCAGATTCGTAACACTAAGCTTTACGGCGGACGGAGACAGATTGCGTCTATTCATCTCACAAATCAATCATTTTGCCTTGGAAGACTTAGAATAGCTGTAGCTGTATCTGGCAGTTGTATCTTGTGTTTTATTGACAAAAGTTAGGTTTAGGGGCAGGGGTTGGGTTACGTGCTCGTAAGTGTGTAAATAATGAAATGTAAATAAAACTTGTGACTGTTTACATTGAAAAATCACAACCCAACATATATGCAATAATGGCAATATTATTACCCAATATATAATTTAATCATGACGATAAAATTCGCAGTGCCTTTTGCGTTAGCATCATGACGCCAAGGGTTTCTTATTTAAAGCAATGAAGGACCCTGCACATCGAAAAATGATGCTAAAGAGGTACACTTTGCATCAATAAGTGACGCCAAAGGGTCTTGACTAAGTGTCAATATGTGACCGGCTGGGAGTGAGAACCTCACTAGACGAAACTAAAAGACTAAACACAATAAAGTTCACACAACATATTTCTGGCATGAAGGCCACAGAAAATCACATGTAAAACACAATTGTCTTCATGTTTTGCCACAGGACAGCAATTGTGGGTTAATTTTATCATCTTTCTTCACCTTTGCAGAAATGCAATATAAAGATCGTGGCATTTACAAGTCATAAATTTGCAGATCTGAGAAAAACCAAACTCGGAAATAAACAGACATAAAGACATAAACTTGCAATTCTGACTTTTTTCTCTTTTTTTTTTTTTGTTTAAAAAAAGGGTAATTGCAATCTTTAATGACTTTTAATTTTAGTTTATATCTCACAATTGTAAGTCTGAATCATAAGATAAGTGTTACAAAGGCAGGGACAAGGGAGGCCAGGATCCAAATGCAGAAGGTTTTACGGCTGCCCTCGACTATAGATTTTTCTGGTTGACTATTAGTCACGCGTTTATTAATAAACCATATAAATCATAATAATGAAACTTTATTTGCCCGCATAGCCTAATAAGCGCTCAAGTGCACACAGAAAAGCTTGCCACAGCGCACCGGTAGATATAATAATTATGAATGTGTCAGGGAAAAACAACAAGGAGACTGCATTAACGTTTTAATAATTTATTGATAAACTAGTGCTTTCTTTGTTTTCGGTTTAAGAAATGAAGTCGGGCACACTGACTTGTCATCTCCACAGTCGTGGATGCGCTTGTATGTGCATGTTTCATATGGATTGCATAATCTGAGAATATTTGTTTTCCTTTTTAATTCATTTAAAAGTAGACATTTCACTCTCCATATATACATTTTTCATGTCTGTAAGGCAAGCATACACAGAGTTTCAAAGTTTCGTGCTTAAGTTTACAGAGACAGAGACGGCAGAAAGCGCAACCTGTTTGCTTTAATTATTTTACAAAAGCGCAATGTTTCGTTGTTATGCTGAGTGCACACAAATAAACATAGTCTTTACAAATTTGAAAGATGTATTACTTTTATCCGTATGACCAAAAATGATGGAGTATTTTAAGAGGAAGTAACCGCACCGGTGCCTCCATCTGTCATGCAGTGAGTGCGCTACTGTTCAGCTTCCACACTTCCACACAGACACTTTAATAGCGCACATTTTTCAAGGTTAACATTAAATTGAGCAGCCATGTAAAGTTGGTACTACTTAAAAACAGTATTTCAGATAAAAAACCATACTTCAGGTCAAAGATTGATTGGTGAGCATTTGGATGTCCTGCCCGATGTACTGTATCACCACATAGACCAGCTGTTACGATCTGTCCATTTTTTGTGATCTGTGTTTTTTTTTTTTTTTGCGATTAATGCCATATAAAAAAATGGTAGACCAAGCCTCTTCTCATTGACTAACGATAAGTCAACTATTAGGGGGCAGCCCTAGATGGTTTATTAACAAACACAGTACAAAATAAATTACAAGAACAAGGAGTACAAGAAACAAAACTGAGCAAACTAATGCAACAGCCAAACATGGACAAGACGTCACACTTAAATACATACACCCCAGGTTTCACAGACAAGGCTTAAGCCTAGCTTTAACTAAAATGTAAGTCTGTGCTGTTTCAAATGAAAGAAACTTGCACTGACCGATCTTAAAATATAGATGAACATATGAGGCACGTTTATAAAAATTAGTTAAATATCCTAATTGATCTATACCCTTATCCTGTCTTAATCTAAGCCCTGTCTGTGAAACCAGGCCAGAGTAGCAAGCTAACAAGGGGAACACAAAACACCTGTGGAACCAAACAAGAGTGAATCAACGTGAACAACTTCAGCACACAAGACAGCAAATTAAACAAAAGTCCAGACAGACAGAGAACATGTAACAAAGCCCTCTACTTAACGAGTGGATTCTAGACACTTAAAAAAAAATTAAAACATAAGTCCGGGAGGGTGGTGGAGTAGAGGCGGACCAGGGAGAGGGATGGCGGACCAGGCCTGTGTAGTGGAAGTGGGCCTGCAAACCACAGGGGCTGTGGTGGAGCATAACACCACCAGGGTGGAGCAGGGAACCACGGCGGAGCAAGCAGTTCAAGGAGCAAAGATGGAGCCAGCAGACCAGGGGACCTAAGTGGAGCCAGTAGAGGAGGAGGCCAGGGCAGAGCCGGTAAGAGCAGGAAACCAGGGTAGAGCTGGTGGAGCAGGCAGAGCTGAAGACCCCCAGGGCAGAGCAGGCAGAGCTGAAGACCACCAGGATGGAGCAAGCAGAGCTGACAGGACAGAAGGCTCTTTTGGTGGAGTAGAAGTCCACCATAGTGGAACAGACAGGATCAAAGATCCCCACGGTGGAGTAAAGGCCACCACGGCAGATTAGGTGGAGCTGCAGACCATCATTGTAATTCATATGAGGCTGAAGACCACCACGGCTGACCAGAGTCCAACCACAGCAGAACAGGTGGAACTGTCAAAGATTTGGTAGGCTGAGATTTCAGCTTGCTGCGTCCCATGCAAAAGAGCCTTTAAATTGTTTTCAGACAGGGCATGAACACAAGCACCGGACCGTTTGACAGCAGCTGCCTATCAGCATGTACCGAATTGAGTCCAAATAGCAAATACTCACGGCAAATACAGATATGGCCTCCATGACTGTAATAGGACAGATAAAGTGTTCAGGGACAGACTCCTTGGCTGTGATAATAACAGGACAGGCAGGGAATTGAGGAGGATCTGGAGTGGACGTTGCTGCCTTGGAAGGATCTGGATGAGCTGGAGGGCAGTGTGCGGCCTACTCACATGAGATGACAACCACCAACACGAGCAGTGCAGCTGATGGAAGGAGGACCACCAGGCTAGAGAGAGCTGAGACGACTAAACTTGATGACGTAGAGGCCACCGGGATGGCGGCCGCTCTAACTGACATCAGTGGTTTGTCCACCACACTGGATACCAGTCTCAAACACCTAGAGTAGTGGTGCCCAAACTCGGTCCTGGAGGCCCGGTGTCCTGCAGAGTTCAGCTCCAACCCTGATCAAACACTCTTGAACCAGCTAATCAAGTTCTTACTAGGCATACTAGAAACTTCCCAGCAGGTGTGTTAAGGCTAGTTCAAACTAAACTCTGCAGGACACCAGCCCTCCAAGACCAGGTTTGGGCACCCCTGACCAAGAGACTGACTATTTAGCTTCAGGTGTAGTGTTCATGACGGCCAGAAACACTGGTGTGGCGTCCATGATGACTGAAGCTTCTGGCGTGGTGTCCATGACAGCTGGAGACTCTAGTGAGGCGTCCATTGGAGGCTGGGGACTCTGGTGAGGTGACTATGTTGTGAAGAGGCTCTGGAGTGGCGACTATGATGGGACGAGGCTATCCCAAATATCAAGAGCAAATTCAAGTGAAACACTACAAAACTACAGCACAAAAGACAGAAAATGAAACAAATGTCCAAACAGACAGAGAACATGTAGCAATAAAACGTTGCAATTACTTTTTTAATTGTTTTATTCCATGATAGAAATGGACTTTCCTAGGAACAGGCAAACAACAGAAATGCTGAATGATAAAAACAATGATAAAAAAAAGTCCCAGTGCTGTTATATCATCACTTGTGGAAAATGCTTCAGATTTGAGTACCTTAATTACCTGTTATATAACGCGGTATAGAATTCAACAAAGAGATTGTCACTGAAGGTACACTTAGTCATAAAATATCTAAACACTATTTCACAGATGTTAGACATTCTCAATAAAAAGAAAAAGTTAGATGAAGCAGATGAGCGAGGCAGACTTGAGTGAAAGAGACTGAAGAGAGAGTTTGGTCAGATGAGGTAAGGTGAGGTAAGTTAGTTTGGAAGACATCGAAATAAGAGCCACAAGGTATTTAGCCAGAAGACAAAAGAGCCTGAGTGGAGAGGAGGATTGCAGAGATGCGATTAAAAGTCTATTGATCTGGTCCTGTGATTGCTTTCTCCCACATTATATGAAGCCATGTTTGATTCAGCTCTGCAGTGTGAAGGCCAGTGATGAGATGGCCCCAGAGGATGACATTAAGGCCAGAGAGGACTACATTTGCTTTCTTTTCATGTCTGACAGCGCTGCAGTTTTCATTTTAAAATGTTACTTTGAGTTACATTTATCAGGACAATGTTGCTCTCATTCCAGTACAGAAAGTGTTATATTTTGTAACGTGTAGGGTGAATAATCGAAACTTTTGAGAAGAATTGCACTATTACCCTTACCATATACTTTTAAAAAGAGTACTTATTAGAGAAATAATATACTTTAAAACAATATACTTAAGTGTAAAACTGAATGTAAGGTTTTGGACACTTAATTGCATGTTAATTACCATTCAATTAAAATGTTTTATAGTTTAAATATAAAAAGTGTTTTTTAACCCTGTTAAGTGGGAATTCAGAACATCTTTTTATGTAATTTCATATTTAATTCACCTGTCTTTAAAATATCCTGTCTTGCTGAGAAAAAAAAAAAAAAAACACTTTATTGTCATTTATATTAAAACTTGTAGTATGTCAGATATATTACAAGAGTCATTCCACGAAACCGGTACGTTTTGAGACCTAACCTTTTTAAGTGTATTTTATCTATTGAGTCACCAAAATCTATTTTTAAAAGCTTTTTGTATTAATTAAAATTTTTCCCTTAATAAGGTTTAAAAACATGACATACATTTTATCTTTGAATTAGAAATGATCTTGTTTTTTTTCATTGACACCACCTATTTTGTCATGTCCCTAATGGTCTTCTATGGAAGTGTACTTGGGATATGAATAATAAAATAAAAAAAAAAGGTCCATACATTTTGCCATTCTCATAAATATCTATCTGTGCTTGGTAATGTTTTTTTTTTCTAAGTAAATTCATGATTATTCATTAAAATCATATTATTTAGTTCCATACTTCAGTAACTTCTCAACCCTGTTACACAAATCATTGTCCCTCCATAAAAATAATGAACTGATCCTTATGTGACATCATTAACAGGAAGTGAAGTCTTCAGGAAGTCTTCTGAACAACATTGTGAGCAGACACAGGCAAGTTACCACCTTCTTTTATATCTATAACTTGTTGATATTTTGATATTGTGATTGTCAAGCTTAACGACTCAACCCCGTTACATGAGAGAAAGATAGAAAACTATTACTTGTGAAAATTATCTTTGATATTTTAACAATACACATGTTTTCTTAATATCATGCATGTCATGTGCTCTCCTGTTATTCACTACATTTAGAGCAGTGGCCATTTAGAGCAAAAAATCACAACCCCGTTACTTATTTGATCATAACGGGGTTGTGAGATAAAGTTGTCCAGTAATTTAAATGATTTGATCAAGAGTCTTATACCACATGCATATGTTAAATGTAGTAATGGCCATGTTAAAGCTGTAAAAAAACAACTATTTATATGTTAAAATGTAGCAATATGGCTGTCCACTGCTCCGGGTGCGTGTTCACGGTGTGTGTGTGCGCGTGTTTGTTCACTACTCACTACTGTGTGTGTGCACTTGGATGGGTTAAATGCAGAGCACAAATTCCGAGTATGGGTCACCACGCTTGGCCACACATCACGTCCTTTCCTTCTTTCCTTCCTTTCCTTCTTTAACCCCGTTACCCTAGTCTCAACCCTGTCACACCTACATTTTTATTAATTATTTTTTAGGTTTATGAAAAAGTAATTTAATATTTGTTGAACTCAGTCTGAAAAGTTCAGAGCAATCTTAAGAATACTGAATTTTGTTTTAATGCTTAAGTTAAGCCACTTTGCTGTCACAAAAAGTTCCATTTCAGTCTTTAGTATAGCAAAAGTGTGGGATTTTATATTTGCAAACATTGAATTAGCGAGGCACATCTGATTAATAGGAGAATGATGATTTCATTACAAATACATTTTATAATAATATTCAGAGAGATCCCTTAGTGTCCATAATGGGGTTGAAGACTAATAGTGCCCATATCTTAAAATAATGACCAATGATATTTGGGATTTGATGCCTGAGATGGATTTTTTGGAAGTTAAATATTTCATTAATGTTGTAGGGTGTTCAGAAAAGTCCAAATCGTACCGGCTTCATGGATTGACTCACAAATATATTAGTAAGTGCAAATGTTGCAATTTAGTACATTTTGAATTTATATCAAATACCAAACAAATTATAATTCAGTACTTTACAAACAGAACAAAAGATTATTAGAAAATTGTCATACCCCTGTGGACTGTTTATGTTTCTCTCTCTCTTGTGCCCATATTTGGTTGTTCCTGTTTCCTGTCCGCATTTCATCATCATTAGTTAACCTTGTATTGCCTGTGCCTTAATTATGATCATCGTTATCATCTGTCTTTAATAGTTGCATTGAGTTCAGTGTTTGTTGTCCAGTCTTGTCAATGTCTTGTGAATGTCAATGTATGCGTGGTTTTACTCTCCTGCTGTGGATTTACCTGTTTTGGATTTACCCATGGAATATAATAAAGACTTTATCTATGACCTTCGTCTTCATTTGCCCCTTCTTCGCATGATACGTGACAAATATAATGTACTTGGCATTATTACAAAGTAAAAGAATTGTAAACTTCAATATACTTTAATCTAATTTCTATTGAAACTTGTACGTCATGTATTTAAATATATTTCTGCTTACACATTTATAATGATTAAGTTACAGATTAACATTTTAAATATATTGTCCTTAAATATAATAACATATTACAGTACAACTTTATGTGGGTTTTAGTACAAAGTCAACACATCAACATATAAGCACCACAAATGATTTTTAATACATAAGAATTTGAAACATATACTGTATTTTAAAGTAAAACACACACACAAACAATTTGACATTAATACAAAGTACACATTTTAAAAGTGTATACTTAAGTGTGTTAAGAAACATAGTCATTAAAATTTACTCTCTTTAAGCACACTTAATTGGCCATTTTTCATTATATTATCTGCAAGTAATATTTGAATTATACTACATATTTAATAGAATTAAGCACGGTTCTTTTTTCACAAGGTTACTTCCCTATACATTTCCTTAAATTATTAAAAGTTTTTACTAAATTTGGGACATTAATTAAAGTTCTTTCTTTGGTCAAAAATATTGATTTCTTATCTTGCACTCACCAAAGTCGTTATTTAATAAAACGTTCTTTAGAATGAGAATGTATTTCACTTATCATCCAAATTATGATTCAAGGCTGTAATGTAAACTAAAGGCTACTATTTATTAATAAGGGAAAAGCTCTCTGATGGGTCCCAGCACCCCATCTTCTTTGTTCTATCCACAAGTTTCCAGGGGGGCGCTACTGTAAAAAAGTACGTGGGTTACAGCTTCCGGTGAGGTGGCGGATGTAGTATACCAATGGTATTTTGTGTCCTAATTAGCGAAGAGGCTAAGTGTTTTTTAGACCATTGTTTACTTTGCAAAGATGCACACCTTTATGAGAGATGTCATTACGTTCTTATGTACAACATATGCTTTTCGAATTTGTGTTCCCACATCATTAGCCAATTTGGATCGCTAAATCTTGAATGACTGTCAACTAGTGAAATGACATTTGAACCGAGACATCAAAGCTTGTATTAAAGGGCATGCCAGATGAAGCCTCAATTCGAGGCTTGTTAACGTAGAAATCCCTTTCGAAGAAGCCTCACTTTCTGTCCAGTCATGTGCGCAATTCACTGCATGTTTTAATGTTCATTTTCATTGGGACCCATTTAATAATTACATTTTTTAAACCCAGTCATACAAGTAAAATGAAGAAAACTAATTATTTCAGGAAAATTGAATATATGCCATATGCAATTAATATATGTGTACATTATTCTTCTATTACATCATATTGATATTCGTACTGGCATTTAATGGCACTGTTCAATGGGTAAATTAATTTATCAGAGTCAGAAATTCAACAAACAAACACACATGGTTAGGCTTTTATCCATAACATGGATCGATCTTTGGAAATCGTGGTGAATGCTTTTTCCGACGGAGCTTCACAGGCTTTTGGCTGCTTTATTTTTTACTAACCACCAGATCGCGCTGTTTTCGACACCCTCGAAGCTTTTAAACTTTTCCCAAAACAGTCAGAGGAAAGTCTCAGTACTTCACGAGGCTTCATTTGCCCGTCACTCCTGTCAACTGTTGAATGAATGAGTGTCACGTCCTGCTTGTTTACTTTGAACCGGAAGATGCTCCCACTTTTGACGCAAGGCCTCATGGGGCATAGGAAACTTGTGGATAGATTAACTTGGAAAATAAAACTAATGAAGCCACATTATTTCAGTGTGTAGAGATTGATTGTTTACACAACTGTTTTAAAACATACTTTAGCCAAATGTTCATTATAGTGTTTAGTGTTACAAAAATATAGTCACTGCAACCAAATGCTCTTCTGAAGTGAGCAGTTTCATTTATTTTCTCCTTGATTTAATGTTTTAACAAACAAACTCAGTAACAGATCACATCACAGAAATATAGTAAAATGCTAAATAGAATCTTTGCTGTACAACATACATTACTCTTTGCTTGTTTTAGAAAATTTTGTGTACATGGCAGCACATATTTTTGTCTCCAAAACAAGAAATATAAGAATCTTTGACCTTTACAGATATATTGCCATTCTAAAGCTGTGAAGCTTTGTTTAAAATACTCTTTAGTGTATAAGTGTTTTGGATGCTCAGCGCTGACCTTTGAGGGTAAATGGGTGAAAAGTGAAAAGTGAAGAACAAAGCGTGCCTTCTCACCCTGAACATCACTGGAGTTCAAACTGGCCCTGAAACACAGAGATGCAGGAGATATCTGGATTGAAATTCACTTCACATCTTCTTCGCACTTCTCCTCCAGACAGACATTGTACAGGCAGGGCGAGCACAAATTGCTTCACTTTGCTCCCCTAAAACATTTATGACAGTGGAATCAGTCATTTAGAGCCCAAAATTGTTTTGAACTGATTTGTATTTTCAGTGGCCCAATGGATAGAGGAATTGGCAGCGACAGCAGTTTGCATTATAACGCGTGATCATTGGAGCTGAAGACAAAAGACAACTCTTCTCTTCCTCAGAGGAGCAGATTATGAGATATGGATTTCAATAAAGTTGGCTTTAATCTTCTGGTTTTCGTCGGACATTATCTGGAGAACTGAGTGTGTGTTTTTAATAGTTTTTTGAAACTCTATGAAACCGAACAGCAGGGCAGTGTGACATCAGACCATGTTCTCAAGGCATTCAGAATTTATTCAGAAGCAAATGCTTTTTTAAGCTTTTAGTGCCCTAAATTATGTAAAAGTTCCCACTTACATACGACAACAGTTCATAGTGGCCACGTCTGTTAAGCTATAAAGACAAAAAAAAAAAAGTAGCCATAAAAATCATAAAAGTAGTCATATAACTCTGGAACATATTCTGGTTTATTCCAAGCCTTGCAAAAGTTTTTTTTTTTTTTTTTCTTTTATGGAGGACTAAAAGTACACTTCAAAAAGAAAAAAAAAAAGAATAAATGATCAGTTTATTTGTTTAAAAGTCAAATTTAAATACAGTGATTGACAAATAAAATAGCATTTTTGTATTGTTAAATAAAACGTAAATGAATCTTTTGACTTTAAATTAAATTTAGAAAAAGCATTAAGAACTAATAATTGTTTTTCTTTTTTGAGCTAAGTCAAAATTGTTAGTTGGACAGTTGCTTATGTGGAATTAATTTTCAGACCTTCAGATTTCACAAACACATAATTTTTAAATATACATTCCTGATCAATAATTCTTTTTTTTATTAATTAATATTTTATTAAATGTTTTTGAAAGAAGCTAGCTTACCAAGGCTACCGTTATTTGTTTAAAAATACAGTAAAGTAAGATTTGTAATTATTCAAATTTAAAATAAATGTTTTCTATTTGAATATATTTGAAAATGTAATTTATTCCCATGATGCAAGGATTATGTGATGAGTCACATAATCCTTCAGAAATCATTCTAATATGCTGATTTGCTGCTCAAAAACATTTATTGTTATTATCAGTGTTGAAATGGTAGTGCTGCTTAACATTTTTGCTGAAACTGTGATGCACCATTCAAAATTTTAGAATAAAGAAAAGAAAAGAAAAGAAAAGAAAAGAAAAGAAAAGAAAAGAAAAGAAAAAAGGACAAATTAAACTGATCAAATATATTCAAATAAAAAAAAAATATTTCAGAAAAAATTCATATTTCGGCTCCACTACATTTTGCAAAGAAGCAGGCTACATCTTGATGCTGTAAGCTGACAGATGCTGCCTTGAGATTGATGCAGCACACAGTGTCTTTTTACACGATTGCTGCGCCCTACCTAGACCTCACACACACTTGCTGTATGCACAAGAGAAAACCTAGATTTATGGCATAATAAGCATCAGGTGCATCTCAACAGGGTTCAGGTTTTGTGCTCCTCCTCTTGGCTGCGGCTCCTGCCGTGAATCTGGACATAGGCCAGTGGGAGGCTGAAGGGTGATGATGATTTAAGGGGAGTCAAATTTTCTGTCACATTAATGTGATACTTGTCAAACATTGAGAGAAGGCTGATACGAGTTGACTGAAATGAGGTACTGAGCTCTAATGAGAGAACGGTTTGAAGAGCTCATTTCTGATACGGCCGTCATGTTTTTACGTTGACTGTGGTGTCATAAAGCATCTGCAACATGATGTGGGAATATATTAATGTGCTTTCACAGATTCTGTTTAGATGTACAACAAACGAGTCCTGTCTGACTTGTGTGCTCATTATAATTGATGGGAGATGGATGCTTACTGTCACTGCAATTGAATATGTCATGTTTCCTATATGGTTCACCTAAACAACAGATGGCAGTTGCGGAAACTTTGTGAAATAAAGTACATGAGAATATTAAGGATATATTGTTACTTGAAATAAGACCACAGATTTTGTTTTCGAAATTTACAACACTACCTACTTCCAAAATGTATTCAAGTCACTGTAAAAAATAATTTGTTGAGTCAAACTTAAAATAATTTGTTACCTGGCTGCCTTAGGTTCAGTCAACTCAAAAAGTTTACACAACTTGAAATGTTAACTTGTACTAAGTGACGACTTAGATACTTGATTCAACTTAAAAATTTAAGGCAACTGGGTAACAAACCAAATTTTTTGTTTAGTCAACTCAAATATAAGTTAACTTAACATTTCAAGTTGAGTTTACTGAACTTAAAATTTTAAGGCAGCAAGGTAACACATTATTTTAAGCTGACACAATAAATTGTATTTGTTGTTTTTTTGTTTTTTTTACAGTGTATAATAAAACTAAAGCACACGGAAGATACAATGGGGTCCAAATGTTTAAGACCGTAAGTATATTTTTTAACTGAATATAATTCATTTACAATTAATTCAAAAGTTTAAAATAAGTTTCAGTCCCACTTTATATTATGTGGCCTTAACTACTATGTACTTACATCAGAAAATAAGTACAATGTACTTATTGTATTGCAAAACACTTTTGCTGCTATTGAGGTCAGATATGGGTAAGGTTAGGGACAGGTTTGGTGGTATGGGTAGGTTAAGGTGTAAGGGATGGGTCAACAGTGTAACTATAAATGTAATTACAAAAATTCATTACAAATGTAATTAGTTGCAGGTATTTTTAAAATATAAAGTACAATACAAGTAAAAACAAATACGTACACAATAAGTGCACTGTATCAAATTATTAATTTAAATGTAAGTACATAGTAGTTAAGGCCACCTAATTGTCACGTATCGTGCAAGGAAGGGGCAAACGAAGACAAAGGTCAAAGGTAAAGTTTTTAATATAATCCACAGGGAGCTCAGGGAGCCATGGCGGAGCACACAGTCCAGGGAGCCATGGCGGATCAAGGAGCTCGGGGGGCCATGGTGGAGCACACAGTCCGGGAGGCCATGGCGGATCAGGGAGCTTGCGGGCTCTGGAGGGCGCTTTGGAGGCGCTGGCACTGGAGGGCGCTCTGGAGGGTGCTTGAAAGTAGTGGGCTCAGAAGGCTCTGGCACTGCAGGGCGCTCAGGAGTAGCGGGCTCTGGACGGCGCTCTGGAGGGCTGGATGGTACCAGCGGAGACGCTGGAAGGCTGGACAGAACCAGCGGATACGCAGGAAGGTTGGACGGGACCAGCGGGAATGAAGGAGAAGGAGAGAGGATAGGGATATCAAACCCCATGGGGAGCGCCAGGTCCATAATATCCTCAGTGTTAATGTGGCTTGCCACATGAGAGGCTGGCGGACTGGAGCGCGGAGCGGTGGCCGGCGGGTTTGAGCGCTGGGTGGCAGCCAGCGGGTTTGAGTGAGCCGCGGCCGGCGGTTCTGGCTCTGGAACGGCTGGTGGGCTGGTTCTGGATTGGGACCGGACACTCTCCAGACATCCATAGGGCGGTAGTAATTCGCCCCAATCCAGAACAGAGAATTGAGCTTGAGGTCGTCCAGCGCCGACATAGTGGCCAGCCCGCAGAACTCTCGAGCGTACTCCACGAATGGGAGATCTCTGCGGGCTAAGGCAGAGAAGCGAGCGGCAACCTCCATAATTAAACTGTTCCGGACTTCTGTCACGTATCGTGCAAGGAAGGGGCGAACGAAGACGAAGGTCAAAGATAAAGTCTTTAATATAATCCAGAGGAAAACTCCAAAGCAGGTAAATCCAACAACGGGAGGGTAGAACAACGCATACATTGACAAGACCGGACACCGAACACTGAACAGAATGCAACTTATAAAGACAGGTGAAAACGATGAACTTAATTAAGGCACAGGTGAAACAAGGAAAACTAAAGATGATTAAA
Source organism: Labeo catla (assembly GCA_012976165.1). Lineage (NCBI taxonomy): Eukaryota > Metazoa > Chordata > Actinopteri > Cypriniformes > Cyprinidae > Labeo > Labeo catla. The sequence continues at coordinate 407,612 of VONZ01000646.1, read as the reverse complement.
CGAGGACAGGAAACAGGAACAACCAAATATGGGCACAAGAGGGAGAAACCAACATAAACAGTCCACAGGGGTGTGACACTAATATAAACTGGGACCTAAGTTTCTTCTGCTCACCAAGGCTCCAGTTTGATTCCAAAATACAGCAAAAACATTAAAATTGGGAAATATTTTTTACAATTTAAAGTAAAGTTAAAATTAGTCAGCTACATTAGTTGACATAAAAATGAAAAATCAATTATTAATCTTCTAAAGTTTTATTCCAGCATTTATTAATACATTTATGAACATCATTACTCCAGTCTTTAGTGTCACATGATCCTTCAGAAATCATTATATCATATGTGATGATTTGGTATTCAAGAAACATTTGTCACATTATTATCAATGTTGAAAACAGTTGTGTACAATTTCAGGTTTCTTTGATGAATAGAAAATTCAAAAGAACAGCATTCTGAAATAGAATATGAATATAGTTTTGATATAAAAAGTATTTGCAACTGTATATAGAGATTTCTTATTCACACAAAATGTAAACAAAATTCAAATTCAGTTTGATGTAATCAAAATATTATTTTGTTTCTGGGTCCACAGGTTATGTAAGGGGTTATGTCTGTATGTATTTTTTTTCCAATGTTTTATTGTCTGCTTTATAATGTGTCTTGATTTATGTGTCTTCTACCATCTCCCTGCATGTTGTTCGGGACGTAGGACCAGAAAGAGTAAAGCAGGTAAGACTGCATGCTGAATACAAAGATGCACACAGGAGAAACAGAGTAATTATTTCCAAATCAAAAATTGGCAGTACTATTACAAAGGTGCTAACAACGGAAAACCAGCATTTCAGTATCGACAGCCTCCAGCCAATGGACACTGCAGTCAAACATGATATTTCTGACAGCTCCACAGGTAAACTCTGGTTTCCATGAGAACAGTCCTGCGATTTCAGACGAGCAGCAGCGGTACATCGGCTTTCCTTTTTTCTTTGTTTCTCCTTTCTAGCACTTTTACCCCTCGCGCTTCAACGACCTGCTTAGTTTGAGACGGAGAAAGGCCAGTCTCATTTGTAGTTAGTCTCGGCTCCCTGTCTCTCAGCCCGGAGTTGATGGAGTGATTCTTACCTGCGATGCGCTTGAGAAAGCTATTGTGCGATGCTGATGGATGGAGTTTGGAGGTGCAGTGGGGTCTGGCTACTTGGAGAGCTTAAATCAATCTGTTCATTTGTGTCTCTGTTGGGCTGATCATTGGAAAGTGCAAACAGTTGAGGGGCGGCAGTATGAACCGCCCTCATGCTGAACAGAACGTTTTCATTAAAGTACACACACAAGTAGCAGCCTCTAGTTTCACTTGCCAAACTAACCCTGTACATTTGTAAGACTGCAAGAGGAAGAAAGCTAAACAAGACAGATGAATCATGTGCATATATCTATGACTGACAAACACATCCCTAAACACAATAGTTCACAGGAAATTTTCAAATCTAGAATTCATCAGTCAAACATCAACAACCAAAAGGCAAGCATAAATACTAATACTAAAGCCCGGTTCAGACTACATGATTTTAGGCAGATTTTGGCATGATCTGCTTGACATCCCTTATGAAAAAGAAGTTTACTCAAGTGTGCTATTAGTATACTTATTTAAACTAAAAATGGGAAAGTTTAGTCTTCTTTTTATGTACTTCTTATAGAAATGGGCTTTACGTACTTCTCAGAAATATACTTAAAATGACATTTAAGTATACTTGACATATACGGTAGGGGCGCTATGACAGATCTTCTGTACAGAATTTCCAAAAAACACAAGTGAAGAAGAAACCTAAACAACATGCATCCACGTGTAATCTTACACAATCATCACACATAAAACAGCATCAAAACTGTGTAACATTATGGAATAAAATGTCAACTAATGAAGAGGTAATAATGACTAAATTTTGGGATGTTAATCGACATCTAAATTTTGATTTTCATTTCATTTCATTTTCATTTTTTTTTCAGCTTTTTGTTCAAAATGTTATTTCTTTGTTTTTTGTTTTTTTATTTATGAAACTGTTTAAAAAAGAATGCACGAAGCTAGAATAAAACATTTTTGTTTACAAGCAGATGCCCTGTTCTTTCTTTAGATGTTTTGTATGTTCAGATACTCATAATACAAAATATATACAAATTAATACCTAAATAGGGACATGGTAGCATATAGTAGTATGATGTAAAGTTCACTTAAAGAAAACTTACGAGTATACTTGATATATGCTGATATACTAGCAAGGCCAATTTAGTCCCAATGAGTATTGAAAAAGTACACTTACAAGTATACTACTAGTACACTAATATTTGTACACTTACTACATAAAGTATACTTAAAAATATACTTTACTTAAGTATACTTAATAAAATAATCTTAAAGTATACTACTTTTTGGTAAGCGATAGTGGGGATTCGTAAATGACAATGGGCGTCGGAACGCAATTTTTTCCGTTGTCTGTAGTTCCATCACATCTGTGACACTGGCCAATAGGACCACAGAAGTGCCTTCCTACATGCTTTCGACAAGCCAAAATTAAAAAGAAACAATGCTATCGGACTTGTCCTGCAGAGTTTAGCTCCAACTCCAGTTAAACACACCTGAACCAGCTAATCAAGCTCTTACTAGGCATGCTAGAAACTGCAGGACATCGGCCGTCCAGGACAAGTTTGGGCACCCCTGTTCTAGATCGAATTTTACAATAGAGAAAATGTTCGTGGAGCTATGGCGATAATACTCCTGCATTTAGGATTACCATGACAGAGTGAAAAAATGTTAAATAAACACTACTTTGCCACAGTTCTCATTGACAGTCCATACTGTCCTCTTCATGCAATCCAGATTTATGTCCACTGTCAGGTTTTTGTTCTTTTTTGGGCTTTTCTGATGACAAGACAGGACAAAACACACTGTTTGTTAGCCATTGTTTGTTTACGCTCATGGCACCTTCTGTCTAGTCCTGCCAATGACAGCACACACATCGTTAAAGACGGCGATGAATGGTCGGGTAGCCAAGCGTTGTCTGACATGCTTCTTATTCAGGACTCAACAAGATTTTAGGAGTCAAAATCATATAATATAACACAGTGACCGTCGTAACTGACAAAAAAATTGTGTAGTTTGGGCTTAAGAGTTATTGATTTTAACAAACGCCAGAGTTGTTCAAACTTGTAACTCAACCCTGTTTAAAAAACAGCAGCTGTGCTCTCAGCTATTCTCGTTGACCGCTGTCTGTAGCCGTAGTTCATGTTGAACACAAAATTCTGACTTGAAGCAGTGCATGCCGGGTAGAAATTTTGTCTGACTTGAGTTGGCACTGATGCCTTGTGACTGTCACGTGTGGAATCAAAGTACCGCGATAGCGATTCGAGAACAGCCGGCTGACTCAGCCACCACAGTTTGTCCAGAGCAGCTGCAGGAGCTCTGATGACGACACAGCTGTTTCACGATTGGGCAGAAATTTACCGCATGAAAATGACCATGTGTGTTTCGGGTTTATTCTAACATCCTCAAGTCCAATAATGCTCAAAAATCTGCATTTTTAGAACAGTAAAAGCTTTTTTACTGTAGTCGTAATGTTATGTTGAGTCACATTTATCATAAAACACTAATAAAAGCATATAACCCCACTTTATTAGTATTTAAGTACTATATGTTTATGTTGAACAATATTATTGTTAAGATGGCACTGTATTAAAGCAGTATATGAAAACTGTTTCAGTTGCTCATGAAAACACTTTTAAAATGTCTGTGTATTTGACAAATATTGCATTTAATTCACATCATCTTTGATAAAGTATGCAAACACTGTGAGAGCGTCACTAATGAGAGCAGAAAGTGTCTGACTTGACGGCTCCATTTTTAACTTCGCCCCTGACTGCTCTCGGTTAATCTCGTTGACCGCCATCTGTAGCCATGCTTCCAGTCGAACACACATATTGAAAACATGAACTAAAGAACCAATGGCAGGAATACATAAGGCAAGGGAATCATATGACGTGACAGGAACCATGACTAAACTTCAAAATAAACTAAATGAAAACATGAACAAGAAACAAAAGCCAAACCCCATGTTACACAAGCTGATAGTTCATGTTTATATTTTGTTTCATGTCTTTGATTAAGTTTATAGTTTATGTTTTTCGATCATTATTTTTAATAAAACTGTACTTGGGTTATTTTCCACCTTTATCCTGATCTGCTTCAGCCCAGTAATGTTACAAAATACATAATCAGTCATAAACCCAACAGTCTGCATTGTTTGGCTCCATCAGGACAATTTCTCTGTAGAGCATTAAAGGAAAATTGTGAACTGTGTAATTTGGTGGGGTTTAATGATGTTGCCCTCAAGGACGTTTTTTTGTGCGGGTCTTGATGAAACCATTGCTTCCAGGATGCTGGCCAACACATTTCACTCGACATTAACTCAGTATATTAGCCTTACCTTGAAACTGAGTGGATGGCCATATACTGTTGAAGAAGTCAAAGAGGACTTCAGTACTTATCCTGCAGTAGATACCAATGCCAGAGTCTCCTCACATTCCTCATATTCCCCTTAAGGGGCTATATGTCCCAAGCTCTGATGGCCACAGACCTTGGTTCATAATGGACCTTATTGGCTATGGCCTCTATGGTTTCCTGCCAAGACTGTGGGTTCAGTGATCTCAAGTCCTGTAATCCTAGAGGTCATCTTATTGTCCATGGTTCTTCAAGTAGTCACCACTGCTGTTCTATGTATGTTGACAACACACATTTCCCCAGAGATGCCAGTGTCTCCTACAACTTCCTCTGTGAAGTCTGTTTGTTCAGTCACAGCCACAGAAACCACCCATGAACTTTCTGTGCTCTCTATATGGCCACAGAGGCCATCCATGCCTGTTCTACCATGACCATAAAGGCCACCTCTGAACTTTTTAGGCTCCATGTCCCACCTTCTCCACTCTGGCCTCATGCTCCGTCAGTTCCCCCTGGTCCTTGGCCCTGCCATCTCCACCTTGGCTCCATGTTCTGTCGGCTCTGCCTTGGTCTCTGGCTCTGCTACCTCCGCCTTGGCTCCATGCTCTGTCGGCTCCACCCTGGTCCCTGGCTCTGCTGCCATCGTCTCAGCCCTGGTCTTTGGCCCTGCCATCTGCTTGGCTCTATCCTCCTCCATGGTCTCGTCCTCTGCTCTACGGTCTAGACCCACCTTTGCACCACGTTCCAGGCCTGCTTTCACTCCATGGTCCAGGTCTGCTACCATGACATGAAACAGGCCCACTTACACTTCACATGGTCCTCCATCCCTCCCCTTTGTCCTCCTCCGCTCCACCACCTTCCTGGACTTGTTGTTTTGGATTTGGTGTTTTATTTAGGTGTCTGGAGCCGTTCATTAAAGGGGGTATATGTTACACCAGTTTAGACATTTCTTGTTTTCAGCTCAAATCATGTTATTTATTTTAAGATTTTTATTTTATTTTATTTTATTTTATTTCTACAGTAAACATGTGTGATACTCTCTTGCTTACATATAAGGCCCTAAATGGTGTAGCTCCTGCACACCTAGCCAGTCTTCTATCACACTATAATCCATCACACTCCTTAAGGTCACAAAACTCTGGACTTTTGGAAGTACCTAAGAGATCAAAGTCCACTAATGGAGGTAGAGCATTTTCACATTTGGCTCCTAAACTCTGGAACAGCCTTCCTGATATTGTCCGGGGCTCAGACATACTCTAGTGGTTTCTCTTTAGCCAAGCACTCACATAATGCATCTCATAACATTGTAATTACATCTGATCAAATGCACATTACCATTCTTTGCTTGAAATGTTTTGAACAGCAGCTACACTAACTATTCTCTATCTGCTTTTCTGTTTCTGCCATGGAATGGGCATTCCAAGGTAACTAGAGATTACACAAGTTCAGTCTGGATCCAGACACTTACGAAGATTTGAGATGACCCAACGCCTAAGAAGAAATGACGGCTCTCACCCCTCTACCCCTCCGAGGACCTCAGATGATGCCAACCCTGATGCAACATACAAAACATACAAGTGTGATGACAACATATAATCATTGCTGTTATTGTGTGTGTTCACTGTTTCTGTTTGAATATATGTCATTAACTAACTGCATGATTTTTACTGTCTTAGAACTTTACATTGTTGCTATATGGACATTACCTTGACATAGTCACCTGATAAACTAATCTTAATTGTAATGTAGAAACATTCATTTTCTTTAAAGCTGCTTTGCAATGATGTGTATCGTGAAAAGCAGTATACAAATAAAAAAAAAAATAATTTGTGACAGGGAGTTTTGATGGCACTTAACTTTTCTTAAAAACGCACTAACCTAGTTATTGATATAATAATTATTCTCTTCTTTAACAAAGTTTACATTTACATTTATGCATTTAGCAGATGCTTTCAAAAGTGTCTTTGAAAAGAGGAGCATAAGCAATTCAATGTATCCAAAGGCTTTATTAATCAACTAAAAAATAAACCAATTTATTCAGCTGTACAGCTGTACACTCTTAAAAATAAAGGTGCTTCACAATGCCATAGAAGAACCTTTTTTGTTTAAATGGTTCCACGAAGAACCTGTAACATCTGAAGAACCTTTCTGTTTCACAAAAGGTTCTTTGTGGTGAAAGAAAGTTCTTCAGATTATAAAAAGGTAAGAAAGAGATGGTACTTTGAAGAACCTTTGACTGAATGGTTCTTTACGGAACCAAAAATAGTTCTTCTATGGCATCACTGTGAAGAACCGTTTAAAGCACCTTTATTTTTAAGAGTGTATAGAAGTTCACTAATTAACCTGTTGATGTCTCTAATGGTTTTCACCATATGTCAGCAATGCAGGGATATATATCTTGAAGTAAATACTGTAATTTTTGTTCTGAACTGAATATCTTGTAATGTGAAATATAACAACAAATTTGACATGCTTACATGCAATATATTGTTTTTATTGCAAATTGTGCAACTGCACCAAGAATAAACTGTTAAACTCTACAGTAAATGAACAAATATCTACAATACTAGATATTACAGTAAATAATACTACAGTACTATACTGCAGCAAATAAACAAATATCTTCATTATTTTTTAAAGATGTATTATTATTACTATTATTCTTATTATTATTATCATTTCTCTTAATTTAATGTAAAATGCAGAGATCCTATATATGGGAATTTACTCTATAACTATAAACCAGTTAGCCTTAGATCCACTAACACACTTACAGAGAACAGCAATAAAACACAGAGAGAGAGAGAGAGAGAGAGAGAGAGAGAGCTCCTGTCGGAGGCCTGGACAGATTGGAGTCTGGATCTGAGTTTGAGTTATTAAGATGTATCCGGTGGAGGCTGCTCCACAGGATAAGACCTTCACTGCAGAGTGCTCTTCACTTTGTGAATAATTAGGATGGGTATCCACGTCTGAGCGAGACGCCAGCATGAGGCATTCTTGAAGTCCATTAGTGAAGTGTTCAGCACCATTCAGACGTAAACAAATGAGTCCATTCACTGCAGCAGATAGCCATAGTCCTCTTCTATTATTAATATTATGATTATTGCAGCTGGGGGAAGAACTGGTTTTGATGTCAAGCCACACTAGCCGCAAGGAAGATATAATGTATGCTTTGCCTAACAATACAAAGATATTTTTACAAGGAAATCAAGATTTTATGAAGATATGTGAAGATATATATATAGAGAGAGAGAATATATATATATATATATATATATAAATACTGACAAATACTGACATACCGATTAATTATTGCAAACAATAAGCTCTAAAATGATTAATCTGTCAAATTATTAATCGCGTGTAAGAAATGTTATGTGCAAAATATTTGTATTTTTATATAATATCAGTTATAGAAAATTATAATAAATACATATACTTGTACATATTTCTTAAATATATACATGAATGTATTTGTATTTATATATATATAATAATTAGACACAGTATAATTATAATTTTATTTTGTATGTGATTAATCGCAATTAATCTTTCGACAGTCCTAAAATAAATATGTTTACAGATATACACAAACATACCTGCATATGAATTTTTATAGGAAAGTGTACATACTTTTTTAACTGGTCACCATTTAAATTTGTATTTATTTATTTATTTATTTATTTATTTTTTTTTTTTTGGTATTTTTTATTGTTTTGCCTTAGCTGGATCATTTTACCTTGTACTGTGACACATGAATTTTTAAAAGTACAAATATTCCTTCTCTCTATTAATATGGCTTATAAAAGCTGCATGCATAATAATTATAAAATAATCAGCTAAATGATGTTTAAAATAGTATTAGATGAATTATAGCTTGTCGCACCACAGGACATGGCAAATGTATTTCATGTCAACTACCCACATGCACAAATGGTGAACACTTTCTTTCAAACCCCCACAAAATCTGGAATCCTGGTCCATTAATTAAATTAATTCCTTTTCAATTCATACATTTTATTTAATTTGTAAAGTGAGAAAAAAAATTGATTGCATTTTGATGTATTTTTAATACTGTGTATGTTAGTTGTTTTATTAATCAAACAAAATGTCGGAATCTGAAAAATACCTGCACTGTTTCTGTAATACAAATGCAGTTACGTTTCATTGGACACTTTCAATGAACAATGCTCATCTCCATCAGTATAATGAGGCAATTGTTACAGATATTGATCAGCGTGCAGCATTTACTAAATGAAATAACAGCAGGTCTGAATGAATTGGAAGAGGAGGAGCAGACTATAATTTAGAGCTGAAATGATGGAAACGAAGTCAGCAGATCTCAACTGGCTGACAGAAACGTGTATTGTCTGCTAAGCCGCTCTAATGGCAATGCAATGCTGCTGAACAGACCTCCATTGCAGCACAGGTGCCATAATCACCCTGATCAGAAAATGGTGCAGCAGAACTCTCCGACTTATTTACATTCAGACGGCCTTTGGCGCAAGCGGTCACGCTTATACAGGCACAAGGTCAATGCGGGGAGAAGGAACGGTAGACGTTTCTGGCTTACACAGAAAGATTAGAACAGCATCAGTGTTTGATGAATTGTAAAACTCAATGTCATCATTAACCAACTGAGAATATGAAAATAAGAGCATGTTTTCTAAAGTGTAACCGTAATTAGTGTCACTGACAAAAAAATTCTCCAAGAAATTGCTAGTACATTTTATAATTACAAAGAAATGGCATGCAACACATTGAATTAAATGTGAAATTTTGATATTTTGAAAATTTTGAAATGCCATAAAACCAAGAATATGTTATCTGTTCATTCTCTTTAACCTTTATTTATTTGACTAAAGTACAAAGAAAAAAAATGTCCAATGTTTTCAGTGACCAACTTTTAATTTTATTTAGTAAATATAACCAAATTTTGATTTTCATTGCTGCAACACACTCCAAAAAAGTTGGGACAGAGGCATGTTTAACATTGTGCCACATCAACTTTCCTTTTGATTACAATGTTTAATTGTTTGGGAATTGAGGATACTAATACTTCAAGTTTTGCGAGCAATCTGTCCAATCTGGCTTGATAGCAAACTTCAGATGATCAGCAGTCTGTGATTCTCCTTTTCATGACTGATCATACATTTTCAATAGGAGACAGATCTAGTCTTCAGGCAGGCCAGTCTAGCACGTTCAGTCTGTGTCTACAAAACCACACTGTTGTAGCACATGCAGAATGAGACCTGGCATTGTCTTGATCTAATAACTATGGACTTTGCATGAAAGACGTCATCTTGATGGCAGTGCATGTCTGTACAATCCCAATACATGCATCTATTTCAACAGTACCTTCGCACATATTCCAGTCACCAATGTCGTTTGCGCTGCTGCACCCCCATACCATGACAGTCATTTGCTTTTGCATCTGTCGTTAATGAAAGTCTGGATGGTCCCTTTGGTCTTTGGTACTGAGAACTCTACGTCCATTTTCATCAGAAACAAGCTGAAACGTGGACTCATCTAACCACAGCACACATTTCCATTGTCTTTTTGACTATGTGAGATGAGCTCTGGCATAGAGAACCCCATGGAATCACTTGATGTATAGTTTTCTGCTAGAGTAACAGAAATTCAAGTTGCATTTATTGATGCAGCTGCAGAATGTGTCAAGTGTTGACAGTTTTCCGAAGTACTCCTGAGCCCATGTGGCTATATTTAACACCACAGCATGACAGTTTTTATGCAATGCCATCTGAGGGCTCAAAGGTCATGCACATTTACCTGAGGTGTCTTGCCTTGCCCTACACAGACTGACATTTCTCTAGATTCCCTGAATCTTTTCACTTTATTATGTGTGGTAGTTAGTGAAAGACCTAAATTCTTTGTGACTTTATATTAAGAAAGGTGATTTTTAATTTGTTTGACACTTTTGTCATAAAATTTAACAAAGACTGAAATGCTCCTTTTATACCCAAACAAGATATCCTCACCTGTTTCCATTTCACCTGCTCCTGTGAATGTTTCAAAACAGTTTAATTTGGTTATTCTATAGCCTTTTCACTTTTATTTTGCCTCTGTCCCAACTTTTTTGGAGTGTGTTGCAGCCATGAAAATCAAAATTGTGTTATATTTACAAATATATAGTGAAAACATTTTTTCTTTGTACTTAAGTCAATTAAATAAAGGTTAAAAAGAATGAACAAATAGCATATTCTTGATTTTATGGCATTTCATGAAATGTCCCAACTTTTGTGATACTGTGGCCAAGACACAGTTAAAGTTTTACATGAATACTGTGAATACTGTGGTACTTTTAGGGATCAACTGATAGCAGCTGCTGATTACTTTTCTATTACGAATTATATTTTATGACTAATATAATTTTTTTTAATCTGAGAAGTTCTTATATGGGACATCAGCTCAGGACATAGAAAAATAGTTTCTAGTTGAGTTTAATAAAAGTTTTCTTTTTGAGTCGGGGAAAAAAAATGCATGCCGTTTTTCCCCACTTTATTGGTGTCACGAATCTGGTCGGTGTCCCGCTGTCCGCTCACCGCCAGATGTCACTCTCGCCCTGTCACACACAGACTGTTGCACCACACCCCGGACTACATTCCCCATCAGCCATTGCACTTCAGCCGCAACCAATCAGCGGCGCTATAAAAGCCCCGGTCTTTCCACTTGCAAACCACGAATTGTTGTATTGTTATTCCCATCGTTAGCGTTTCCTAGTTTCTTGTGCCCTGTTCCTAGTTCCTGGTTTTTGATCTCTCGCCTGGTTTTCCCGTTTCCTTCTGCCTAGCCGCCTGCCTTGTGGATTATCGCTTGTTAAAGGATTATTCTTCTCGTCTTGCCTGCGTTTCACCTGTTGCTCCTGTCTGACCCTGCCTGCTCGACTATGTATCTGTCTCGTCCATATAATAAAAGCTCGCAAATGGATCCGCTCGCCTCTCGTCTCTCACTCCCCGTAACAGAACAATCCGTCAACACAGGATCCAGCAGCTTTCACCCCGGACATTCATTCGACATGGACACTGACATAATTCTTTTAAGGATCAGACAAGGACCACGCACACTAGAACAGTATATCCGTGAGTTTCTGGCCATTGCCAATTATTCCACCCTCCCGGACTGTACTATCATTGAAATCTTTTGCGATGGCGTAAACCAGCCTTTAAGAGCGAGGCTGAGACGCGAGGGTCCGCGTTCATCACTCGCGGAATTTATGGACTTTGCACTTTTGTGTGTGGGCTCTCCGTTTACCGTGGGTGTCGCGAAGGCGGAGCACGATCCCACAAACACGTTTTCCGCCTGGATCGCACGGGAAATGGCGGCCGTGTCGGAGCGCGCTCGAGTAATGGCGGCGACAGCGGCGCCCCTTCACAAAATGGCGGCCGCGCCGGAGCGCGTTCATACCCTGGCGGCGACAACAGAGCCCGTGCGCAAAATGGCGGCGACTGCCATGCCCGTTCTCAAGATGGCGGCGACGGCGGAGCCCGTTCACAAAATGGCGGCGAAAACGGAGCTTTGTCACGTCACAGCTGCTATACCAGAGCCATACAAGGTTACAGCTGCATTTCCTGAGTCGAGTCAAGTTTCCAAGTCCAGTCAAGTTGCAGCTGTGTTTCCCGAGTCAAGTCAAGTTCCTGAGTCAAGTCCATTTGCGGCTGCATTCCCCGAGTTAAGTCAAGTTTCCAAGTCAAGTAAAGTTGCAGCTGTATTTCCTGAGTCAAGTCAAGTTTCCAAGTCAAGTCAAGTTGCAGCTGTGTTTCCTGAGTCAAGTCAAGTTTCCAAGCCAAGTCAAGCTACGGCTGCTGTTCCAGTGTCAAGTCAAGCTACGGTTCTTGTTCCTGTGTCAAGTCAGGTCAAAGCTGTGTTTTCTGTGTCAAGTCAGAGCTATCGCCCTATCTCAAGTCAAGTTACAGCCATCTTTCCTGAGCCACTGCACAAGATGGCTGCCACGCCAGAGCCACTGCACAAGATGGCTGCCACGCCAGAGCCACTGCACAAGATGGCCGCCATCTCCAAGCCACTCCACAAGATGGCCGCCATTCCTGAACCTGTGGTCAGCACCCGGACGCCACCTGTGGTCCTGATGGCCCACGTGCTGGACTCACCCCTAATGACGGTATGGGCAGCTAAAATGGCGCTCCCTCATGCTGCAGCGGCTACCCCTGGGTCAAGTCAAGACACAGAGTCAAGTCAAGCCAAAGCTGTCGTTCTCCATGAGTCAAGCCAAATCACAGCTGTTCCCCACGAGTCAAGTCACGCTACAGCTGTTGTTCCTGAGTCAAGCCATGTTGTTCCTGAGTCAAGTCACGTTACAGCTGTTGTTCCTGAGCCAAGCCATGTTGTTCATGAGTCAAGTCCCGGTACAGCGGATCTCCATGAGCCAGGCCAGGTTATAGCAGATCCTCATGAGCCAAGTCAAGCTGCTGCTGTTATTCCAGAGCCAAGTCAAACTTCAGCCGCTGCTCCAGAGTCAAGTCAGGCTACAGCTGTAGCCTCCAAGTCCAGTCAAGCCTCCAAGTCCAGTCAAGCCTCCAAGTCCAGTCAAGCTTCCAAGTCCAGCAACATCAAGGCTGTCGTTCCTGCATCAAGCAACGTCAAGGCTGTTGTTCCTGAGCCAAGTGAAGTCATTGTTAATCTTCACAAGCCAAGTGAAGTCAGGGCTGTTCCTCCTGAGTCAAGTGAAGTCACAGCCGTGGTTCCTGAGTCAACCAAAGTCACAGCCGTGGTTCCGGAGTCAGGTAAAGTTAATGATCCTCACAAGTCAGTTCAAGTCACCGCTGGTCTTCACGTGTCAGATCAAGTCACTACTAAACTTCACGAGCCAAGTCAAGTCACTGCTAATCTCCAAGAGTCAAATCAGTTCACCACTGATCTTCACGAATCAAGTCAAGTCACAGCCAATCTCCACGAACCAAGTCAAACCACAGCTGATCTACATGAGCCAAATGAAGTTATTACTGCTGTTCCAGTGCCCTGTCACGTCTCGTCTATCTGCCCAGAACCTCACCAGGTCTCGTCTGACCTTCCAGAGCCCCGTCACGTCTCGTCTATCTGTCCAGAACCTCACCATGTCTCGTCTGACCGCTCAGAGTCAAGTCACGTCTCATCTGACCGCCCAGAGCCCCGTCGCGTCACCGTCTGTCATCCCAGAACCTTATCCTGGGAGAGTCTTGTCCCCGGCCGCCCAGAGTCAAGTCACGTCTTGTCTGACCTTCCAGAGCCCCGTCACGTCTCGTCTATCTGCCCAGAACCTCACCATGCCCCGTGCGACGGCCCAGAGTCAGGTCATGCCCCGTCCGACGACCCTAAGTCAAGTCACATCTCGTCAGACATCCCAAGATCACGGCCTATCATGATAGCCAGCGTACTGGACCCACCCCAACCTCCCGCTGCTGCTCTTCCTTCCTTCCTGAGACGGCTCCAGAGGTCCCGTCTGGCCTCAAGCCTGCTCCAGAGGTCCCGTCTGGCCTCAAGTCTGCTCCAGAGGTCCCGTCTGGTCTCAAGTCTGCTCCAGAGGCCTTCCCCATCAGAGAAGCTGCGCCATTGCCCCCAGAGGTGTCAGCATTTGCTGTAGAACCTCCTATGGGGGCGGCGTTATCCTTCGGTCTCTCTGCTTCTCTCCCTATTCTCTCTGCCTCCTCTGTCCCTGCTCTCCCCAGGTCCCAGACCATGACGCAGGTTCCTGTTACGCCCAGTCGCGGCCTCATTCCGCCCGGTCCTGCGCCTGTTCCGCCCCAGAGGGCTGCAGCACCTCCTGCTCACCTGTTCCGCCCTGGAGGGCTGCTCTCCCCTATTCTGTCTGCCTCCTCTGTCCTTGCTTTCCCCAGGTCCCAGACCGTGACGCAGATTCCTGTTTCGCCCCGGAGGGCAGCTCCTGCTCCGCCTCCTGTTCCGCCCTGGAGGGCCACTCCGCCTCCTGTTCCGCCTCGGTGGGCTTTTGCGCCTCCTGCTCCACCCTGGAGGGCGCCCGCGCCTCACGCTCTGCCTCCGGCTCCGCCCTGGAGGGCTCTTGCGTCGCCTGTCCCGCCTCCGGCTCCGCCCTGGAGGGCTCTTGCGTCGCCTGTCCCGCCTCTGGTTCTGCCCTGGAGGGCTCTTGCGTCGCCTGCTCCGCCCTGGAGGGTTCCTGCTCTGCCGGTCCTGCCTCAATCACCGGGTCCTCCGCAGGGACCTGGTCCTCCAGCCCTCGCCCTGTCTCACTCCCGCCCCACCGCTCCCCTGGACTGTTATTCTGTTGGAGCGTCTGGAAGCCGCTCCTTGGGGGGGGGGCTATGTCACGAATCTGGTCGGTGTCCCGCTGTCCGCTCACCACCAGATGTCACTGTCGCCCTGTCACACACAGACTGTTGCACCACACCCCGGACTACATTCCCCATCAGCCATTGCACTTCAGCCGCGACCAATCAGCGGCGCTATAAAAGCCCCGGTCTTTCCACTTGCAAACCACGAATTGTTGTATTGTTGTTATTCCCATCGTTAGCGTTTCCTAGTTTCTTGTGCCCTGTTCCTAGTTCCTGGTTTTTGATCTCTCGCCTGGTTTTCCCGTTTCCTTCTGCCTAGCCGCCTGCCTTGTGGATTATCGCTTGTTAAAGGATTATTCTTCTCGTCTTGCCTGCGTTTCACCTGTTGCTCCTGTCTGACTCTGCCTGCTCGACTATGTATCTGTCTCGTCCATATAATAAAAGCTCGCAAATGGATCGTCTCTCACTCCCCGTAACAATTGACTAATTAGGACAAATATGATAAATTATTTTAAAAATATCTAAGTATATTGGTTGTATTATAACAGTATATAACGGTATATCAGTATTGTCACTGATTTCTCTTGTGGAAAAAGTAGACATGGACTCTTACCTACGATTCTCACCTGAATGGTGGTTTCTGTGTGCATCCCTCTCCTGTCATCTTCAAAGTAATATCTCCTAGCAGTTCTCTCCAAGTGTTCTCCAGCATCTTCCTAACATCTAAAGTTTAGGACCTGCCAAGGACCAGATCATTTTTTATTATGTCCTGATATAGAAAATCATAGAATTCAATAGGGTGTCATAACTCATACTATACAATGGTACTAAATAAGTACAATGGTTTGCTGCTTTAGTCCCCTGTTGTACGTCTGTGCATATCATTTCAATCCAGTTTCATACAGCTCTCTGAATTACTCAACTGTGATTCGTCAGTCATGGCAGTCTAAGGTCAAATACTTTTGTATAATGATTGTTAAACTATAATTGACTGAACTGAATTCCTAGCTGTGCTTGTTCATGTTTCTTGTACTCTATGAATATACATATAAATACACTTATTACCATTTCCTTTACAAAAACAGGAAGCCAAGCAAGTGAACAATAAGAGGAATAAATTGTCATTAATTTATGTACTGTAGCACAGTTGTGGGTGGCTGATCATCTACACAAACAGTTCTCTTGTGGATCACCTTTGACTATACCGTCACTTTTTTTCGAGTGCTAAATAACTGCTGCTCTGTGTTACTACAGGTCTGGATGGGGATTTATTTAACACTACACTAAATGACTTTGCCCATGGTTAAGTCAGGGTGCAGCCTCTCTGCTGTTTAAATCAGGTTAGTGTTACGCACTGCTATATCTACAATGACACCATTCAGAGAGGGTCTTCTGAGATATGAACCTCTTTGAACAGCCTTGCCTTGGGCATTTCAGCAGTGCATTCATGGAAAATATGGAGCCCAATTTTGTAAAAATATAACAGACATTGTTTCTGACAGTCCTTTAGACATCATGTATTACTAAAATTCTATTAGAACATACTGAGTCCACAGTACTGTGACTTTTGGCTATTTATCTAACCACTTTATTTGATTTAAGCCTTGCAGTATATGTCCAATTGGCCTGCAAACACTATACTACAACATTATTAGCCTACATATTATTACCAGTATCACTTTTTACCAAACAACTTTTACCAAAATGACTCAATGCCACCACTAAAGCACTTACACTACTATGTTTTTTTTTAAGGGGACATTCTGATAACCATGTTTTTTTGTTTTTTTTTTGTTTTTTTTGTTTTTTTTGCTGCACAATGGTATACTGTTGCAATTCTCATTTACAAGGGTATATGCTCAAGAATATGCCAAGAATCGTTTAATCACAGTAATAAATCAGACATATTAATTGCAAACGTTTGTTTAGTTTGTTATTATTTATTGGTGATGATATTTGCTAAAACCCAGACTACACCTAAACCTATCCCTGTACTAAAAATCTTTGCTGTAGTAGACTACTTTAAAACGTTTGGGGTCAGTAAGATTGATTGATTTATTTATTGTTAGTTTGTTTGTTATTCAGCAAGGATGCATTAAATTGATCCAAAAGCAAATGTCATTTATAATGTCACAAAAGATTCATATTGAAAGATAATGCTATTCTTTTAAACTGATGATTAAATGATACAATGTTTTAAACATATAATAAGAAATGTGTTACATGTCAAATGATTACAATGATTTCTAAATTAATTTCTGGATTTCTGAAATAATTTTTATTTATTTATTTATGTATTTATTTTTTAGTGCAGCATTGGTAACCCCAAACTTTTACATGGTGGAATTCAAGTAGATTTTAAACATGATTTGGCCCAACAAAAAGTACGTTCTTGTTGGATTTCTATATTTTAAGGGGACTTTCCATGGACATAATGATTTCTATACTGTGCAAACTGTATATTTTATCCACTAACCCCACTACTAAGCACAACCTTAATATAAATAAGTAAATAAATAAATAATAGTATGTATGTATGTATGTATGTATGTACGTACGTATGTATGTTTGTTGATTGATGATTGATTGATTGCATTTAGCGTAATCTCATAATTTTTTGCAACTCACCAGTTGAGAACCACTGTTCTAGACAGTCATGCTAATAGTAACATTTTGAACAACAAAAATCAAGTATGCACTTATGGGCTGCTGAGGAGTATGTACAGCGTATACGTTTTATAACTATATTAATGTGAGAAAACAAACAAACAAAAAAAATCAGAATCTTATTAATATAATTTGTCAAATACAGATATTGCTTATTAATTACATTGAGTCGTTTAAATTAGATATGTACATTAACTTCTTTGCTAGAACTTTAATAAGCATCAGTTTATCAAGGATTGACGTCTGCTGCCTTGCTATTTCCGCATATGCTTCTATATTGGATATTGTAGTCCACTAACTACTGTGGACCGTTGAAAGTGGGCGCGTAGTAACCTTGCAAAACTACAATTCCCATGATGCACTGCACCATAAGCTTGCCGCATGTACACCGGTTGACGCGGTTCTGACGGGTCCAGCTGAGAGAGTCCACTTTACCTCAATCTCTTCACTGCTGTCAACTTTAATTTGTTAGTGGTCAGTCACAGTTCATATTTGTATAACTTAACTATGTTTTTGTGTGCTGAGGCTTTTAAATACACTGATGTGAACATGAATAACAGACGTTAGCTCTGTTGTCATGTGCTGGTTATCTGTTTAAGTAAGGTTTGACCAAAATAACACTTAATATTTTTTAATTTATGAACCCTGAAACGTGTGAGGTTTGATTAAATAGTGTTTAAACAGTTACTTACATAATGAAGTTGCTGTAGCCACTGTGTTGTCACGTATTGAGACATTATATAAGGATGTAGTTATCAAAATATCACGTCAGTATCATAACGTGTTAGCTCAGTATTAAGTATTAGTATTAGTATGTCTGACAGTCTTATTATACTTGCTCAGTGGCCCAGAAAGGATCTGATACTTAAAAGTGTTTATATCACTGAATTAGATAAATCGAAGTGCCATTTATTGATAGCACAAGCACACTTCTGAAGCAGGGAATTTCACAAACAAGATTGTTTAGGTTTTAAATGATAAAACAATACATGAAGACAGAACATATTGTGACATAACACTGTTTCTCAAACGTAAGTGGAACAGATAATCAAACTGGGGGATCTGAGGAGTATTATCACTCCAAAAGAAGTTTTGGCTGTCTATTCGTTTTAAAGCAGCTTTTTAGGTATTTTGTCTGAGTCATCTGTTGTGATTTTGTGTCAGGTGTTATGCACCTAAATAAAATGAATGGATGTCATCTATACTCTCTGCTCCATTAAAGCCATGTAAAGGTACGGTCTGTATTCTCATTTGTCATCTTTTCCACATGAACAGGTCTGTCCACAGACAACCTTCGGTGTGGCTGACCATGTCTCCTCCTCGGCTCACAGGAGCCCTGCGCTCCTTTTCTACTGTCAGCAAACAGGATGATTTAACACAAGACATTTATGATCTGAAGGTAAGACAACATGAATCCAGCTGGATCTTTGTTTAATGACAGGTGTTTTTTTTTGTTTTTTTTGAATATTTGTATGTTGAATGTTTTGGATTCGTGTACCAATAGAAAATATGTATAGAATATATGCGTTCTTTATTAAATCTGACTGTAGAGCAATTTTAATGCTAAAAATAGTTTTGAACTGTATTAATTTCAGTGTCAATCAAACCTGTTGTAGATATGGCAGTATAATTTTGCATGCTCTTAGTGCTCTTATTTTAAACGCTGTAAGTGCTGGGAAGCCCTTTAATGGCTTGATAGTTCATAATAATTCATGGAATTCATTACAGGTGTTGGGTTCCCTTATTCAGAGAATTTATCAATTTATTAGTACGTCTACAATAATAAAATATTTTGTGGTATTTGCTAAGACTTGCAGTACAATTAATATTGCTCATACTTAGGGATGTTTGGGGTTTGAGATTTGAACAAAGGCTAAACCTAAATGTTAAACATGAGCATGCTGTGTTTCTGCACCTGCTGAAAAGTAGTTCAATGATCTTTAAGAATCTTGAGCTTAAGGTTGTTAAGAAGTTTAAATATTTAAAAAATAAAAAAAACTGCAAAAACAACAACAGACAGACAACAGAAATATGATTTTTTTTTTACAATTTAAAATAACACTATTTTGTATATTTCTATATATATTTGGTCGTGTTAACCAAATTCCCACCCCTGTCCAGTTGGTGGCGAGTGCGCTCCAGTGTGGCAGCAGAGCACGAGATACAGAACAAAAATGAAACTATCATGAATGTTTTCCTATGCGTTTAATTACGCACAGGCGAGTGTACAGAAGCTACAACAATCTATCACGCCACATTAGAGAGTGCCAAAACGGTATTTATTGCTTGAATTTCCTAAGGAAATTGATAGAATCTGAAATGTGAGACTTTGTTTCATATCAGTAGTAACACAAAGCCTAGCCTATTGCTGTTTATTGGAAGGAAGACGCACTATGTACTGTCCATTCATCAACTGAAAACAGCATACACCAAGAGATCGATTGTGATTTAAGAATAAATATGGGGTCATTAAAATTAGAATCTATTAAAATCGAGAAATTGATGTTGAAGTCTAGCGCAACCTCTGATATGTATATATATATATATATATATATATATATGTATGTGTATATATATATATATAAATATATATATGTGTGTGTATATATATATATATATATATATATATATATATATGTGTATATGTATATTTGTAAACTATGTGTGTGTGTGTGTATATACAGTATTCAACATTTGAAGTGGATCAAAAAAAGTTGAAGAAGACAAGGTATTCTTTTTGGTTTTAAGACAAATGTAATGAAAGGTTTTGATCCACTTTAAATGTTGACTACTGTATATATATATATTTATATATATACACACACACACACACACACACACACACACACACACACATAATGTACAAATGTAGTTCATTCAAGCTGAATTTTCAGCAGTCATTACTCTAGTCGTCAGTGTCTCAAGCTCCTTCTGAAATTATTCTAATGTGCTGATTTTCTGCTCAAGTAACATTATTATTATTATTAGTAGTAGGAGTAGTAGTAGTAGTAGTAGTAGTATTATCAATAACAGTTGACACCATTTGTGTTGCATAACATTTTTTTAATGATATGTTTTTTCTTTGAATTGAAAGTTCCAAAGAACAGTAATGCATTTTTGTTCAATAAAAGTATTAATTTTATTTTTAAAATTACAAATATAAAATTAAAAACATTGCTGAAACCAAACTTTGGAAAGGTTATCATGCCAATCATGTAGAAACATGATAGCAACCTGATAATCATGTTAAAACCATTCTACTGACATGCTACCAACATGTTAAACATACTGGCATCTAAATTTTAAACTTTATATCTGTTTCAAACTTTGACAACTACTTATTTATTTATTTTTTTTACGTCTATTTAATTATTTTTAGGCTAGGCTTTCTCAAGCTAACCTAAAGTTTGTCTTAACAAACTTTTTAATCTAGTTTTATTTTTAAAATCACAAATATACAATTAAAAACATTAAAGACCCCAAACTTTCAAATGGTAGTGTAAGTGCATTGTCAGTAATGCTTAAAGGGATCATCGGATGCTAAGTTCACTTTTTCATATTGTTTGAACATTAATGTGTGTTGGCAGTGTATGTACAAATCTACCCTATAATGATACAATTCCATGCAGTGGTTTTTAATTTAGCTGTAAAAATAATATCCCCTTTTTCAAATCGAGCCATTCTCAGATGTCTGTCGGTGTGGCGTCACACCCACAGAGGCCGCTCCCATGATAGTTGATTGACATGAGCGTCTTACTTCAGATCAGCTGTAACAGTCCCACCTCCATTGTTTCAATGCCGGAGCAGGGATGTAGGTTAGACAAGAATATCTCAGGTTGAGCGATTACGGTGTTCTGTTGCTGGATGTAATAATGAACATAGTGGTCGTCATTTACTTCCGACATCTGAGCCGCTGAAGATGCAGTGGATTATATTTACTTAAATCCTGATCTACATAAATGTGTCTATGTTCGCGCAAATCATTCGTTATCCGGCTTCACCTACAGCAGAAGTGAGTATAAGGGTTTTTTCATGTATCTCTGCAATCACCTTTCCTAATAACGTGCTAGTTGGCAAGTTTCGTGGCTAAACGCGGTAAATGCGGCTAAAGTAAACAATCTCCACAGACGGGAAGGGTGAGCAGAGCTCATTTGCATTTAAAGGAACAATCCAACAGAATTTGATGATTTTTGCAGAGCTCATTTTGACAAGGTAAAAAGGCTGTTGTTTTACACAACCATTAAGAATTATATAAACTTTTTGCATATCATGTGGCCTGTTGAGAAGAGGTGTCCTTTTATTTTTCTAAGTGAGGACTTTTCATAGAAATGCATTGGAGCTCCTGAGGCATTTCTAGAGATCAGTATATGAGGTTGCTTTTACATGTTAAGGTCAGTTTAAAAAAGGACATGGTTACAGGTGTAAATGGAGTCCACAGTGGTTTGAGATTTGTTAGCTTTCTGACACTTTAAATTCAGGTAATACAGCCATTCCACTAAAATAAAAGACAACTCCTCAAGAAACAATTAAATAATTTACAAATTCCCTTGAAATCCAATCATAAAATGTTCAAAGAAGGTGAAACAGAAACAGCAGTTGGTCTCTAGCTGACCACCTGTGTTGAGGTGGTCAACCGATGTTGATAACATTTGTAAACAGGTCCCTTTTTAGACTTGCAGAAGATCCTATAAAATAATACTACCCTAGCACTTACCTACAACACCATAGCATCAAGATGGTGACGTGGCACTGACAAGACTCAGAAGATGTAATAAATGTAGCTATTCAGGCGTTATCTGCACACACTGTTTTATCAATCACCTGTAGTCATGTCCAAGGCTTTGCACATAATCAGCAAAAGTTAGGAAATTTAACCAATGGATTAGCTGTGATATATGGATTAAAGTGGACTTAAGGCCACAGATATATCTGCAAAGTGCTGTTTTATGCTGATAATATCAGCCTACAGATTTATATCGCTCTAATTAATAGCCAAAACAGCTTTTGTCTCTGTAATCTGATGTCCTCTGTCTGTACTTCATAAAATCGCGTTTCTTCGACCTTGAGAGTGTGATTCATAGTGTATTAAATAAGCTTTGACCGCTCTGTTACTCTTTAATCTCTCTCTCTCGACTTTGCTTTTATTGGGATTTTGCGGAAGCAGAAGGCCACACCTCAATTCAGTGTAAATTCTTTACTCGTCTCTAAATTCAGATTTCTTTATCGCCACTGCTTCTGCTTTTGGACGGAGAGTGAAGAGTGCAGGTTTTTCTGAGCGCTCACTCATAATGCTGAGTTTGAGAGGGCACTGAAGTGCTGATACAATGGCATGGTGTTAATTTACTTACTGACCCGTTGACATGACCTATTGAGCAGACATCACAAACTGAGGCGCTTATTCAAATAACCCTTTTACTGTACCCTTCAGCTGTGTGCAGTGGAACTCATTTCATTAATGTTTTACAGTATTTCAAGCCCCCAAATTAATATGATTTCAGATTTGCAGTCTCACAGAGGATAGGTGATTAAACTAATTATATCTCCATGTTTTTCATCATTTTCATTTTTTTAATGTATATCTTGATATTTATCTGGAAGCACTGAAGCAATTCTGAGTTTATATTTCACCGTTCTGACCTTTGTCTTTAAATTGTAAGATGTGAACTCATTTATAAACTCTGAGTTTATATCTCACAGTTCAGTTTTTTTTCCTTGCCACAGAATAAAAAATAAAAAAGGTAATTGTGACCATTTTCTCACAACTGAAAGTTTATATCTCTCAGTTATGACTTTTTAAAATTAAAATTCAAAAAAAAAAAAAAAAAAAAATCAGAATTGTGAAAATGTCAGTTTTATGAGTAAAAATGTCAATTCAGATTTTAAAAAATAATTTCCTGTGGTAGAAACTTGTATATATAAGTGCTTATATGTTAGTGCTGTGCAGCGATTAATCGCGATAAATCACATCCGAAATAAAAGTTTTTGTTTACATAATATATGTGTGTGTTGTGTATATTTATTATGTATATACAAATACACATGCATGGATATATTTAAGAAAAATGATATGTTTATATATTAAATATATTTATATATAATATTAATTATATCAGTAAAACTGTATACATGTAAATATTTTCAAAATATATACTCTGTGTGTGTGTGTATTTATATATACATAGTAAATACACAGTACATGCACATATATTATGTAAACAAAAACTTTTTATTTTTATTTTTAATTAATCGTTGCACAGCACTATTTTATATATATATTTTTATATATTTATGTATTTACACTGAACGTCCTTAAAATTGCAACTGGCTTTACCACAGAAAATCTTAATGAAAAAAAAAACTAAACAGCTCTGGATTTTAATTTGGATTATGTTCATTTTATTTCATTGGTTTGTGTAAAGTAAGCTTTGCATATTGAAATAGAGTCAAATCTAAATGTGACTGACTGACAGTAAATATATGTAACAGTATATATAATTAAGTGGAATGAGCGGTGTATTCTGTTTTTATTTATAAGAAGTGAAAATACAGTATTTTAAGATTTGTATAATATTTCACAATATCACTGTTTTGCTATATTTTTGATCAAGTGTTACAGCCTTGGTGAGCATAAGAGAATTCTTTCAACAGAACACAATGCATAATGTGTACATTACCCAATGTATATCTGTAATGTACACTGTTCATGTGGGCACTTCTGTGAACATTTTTGAGTAAATGCAAATGCATCAAATGCGTCTGTTTGTGACATCTGTCTAGTTAACATTTGCATACTTCCACTTTGAAAGGCATTGCGAAACTAACCAAGTGATGCAGCCTTTAGAAAATGTAATGGTTAGGTAAAAACCTGCCTCAATCATTATATGTATATCATGAATATTCAGTATATTGCAGGGTTGGCAACTTTTAAGTTCAGCTTGGAGTGAGATAATTTTTTGTTGTTGTTTTGGAATGGGGGGTTGGGGGGAGGGGGTGGCGATCTCATTTCCGTATCTATTTATATGTATATACTGTACATATAAGGGTATAAAAATGCAGCTGAATGCCTTTTTAGCACCATTTTAAACTTGGTTTAAATTCAGTATGCTTGCATTCATTGTGTGTACTTGTACATGAAAAAGGGATGTAAGTTATTAACATTTTACATTTCACATTTAAAAATATAGTGTTTAATAATTTCCAAATATTTATTCAAATGAAAAACTTAAAAATAAGTAATCAGGTATGACCTAAAATATTCTAGATACATGTATATTTAGTAAAGAGCCATACAGGTACCTAGTGGGTAAACCATGGCATTACAATAAAAAAAATTTTCGGACCACAAAATGACTCTAATTTGCTTCTTTGCATTGGAATTTAAAACCCTTTTCTCTATTTAACCTTAAATACTACACTAATTGTAATATAAGTAATATGAATATTAAAAAAAAATATATATATATATATATATATATATATATATATTAAAAATCAATAAAAAACAATGAATAATATGATGTAATGTTTACCAAAAATTGCTGCAAATACCTGTATAGTGAAGCTGTCGTCTCTATCGTGCTTAAACACATTCAAATATACTGTCAGCGCTGGTTTGTTTGCAGAGCTCCGTGAATCATGTGACCACATGGTGGCGACGCCGGCGAGATCAGAACTTGTCGCAGCTCTGTTTTACAATGGCTCTGGCGTTAACAGAAGTGCTACATTTTACGATTTATGCCGCATTAAGTGCACCAAAACGGTATTTATCGTTTTAATTTAGTATTAAAACTTACAACATTTGAAAGCTGACTTTGTTTAAAATCGTAAGCAGGGTTGCCAGTTTGGCGTGAGATTTACATGGACAGAGTGAAAGCGTGAGACAGAGCCTGAAAGCGTGTGTCTCACGCCAAATGCGTGAGAGTTGGCAACCCTGATATTGTCATGTTCGAATCATGTTTTCATAAACTATGTGCTTTCTGCTTGAATTTAAGTTTTGTTACACACATCTTTCTGCAGAGCAAGCGCCTGAAACGGCAGGAAATATTTTCCCGAGATGGTCTGACATGGCAGAAGATAGTTCAGTTCTTTACCCAACATCTGGAGAAGAAAGATCAGCCGGCGGCCTCTCATGAATTGAAGAATATCCTCCAAGCAGCCAAACAGATCGGTAGGTAATTCTTTGGTGTGATTCAAAAACAATTCAATCAGGAATTTACAGTATTGTGCACTTTACACACTGTCCCAAATGGGCACTTCCAGTGCAGACAGCTTCACTGAATTAATGGAAGTTACTTAGCTTTGTTGTGACAAACCAAATGCTTCTGGTGTAGATGTAGTATAACTGTAGGTTATGTTTGCCGAATACATCACACGTCACAAATGTGAGTATTATTTTATTTTCATTCAGTTCCGTATTTATAATGTTAAGGTGTTTTTTCACTGTTGCCAGACTAATCGTTAATTTCTCATTATTCTGTGAACACATGTGATGCAATCTGGGAAAACCTGTCCGATATCACACTGGGACGTTTTCAGGAAATACGAAAAATAGATTGAATGTCAGTTTTTTGTCAAAATTAGGTTTTCATTAAATTATTATTCTGTAACATCTCTGAAAATATCTTGGCAAAATTCAGTTGTTTAGTGCAGAAAAATAGAGATTTATTGCAGCAAGCAGAAATGGCTGTGTCTTTCTCTAATGTTAAGAACACGCTGTGGAGGTACTTTCTCTTAACACCATAAAAACAGTTAACCTATTAAAATAAACCACGTAACATATTTAATAAAGGTGTATCAATGCACATTCCCCGCCAGTCCTGTGTAAACTACAGCATGCAAGGTTTTTATTTATTTATTTATTTCTTTTAATATCATGAGATGGCGGAGCACAACATCGCAGTCTGAAGTACTGTAGCTGCTCACTTCTAATGAATTTACTCGCCTCAGTCTGCTCAATCCTGATGATGTCAGTGCCCTAAACAATGTTTTAATGGACTATTTCACATCCAGAGATGAAGGATCGGATGATGAAGTTACTAAACAGGAGGAATCTGATGACAGTCTGTTAAATGCACAGTGTGCGGAAAGTTGCGCTGCACTCTCTTTCTAAATGTAAACTACAAGATAGGCTGAATTATTTATGCTATCTAAACATACAAGGGGTGATCAAAAGTTTGGAGACTATGTCCATGATAAACAACAGAAAATAGACGTTAGTATGTTTGTGTAATGTTGCAGTATAGTGCTCCTGACTCGACAGACAGCTCTTGTTAAACCCGTGAATTGAAAGTAAGAGCCGTCTCACTGTAAACCTGTTTTTCTCAAAATTCCATTCCTGAAAATCATAGCTATCATGACTACTTAAGATAGCCATAACTTTTGTTACTTTTAAGCTATGGACAACATAAGGAAGTTTTGGAAAGGGCTTGAACCCAGCTTTCATATGGTATCAAAACTTAAAAAAAGCCTAGATCGCATCACATATATTTTTATCACATTCTCTGTGATGCACTACTTGCAGTTCTATTCGAATAGTAATTTCACAATAGGGTTGTGCCGATAGACGATAGTATTGTGTATCAACGATAGTCAGAGATATCGCCTGTTGCTGATGCCTTTGACGATAGCAAGACGATTATTATTATTAGCTGTCAAAAATAGACTAGGCGCCTAACTTTAGCGATGCAGGGCAGAGACCAGCTTCTGGGGCACTTCAGAAAATTGCAGCGAGGTGGCTGGTATATAAACATAAGCATTGACAAGATTAGAGTGGCATTTAAATTTCTATAGGGGATGTCATGGTGAGCAGGACGGGGTGTTTCTGGGTGGGAAGTGTGCAATCTGTGATCTTTCTTATGCGTTTTTTTCGGGTTTTACTTTCACTTTTGAAATCGATCACGTTCAGCAAGGAGGGGAAAGTAACTCGTTTAGGTCCCCCTTTGCGCCGCAGACGTGTTCAGTGTAAATAAGGGGTAAGAGATTTATTCATCATACGATCACTCCGCTGTGGCGACCTCTGATAAAAAGGGAGCAAGCCGAAGGAGAGAGAGAGAGATTTATTCATCATACAGTAACGCAACTATTGTATTCACCTATGGTACTGGGAGTGTTTTTTAAAGTGCATAAACTTGTGCTAGGCTAGGCTAGTCATTATGTTAATGTTCTTCGCTCATTGTCTGTAGCTGTTTTTTGTGCTTTTTGAATAACTAAGGAAATGTAAGTATTAGTAACTTACAATGTTTCTGCTAAATTGTTATCATGTTAAACACAAATTAAGTCATATTGAAAACATTAGGCTGCTTTTAGCCTTATGCTGGTGTTGGTTCACTTTCCGTTAATGAAACTAATCGAATAATTAAATAAATTAGCACAATAATATCGTGTATCGGCGATCTTGCAGGCCGACGATAGGACGATATGAAAATTGAGCATATCGCCCAGCACTATTTCACAAATAAGAATGTTTTTAGAAGTAATCCAAGTTATTTCTGCTATAAAATGTATCCTCCTTTATCAGATGAAGGAGATCTAATGAAATAACACTTAAAATGTCATGTGATATTGAACACTCCAATCCAGCAATCACCAGTTTTGTCAGCCTCTCTTTTGGAAGCAATTGACTTGAAGTTATTTTGATCTATTTCCCCTTATAAAAAGCTTCATTTCATTGATTTTTTTTTTTTATTTATTTATTTTTTTAATAGTTATGAACAAACCCATTGCTTCAGGTCAGATAATAATATCCAGATTCTTCTAAAACACATCTTTATTGAGAGTCATTGTGTTCACAGTCTGAACATTGATTTATGCGTGCCGAAGACTTTATTAAAGGGTTTGTTACCCTTTTTGGGCCTATGGGCATCCACAATTCTTTGTTCGTACACTTGTGCTGTGAAAAACAAAATGTGAGATTAAATTGCTTTTGTTTTATTGGGGAGTCCATCTTATGAAATAATGCAGTATTTATTATTAATAATACAGAAGCAATAGATGGATATATCATTTATAAAATATAAATGTAAATGTCTTTAGATGATTAGCTCTCTATATAAAGCCCCCATGCAGCTCTTCATATCAAAATTCAATTCTGCAGTCTTTTGCCATATGTCTTCTGGTAAAGGTTAACAGCTAACTGTCAAAATAGATTTTTTTGCAGCAATTTTGCTGTGGTTCATTTTCTGCCTAATACCATGAAGAACCAATCAAATCCAGCACTGGTAGTAGAGTTACTGAACCACCTTAAGGTCAGGATCATTTTCCACATGTCATCAACTCACTTAGCATCTAATGATTCATGATTATATAGCCACCCCTTACCTCAGTGGCATTCAGTTGTCCTGATGAATCTAATTCAATTTGATACAAGCCCTTATAGCTGTGCTGTGGTTAAATAACCATGAATGAATTTTGATTCTTTCTCTGGCACTACGTTTAATCTTGCTGTTCTGGTCCTGTCGTGAATATCTGGGATAGGGTAGGAACTCTGGGCTTGAACTGGAGACTTAGCCTTTTCCTGAACAACGCCGATGTGTTGTCTGTCTTGTTCGCTCTTGAGTGATGCGAACTCCTAGGGACTTGTAGGGCCATTTCACATTCATGTTCTCTTTCTTTTTGATCTCTCTGCTTTGTGAAGTGGACAGCAGACAGAATGGCATTCTAAATCCCCTTCCCACGTCACTGTGGAAAAGGTTCACTTCAGTGTGATTGGATTTCTGTAGGAACAAATGTCTTTTGTCATCAGATAAGACAACAGCAGGCCCTGTGGGGAGGAGGGCTTCTTTTTGGCCACACGTTCCTT
Organism: Labeo catla; assembly: GCA_012976165.1. Lineage (NCBI taxonomy): Eukaryota > Metazoa > Chordata > Actinopteri > Cypriniformes > Cyprinidae > Labeo > Labeo catla. The sequence continues at coordinate 378,410 of VONZ01000646.1, read as the reverse complement.
CTAATCAATGGAAACAGTGTTTTTTCCCAGAATCTCACTCGTAAGATTCAAGTGTGACTTGCCATAGAAATTCTTGAAAAACGACAGAACTTTGGCCTCTCCTCTTACCTTCTGTGGTTGAAAATGAAATTGTATGTTATCTGCGTTGTGGTTCTGTTTTTCTCCAAAAATTGCATGTCTGCTTTTTCAGGAGACAGACAAGCCTGCTCCTGACTGATAATGTCTCCTGGACTACAATTAATCACCAGGGGTCGGTTGCACCAGCTAGACGTAAAAAAGCTGGGTGTAAGCCCTACGCTGGGCTTTGCAACGTCCAACTTTACGATAAATATTTACACCTGTTGCGCCAGCTAAAACTACGGTCAGGCACAACTACGCACAGCGTAGGCGATGCTCGTCCATGCCAACACATTCTCCCACAGTGATAGCTGAGATGACCTCCACGGTGCAATTGCTACAACTCATATAAAACTGAATGTGCTCAAGACATTATAACAAGTAAAGCCACCGCGAAATAATTTCATTAACTAAATATTTCCTAACAAGTCCACGTTTTTGTATCTGATTTCTCCCTGCACATTCCCATGACATATTTCTTTAGACTAAGGTGACAGGTTAAGTAAAATATAATGAATGCAATACAATGCTTCTTTTTAGGGGTTTTTTTTTTTCTTTTTTTTTTAAAGCTGACTATTGAGTTTGTGTACAATGAATGTCTTTTCTGAGGTAAATGTGAATTTGCATGACAGTTGTGCATTTTAGCCTAATGACGTCTTTCTGTGGCTAAAAAACCACATTTATAAATTGTACTTTGTGATAGAACTGACAGAATTTGAAAACTGATACGTTATTTCTGATTAAAAAGTAAGCACAAAACTTACTGCGATTATTGGATGGCAGGAACGCTGCAAGTGATGAGAGGAATTTAAGTGGGATGAGAGGACGTTAAGTATTTCCAAGCGTTTATACTGTCCCAGGAATATGTCGATTAGAAATATTAAGGCAATAATTTAAGACAGTTGTATACCGTTATAGTATTTTCTCGTTGTCTCTGAGAGAATTTATGCCGTTAATGCAGTGTTAGCCGTAGTTTTTTTACTTTCGCTTTTATAACTTGCGCAAAGTTTGCGCGTTGCTTGCTTGTGTTGCTTGACCCCTCCCCCATAATAATTGTTTATAGACCACATTATCCTGCCCGAAAAGACCATAAACATTACAGTTGACGTCTGCAATAATTAATTAAAAACGAATCATGTCCGAGCAAGTCGTGAATTTTTTTACTTTACGCCTACCTTTGACTAGGCGTAAAATTTAATCTCAGATGTAGCACTACGCCGAGATGGTGCAACAGGTATAAATTCTACGCACGACTTAAAGCGCATTTTACATCCAGCCTAGTCTTACAACTGGGTGCAGCCGGCCCCAGGAGTAATGTCCCTAGGCTACATTTGAAGAGTTCAGATACAAAACCAGCTAAATCCATCTGACGTCTTTCTTTAAAAAATGCATTTTTATCAGGCTCACATGTATAGGTTTCTATGTAAGTACTGGTACTTCTGATTGGGCTGAGGCTGGGATTTTAGCGAGTTTGAAGAAAAAGTATTTGATGGACATATAATATGTGTTGAGAGAATTCACTCAGTATCATCTCATTTTTGACCGAGATGGCTTTTAGCTGGTTTTGAATCTGAACTCTTCATTTATACTTGTGTGTTTTCATTTTAAAACACATAGCTTAGACAGAATCATTGTTTCTTTTCGTTTTCCACTGATTTATATGTTTTGATTAGCATTCGCTGCTTCTATAGCTGTCTGCCTTTGTTTTCCCTTTCACAGTTGTTGTTCTGACTAAGAGGAAGCTCATTCGCTGTTCATATGTTACTCATACTCTGTGTTTACAACCCGCCTTGTCTCATGCATTACACTTCCACATTTAGTTCTGTGCATAGGAAACTCAGAAAAACATTTCTAAAGATAAAACATGAAGCTAATAAATACACAATTATGACAGTTTAAAGTGAGTTTTGAGTAAAAGCATAGTATAAATTTTGATAAATTGTCTTATGTAGCAGATGCTACAGTCATGTAATGTGTTTTCAGTCATGTAGTGTGGACGGAAATCTATTCTGAAGCAGTGGAAACACTAGTATAAAACAAGGATCATTTTCATTTTAAAAAGCAGGGCTCCAGACTAACATTTGAAAGCAGTGGTGCCAGCACCACTAAGTTCTACAGATGGTGCGGTCAGGAGCAGATTTGGAAGCGCAGGGGCTGGTCTGTGGGAGTATTAAAAGTAGGGATGATTTAATCATAAAATTAATATTGTTTTGCATTAATAAGTACAGTTGCTAATAATATTATATGTTCATTTCTTGTTATACACATTTGACAGTAAATCACTAAGCTTGAGTTGGGGTGCATACAAAATTTACTTTTATTGCAAAATCTAATTTTTCCACAGAACATTTATATATTCCACTCTTATTAAATGTAAATTTCTCTGTCAAACAGTTGTACAAACCCTGAAATGAATAGCGTAATGCATTAGACTATTTCTACTACAACATGATGGTTATAGTTAGCATTACTACTTCTGGTTTTCTGATCAGCGCTGTTTATAACAGAGAATTCTGGGCAGAATTTGAAAGATTTTCACTAGATCTCGCAGCAACCTTAGTCATTGTGCTGCGAATTCAAACACTTCTCACTGTGGATCTCGGAGCAGTAACAGTGTCGCAAAATCAACTTTGGCTCCCCAATAAAGCGCAGCTCAAACGTAGCGTGGTTTAGCTTTCGTTTGCCGTTTGATGTTTCTCATATGCAACAGAAATGGCAGCGCTTATAAATTGAACAACGCGATGGTCGCACCAGTGCAACAGCTCATGAAAATTAGTTGCAACCGGCAGAAAAAATGGTCGCAGTATGGAGCCCTGAAAAGCTATTAAAACTTACTTTGTTTTTAGGTTGTTCAGATAGGGAAAGTTGGGAAGATTACGATTCAGAGAGTGGATTGTGGTTTTGTGTTATAAGATCTTGATATGATATTTTGGGAAGACTGTCCACCCCTACTTCAGTGCAACCCAGCATGACCATTGGAAAATATCCTTGTAGCCTAACTGGAAGATCAGAGGTACTCAAATGCTGCTTACCACCATGATGCAGATCCTGCAGCAGAGAGGGACAGTTTGGCCATAGGAGACTTAGATGGATCTCTTAGAGGGATCAGACCTCTTTTATGAATACTCTATCCATTTTCCAAACTGCATTTCCTCTGTAGGGTTGCGGGGATGCTGGTGTCCTAGCATCTTGGGCCACTGGCTGGGGAAACACCCTGGACAGCTGACCAGTCTATCACAGGACACACATTTACATGCACACTCACGCCTACAGAGAATTTAGTGTGTCCTCTGCTGCATACCTTTTGACTGTGGGGGAAACTGGAGTATCCGGATGAAAACCCATGTAAACATGGCAAGAACATGCAAACTCATGCCTCCTGGTTTAATTACGATGATCTTCTTGCTGTGAATTTTCATTTTCAGTGTTGCTGCAACATCCGCTTCCAAACTTTTCTTTATCAAGTTCTTTGCAGTCTGCTTCTTGTTACATAAAGAGCACCCTGTAGAGTCTGCAAACATTGTAGAGTTTGTAGAGATTGAAACATCCACACAAAAACTGTCCAGCACTGAGTTCTAATGTTCTCATATGCCATGACTCAGATACAGTATCGTGTCTCTGACTCATACAAAGTCTCCTTCGAGCCATTTTGCACAACCTCTTCTTGTCTCTTTTCTACACTTCCTCGAACTCCTGATATTAACAAGCAAGTGATAGCTTTATATGGGCCATAACATGCATTGACGAAATAGATGACCAAAAATGAAAATTCTCACCCATCTTGTTACAAAACAAAATGACTTGCTCTCCTTTGTTGAACTTGAATGGTGATTTTAAATATATATTTTTACATTTTGCCCTAAAATACATAAATCACTGCCTGTTCCGCACAAAGCTTCCATGTGGTTTCAGAAAACTTGGAATGTAATAGTGGTGCTTGTTAAAGCAAGCATAATAATCCATATCATGGGAGCAGGTGCCATTTTACAGGTACTTGCTATTTTTGCTCCTAAATGAGATTCTAGCAGAAATCAGTATGGTTATTATGGAGTTTAGCATTAAAACATGTCTGTAATATGGCTGCAATGACCAATAAATCACCACCTAGCAATACTCTAGGAACCACCCAAAAGACCATAGCATTATGCTTAAAATGAGCCATTTTTTCCTCGTAATGTGTTTCATACAGTATTTAGTCCAGGTTACCTTTGTGTTTTTGTGCATGTAACGTTGAATGTTTCTTTTACATTTTTTTGCAGTTGGTACTGATTATGGGCAGGACACCATTGAATGTGCCGGAGTCTTCTTGTTTAAAACGTTCCACAACAAAGACCAGATCGGTCATGAGGAAACCAGGGCCATAAAACAGATGTTTGGACCTTTTCCGGCCTCCGCCGCTGAGATTTCTTGTGCAGCTGTGGGTCGTTTAGTGGCCCAGATTGGAGAATCTCAGGTGGATGCTTTCATCCAAACACAGAGTTCTCTCAAGACGGTGAACCGTAGTTCTATCTTTGGACGGAACATTGCTTTCTCATTTGACACATATGTGCTGGATGCTCAAGATACTCTGCCCTGGTCAGAGGGGACTGATACGGAGCAGGACATGGACTTTCACAGCTTCCTCAATAATCATGTTGGCGAGCGGAGGGCTGGGGGTGACAGAGATGATGCTTACTCAGCGGAAGAACTGGAGCGGAGAAATGCAGACAGCTCCATCCTGAGACAAGAGGTGGAGAAATACCTGAACGAGGGAAATATGGTATCGTCCAGTGCTGAAGAGCTCTCCACCTCTCTTTTTGAGATGCTTGCCTCCACAAGGAGTGATGATGAACTACAAAATGAGGTGAGAAGTGTTTGTAAATATTCTGTATAGCCTATATATCTGTATTGTAATAGAGACGACCAGTTTTATCTTTCGACTTTATATTTAGACTTTATTCTGGAAATATTTTGACTTTATTCTGGTAATATTTCACCTTTTTTCTCATAATATTTTGACTTTGTTCTCTAAATATTTCGACTTTATTATCGTAGTATTTCGACTTTATTCTCATAATATTTCAACTTTATTCTCCAAATATTTCGACTTCATTCTCGAAATATTATGACATTAATCTCATAATCTTAGATTTTTTTTTTTTTTACATGGCACTGAAAGGCCATCGTACCTTGGTGATACAACTAAATAACTTTTAATTTTCGCTTTTATATCTTAGATATTAAGTTAAATGACATTCAACCTTGTTTAACTCACTTAACTCACTTGTTTAACTCACTTGAGCTGTATTTGTAGTTACTAGTTACTCAATTTACTATGTAGTTATTTGTAATTCATTTTGCTGCATTATTTGTATTATTAAGTTATAGTTTGAAGCTTGGTTTACCTCATCTTCATTTGGTTCAGTGCAGTAACTGTACAGCAGCATAAATTATAAATTCCACCAAAGATCAGAGAACTGATAAAAAAACTGTTCACGAAGAAACATGGATCACGTTACGTTGTAACCTCGTGCATCAGCATTAAAGTTCATATTTGCAAGACCGCAGACACATTAATTAATTATAACATGCACAACTGCTTATTTGTGACCCTAGAGTGCAGCCCACTGTGAATAAAGCCCACTTGTAGATCTGTTTAGCAAACGGAAGATCACTCAGTCATACCACATTCATTGAGTCCCACAGGAATCTGAAGGCCTTTCTAGTAAACAGTTTTCTGGTATAATATGCATACACAAATCCTCAAGGTAGACACACACGCACGTTTTCCAAAAAAACTAAAGTGTGCTCTTTACCTGTTACAAAAGATTGATAATAATAAGGAATTTTTCTTGAGCAGCGAAACAGCATATTAGAATGATTTCTGAAGGATCATGTGATACTGAAGGCTGGCATAAATGATGCTGAAAATTCAGCTTTGATCACATAAAATTACATTTTAAAATATATTTAAATAGAAAACACTTATCTTAAATTGTCAAAATATTTCTTTTACTGTATAATACTGATTTTACTGTATTTTTGATCAAATAAATGAAGTTTTGGTAAGTATAAGATACTTTCAAAAACATGACTAATTTTGAAATAACTTTTGACCATTAGTGTATATTATCATAAACATAAGAACATGGTAAACATAATCTTTTTTTTTTTTTCAAATATATTAAACAAATTTTAATGACTTGTTCTTTGTTTTTAATGAAGTGGCACCCTGCTAACGATTTTTTTTGTGTTTGTGTGAACATGAGCACTTGGCTGCGACTCAAGTTAGTTCCAATCTGCTCCAAATGTTTTGATACATTTTTAGAAATCACACAGAAAATAATTAACTAGTTAGAATGTCAAACTAAAAAAACTTTCTCCCAGTATTCCACCATCAAAAAATTATGGTGTTAAACTTTAACAGCTCTAATATTTATAGAAAAAGATTGAAATTGTATTCATTAGACGGTAATTGACCAAACTAAGCCTGCATGGACAGGTTGCGTGACGTGCTTGTTCTTCCATATTAACCTAAGTAGTGTAAAACAAGCGCTTGTGCTAGTTTTTGTCCACACAATATGATTTGTAGCATGAAAGCATTAATAAAAAAACCTATAGAAACTGCTATAGAAACTTTTGGTGGATTGCGTGACAATTTTAATTATTTTGTGGTAGAAAGTGTAGCATTGTATGTATAGTACATGGTGTCATCATGAAGCATATCAAAAAGACATGAAAGTACTAGAATCCTTTTTTCTGGGTGGTTAATGCTTTTATAGTCCCTTTTTAAGTGAACGTAGGCTGAGAATGCAGGTAATACATACTGTTTTTGGTGTGTAATCTTCAATGATAGGGGTGGTCCCCTGTGCCAACAATGAGCACTGTAGTACCTGAGTTACATCCTGTTCTAATGTTCCTCACGTAGTTGACATTTGGAAGCCAGCTATCCCACTGACACCTTTAGATGTGGGATGGCCTTTGTGTGCCCGTCTCTCCACTATTCTCTGCACGTGTCACTCCAGAGTCAACAACAGCAAAGTTAAAAGGCTGTCCATTCACTACCATTAAATCTGACAGTGACAGTTTGAAGAGCAGCTTACATTTGTACTTTATAAATCATGACATTTGCTGCTGCAGCAAATATATTTAGAGCAGTGAGAAGTGGGAGAGATTAGACAGATAAAGCTAATTTAAAGGCAATTTAGAAATGCCTTTTGCAGGAGAAAATGGCAGAATGATGGAACGCTTACAAAATATAACACCTGAAAAATGTATATTGGATATCTGGTTATTTTACAGGTTGATTTTTAGGATGGTTTGTGATGTTCACATTTTAAATGTGGACTTATAAATCCGTATTATTCTAATTACTTAAGACTGATGCTTGCTTGACAACATTATGTACAGCAGTACCCTGATAATATAATACCCAGAGTATGTATTTAATCTGAGTGATTATGAATTAGGAATTTCTCTGAGGCTCTCCAGTGTCAGTACAACATACTGAACAGAATTTATGTAGGTCCTAGATCTGTGGGTAGATATTTCAAAAGAATAGATGTCTAATCTGTTATGCATGTTGTAAATACATTGGCATTGTCCACCATAGAATAATCAACCAAAGAGTTGAAAACGAGATTGTGAGGGTAAATTAAAAAAAAAAAAGGTGCAATAATTCGAAAGAGAACTTACTTTGGCCCAGTTTTCAGAATGCACACAGTAAATTGCCTCTCAGACAGCGCACGGCTACTGAATTCAGTTCTATTTTGCATCCTATCGCACATGAATGGAGAAATAGACACGAAATGATGTCAAAATGTCTGTTGTGACGAGTATTTACACTACCAGTCGAAAGTTTTTGAACAGTAAGATTTTTCATGTTTTTAAAGAAGTCTCTTCTGCTCACCAAGCCTGCATTTATTTGATCTAAAGTACAGCAAAAACAGTCAAATTTTGAAACTTTTTTACTATTTAAAAAGGTCATCGGATGCCCATTTTCCACAAGTTGATATGATTCTTCAGGGTCTTAATGTAAAGTCTATAATATACTTTGGTTAAAAATTCTTTGGTTGTGTAAAGCAACACCCTTTTTACCTTGCCAAAATCAGCTCTGCAAAAATCATCTCATTCTGGTCGAGGCTGCTTTAAATGCAAATGAGCTCTGCTCACCCCGCCCCTCTCTTTTCGCTGTGAAGAGACGAGTCTGTTTACTTCAGCTGCATTTAGCCGCTAAACTTGCTAACTAGCACTTTATTAGGAAAGGCGGTCACAAAGATTCATAAAAAATCCCTTATACTCACTTCTGCTGTAAGTGAAGCTGGATCATGAATGATTCACGTGAACATAGATGGATATATGTAGATTGGGAGGGGCATTCCCTTCACAAACAAACGTAATCTACTGCATCTTCAGCGGCTCAGATGTCGTGAGTAAATGACGACCACTATGTTCATTATTACATCCAGCAACACAACACCTCAATCGCTTAAATGGAGATAATCTTGTCTAACTTACATCCCTGCTCCGACATCGAAACAAAGAGGGCGGACTGTTACAGCTGACCTGAAGTAAAACGCTCCTGTCAATCAACTATCATGGGAGCGGCCTCTATCGGTGTGACGCCACAACGACGGGCATCTGAAAATGGCTCGATTTGAAAAGGGGATATTATTTTTACAGATTAATTAAAAACCACTGCATGGATTTTTATCATTATAGGGTAGATTTGTACAAACACTGCCAACACACATTAATGTTTAAACAACATGTAAAAGTGAACTTAGCATTCGATGACCCCTTTAAAATAACAGTTTTCTATTTGTATATATTTTAAAATGTATATTAGTCCTGTGATTTCAAAGCTGATTTTTTAAGCATCATTACTCCAGTTACACGATCCTTCAGAAATCATTCTAATATTCTGATTTGCTGCTTAAAAAAATTATTATTTTTATTTTGTTGAAAGCAGCTGAGTAGAATTTTTTTTCAGGATTCTTTGAAAAAATTATACTGACTCTTTGGTTTTAAATGGTGTAGTGTATAATGTTACAAAAGCTTTCAGATATTTATTTCAGATAAATGCTGATCTTTGGATCTTTCTATTCATCTATGCAAGAAACCTGGAAAAAAAAAAAAAACTGTTTTAAATATTGATAATAATAATAATAATAATAATAAAAATGTTTCTTGAACAGCAAATCAGCATTAAAATGATTTCTGAAGGATCATGTGACACTGAAGAAAGAAGTAATGATGTGGAATATTTATAAAGTATATTTTACAATATATTTAAAAAGAAAACAGTTATTTTAAATAGTAAAAATATTTCACAATACAACTGCTTTTGTTGTATTTTGGATTAAATAAATGCAGGCTTTTTTAAAGAGAATTCTTTAAAAGACATTACAAACCTTACTGTTCAAAAACTTTTGACTGGTAGTGTATGTTAACGCAGTTATGTCTTAAAGGAGAAGTCCACTTCCAGAACAAAAATTGACAGATAATGTACTCAACCCTTTTCATCCAAGATGTTCATGTCTTTCTTTCTTCGGCCATAAAGAAATTGTGTTTTTTGAGTTAAACATTTCAACTGATATGGTGCCCCGATTTTGAACTTCCAAAATGCAGTTTAAATGCGGCTTCAAACGATCCCAAATGCGGTTGTAAACGGTTATTTTCATAAAAATAATACAATTTATATACTTTTTTAATCTCAAACTCTCGTCTTGTCTTACTCTGCCTGAACCGTTTTTTTCCGGTTCATGACAGTTAGGGTATGTTGAAAAATTCCCATCTCATGTTCTCCCTCAACTGTCTTACCTTTTTTGTTAAGGGTGTTTGATCTTCTTTGCATGCTCACTTTGCATAGACTGGGTCGGTACTTCTGCAGCGATGTAGGATGATTTTGAAATGTTTTTTGAAGTTGAGGGAGAAAATACGATTGGATTTTTTTAGCATACCCTAACTGTCTTGAGGCAGGATACGCAGAGAGCAAGACGAGACGAGTGTTTGAGATTAAAAAGCATTTAAATTGTTTTTTTTTTAAATGAAAATAACCGATCGTTGTGCTAGATAAGACCCTTTTTCCTCGCTGGGATTGTTTTCAACCGCATTTGGGATCGTTTGAAGCTGCATTAAAAACTGCATTTTGGAAGTTCAAATCGGGGCACCATATCAGTTCATGTCATGGGGAAAATTCCGGAAATGTTTAACTCAAAAAACATTAATTCTTTATGGCTGAAGAAAAAAAGACATGAACTTGGATGACAAGGGGGTGAGTACATTTTTTTGTAAATTTTTGTTCTGGAAGTGGACTTCTACCTTAACTGAATATAAGCAGTCGGGAGAATATTGGATGTGTATAAGTATATTGTATTCATGCATTTGGTTTTAAAGGAACAGTGGCATAATTCAGTTAATGTTATCTGTGTTATTAATATTAATCAAACAACAAAAGAAAGAATGAGAAAATCACTCACTGCTCTTTACTGATTCATAAATAAATATATCTGCTTGAAAAAATGAAGAATGTTGTAAGCGAGTTGTTATAAAGGATGCATATTGGTGAAAAGAGAACCATGTTCTTGTTTCTTTAGAAGTGGTTTTATTTAACTTTAAGATATTAGACATGTTATGTGTCACAGCAGTTAAGTTTGTGTCTGTGTTGCATGTTCAAACCTTGAAATCATTCATATTAACAGATTAATAGATGTTTTATCCAGGAATATCTAATGAGTTTGGAAATGGTAGGGAAGTGCTTAATAAATGCTTTACACTGTAACTAACTAAACCCATTACGTTTTAGTCGACTAAATCTACTGTTGATGAAGTCAATTAAAATCTTATGACATGTAATAATATGAAATATGCTTTATTTAATCAAATTACAGTAATAAGATATGTTCACTTGACAATTAGGGCAAAGAAGCTTCATGCCACTAGCAGAAGCCTTAATGAGTGCAAAAATAGGGTTTATTTTCTTTAAGCAAAACATATTTAGTGTGAAGTTTGACCTTGACATTTCTCGAGTTTTTGTGAAATCACCCATTCATGAACAAACATCACTTTCTGTGATGGTAGGAAAAAAATACAGTGAGCAAAATAACTATATAACTGCATTTAATAAAATGACTCTGCTGGGGCATTTAAAACGGTACACCACACAAGCACTAAAAAGACAAACAAACTTGGAAAGATTCTGTAATAGTCTCTGGAGAGTACAGGAATATGTATCTGCTGGAATGAAATCGCATTTGTCGCCTATTTTCCTAATTACCTTTTTTTTTAAAGCACATTTAAAGCTTTTGTTTAGCATCTCTGCAGGAGTGCTATCTGTACAAAAGATCTGCTGAAAAGATTTTACAGTCATATCAGTGAAACTGTCATATCCATACCGTTTTATTGTTATTTGGCTGTTAAAATCATTTTGGGAACAGAGTGATTTTAGATTATGTGGAGTACGATGCTTTTTACCACAAGCCAGTTGAATGGAGGATGCAGCAATATTAAGGTTCATTTACACCAGGCACACATTTTTCACCATGACATTTAAAAATGGAACAATGCTTCCTTATGAGCCCCTTCATATTTTGTACTGTAATTAAACTGCTTTTCTACAGTGTACTGTAGTTACTTCTTAAAAATCAATAATAATAATAATTTTAAAGGAGTTAGTTCACTTAAAAATAAAAATTAGCTGTAAATGTACTCATTCTCAGGCCATCTAAGTTGTAGATGAGTTTGTTTCTTCATGGGAACAGAGAAATTTAGCATTCCATCACTTGCTCACCAGTGGATCCTCTGCAGTGTATGGGTGCCGTCAGAATGAGAGTCCAAACAGCTGATGAAACATCACAATAATCCACAAGTAAACCACAATACTCCAGTCCATCAAACTTGAAGACTTGAATTTAGCTCAGAAGCATTTTAAAGTAAAAAAAATAAATAAATAAATAATAATAATAATAATATTGATTTGATTTGTTTCTTTCAAACAAGCTTTTCACTTCACAAGACGTTAATAGATGGACTGCAGAGGATTCATTGGTGAGCAAGTGATGCTAAATGTCTCCAAATCTGTTTCCATGAAGAAACAAACTCATTTACATCCTGGATGGCCTGAGGTTGAAGACATTTTCAACATTTTTTTTTTCATTTTTGGATGAATTGTTAATAAAAATACAACTAACCAATATAATCTTTTAGTCCTGTCTTCCTGTACAGTATTTATAGGATGTATTTTACTTTTTAGACATTTGCAGATCTGTATTATCCAAGTCCAGCATGGTAATTTGATTGGACCGCATTTGCCCAGTACTGTTCTCATTAATTTAATTAACATTGTCAGTGTCATTGTTTCACCATAAAGCATATAACTGTAGCTCATCATTTCAATATCTGCCATACTGCAGTTCCCCTGAGAGATGAGTGCTCAACACCATATGTATTATTCGTTATGTAAAATTGATTAATGCATGAGACTAGACTGTGGCTTTTGTGGTGATTTTTAACTCATTAAGTTTCATGAAGTCTTGAGCACATCCTGCCTGCTATCTTTAAAAGCTTTGTCTCTACTTGCGTGGAGCTTAGCTTTAGGTCTATTATAGGGAAAGTTCACCCAAAAATGAAAATTCTGCTTAGACAAAAATGTACTGTAATTACCATGTTCATCTTTAAAATGGTCCATGTGACATCAGTGGTCCAACTGTAATTTTATAAAGCTACGAGAGTACTTTTTTAGGCGCAAATGAAACAAAAACAACAACTTTATTCAACATTTTTCCATTGCACTACAGCGCAACAAACTGTATTACTCATGATTAGTGAACTTTTATGATTCACCAGCGTACACTCGATGCACTCAGGTCTACTTTCAATTTTAGAGGACACACTTGGAGTACAATGGGCACTGATTTGTCGAAAAATTGTGAGGTTTAGGGCATAAAATCTTGAAAATTGTTAAAGTTTTATTTAAAGCACTTTGTATCAATTTAGGTTTGAGGCAATTTGTATCAACAAGGGACAACAACAACTGTAATTCAAAATTTGAAAACATTAGCAGCTTGCTTCAGATTGATTTATTGTGATTTTGTCATACTGTTGCAGTACTGTATCTGTTTTGGTTGCTGTTTTGTGTAAAATTCTCACAAATTTGCACAAATCCTGTGTTCTGATCTCTTATTTTTCTTATTTATCTCCCCCTCTCACTCTCTCTGTCTCTCAGCTGTTTGAGTTTCTAGGTCCTCAGGGGTTTGAGATGATCTCTAAACTCCTTCAGAGTAGGTCAGATATTGTGGACTCGCTGGTGGCCATCCCGTTGGATAGCAGACCTCACTTCACATCAGGTGAGCTCAGTAGTCACTTCTCAGAACTTCACAGCATAAACATGGCAAATATTTGTCATTAGAGCTGTTAGACACATTATTACTAGTTTTCTGTTATTTAGAATATTAGAAAAGTCATAACTCAAGTGAAGATGCAGGACACAGCACATCAGTCAGCGTCTGGAATGCCAAACACCCACATTTATATTAGGGAGAAATCGATTTCAGTATATACACAACCAGTAAAGTTTTTGAACAGTAAGAATTTTCTTTTTCTTTTTTTTTTTTTTAATTTTAAGCCTGCATTTATTTGATCCAAAATACTGAAAAGTCAGTAACATTGTCAAATATTTTTACTATTTAAAATAAATATGTATTTGAATATATTTTAGAATGTAATTTATTCCTGTGATCAAAGCTATATTTTCATCCTGATCCTTCAGAAGTCATTCTAATATGCTGATTTGATTATTATTATTATTATTGTTGTTGTTGTTGTTGTTGTTGTTGTTATCATCAATATTTTAAATAGTTGAGTACATTTTTTCAGGATTATTTGATGAATAGTAAGATCCAAAGGTCAACATTTATCTGAAATAATAAAAAAAAGCTTTTGTAATATACACTATACCGTTCAAAAGCTTGTTTTTTTTGTTATTATACTTTAATTTAGCAAAGAGGCTTTAAATTGATCAAAAGTGATGATAAAGAGATTTATAATGTAACAAAAGATTTCTGTTTCAGATAAATGCTAATCTTCTGAACTTTCTATTCATCAAAGAAACCTGAAAAAAAAAAAATATATATATATATATATATATATAATGTTTTCAGCATTATAATATTACATGTTTTTGAGCTGCAAATCAGAATATTACAATGATTTCTGAAGGATCATGTGACTGGAGTAATGATGATAAAAAATTAGCTTTGAAATCACAGGAATAAATTACATTTTAAAATATATTCAAATAGAAAGCAGTTGATTTAAATACTAATTTTTAATAATAGTAGTATACTAGTAATCTCAGAGACCTGTGTGATCTTTCACTTTGAGCACTTTTGCACGGAAAAGAAGTTCAAAATGTAAAAACAAAGAAAGACTGTCTGAAAGAGTGAGTGAAAGGAAGAAATGGGGCCACTGACCCTTTAACCTCCATAAAGCTTTACAGCTGCCACCTCTCAAAACACTATAAGTCTTTAAACATTCTCTATTAACCTTCATGTCCTGATGATTAGCTGTTTGTCTGAACTCTAGATGCTGAGTATCAGGATTTACAGTATCTGAACGCTGCTCACATCAGAGATGGAAGCACAACTCAGTGCTCACATTAAGGCGATTCAAATCTCACATGACCAGACCATTTTCTTAGAAAAGACTGTTTAGATTAAAATCAGTGTTTCCCCTGCCATTGTATTAGCCCCACCCCCTTGAAAGTTAAGTTAATTTTATATTCTATGTAGCGCTAGATCACAATAAAAGTCATATGAGGTTACCTTTCCTAAAGAACAGGTCTATGCCTTGTTCTTTTATTAAACAAACTAAATGGTCTTATGTTATTTATCTCATTTACACGACGGCACGTCTACAATTTTTCCTCTGCGAAAATGCAGACGGGATCGCGGAGCCCATTGATAAAACCGGAATTTACTCTATAGCGTGGAATGCCATGGAATTCGTCCATTTTTGGATGATAAATAAAATTTGGGTCTGTCACTTAATTCGAATCGCGATATGGACTAATGTCTGTGAATATTAAAATGCAAAAAGATGGTTTAGATATGAATCCTGCATGTTCCGCTTGACTCTGTATGTATGAATGGCGGAAACACAGGTTTGTTTACTACACAAATACTAAAGCACACGTGAGGCTCGCAGTGATTTTCGGCCTCTGCGTCTCATTATATGATGACATGAACATATGAACTTCATGTCCAGAGCTGCTGTGGGAGTCACTTCATGTGAATTTTGAATGAATTTTACTGTTTCGTTTGAGAAAACTAGCATCATATCATACTACATACACAGAGAAACTCCACGGCAACCTGTCAAAATAAAAGTACGGTTTAACGTGTAACAGAAATATATTACTCTTGTATTGCTTTTGTACAGTATAATGTACGTCTTTATATATTTTTATTTCTGGCCAATTTAAATAAAACAATTAAATGATAAAAATAAATATTACAACCGGATTAACCACTTGATTGTAGAAAAAAGTCTTTTATTATTATTAAAACTTTTTTTTAACAGAATATTCACACAAATTTTCTTCCATTAATTAGTTTTAACAGTAAACCTCTGTTTGTTTGCCAAAAAATAAAAGGGTGTAATCATAATTATAAATTATTAATGTCTTCATTTGATTATCAAAAAAAATAAAATAAAATAAAATAAAATAAAAATAAAAATAAAATAACAAAAAAAATCCCCCCAAAACTGTGAACCTATGGGAAACACTGAAAATACATTTTTCACACATTCTCTGTCACCTCTTTTTTCTGTGAGAATGTGTGGTCATTTGTGCACACAACACGCATGCAGCCTTTTTTTAAAAGCAGTTTGTCTGTAGTGATTTCATCAAGTGAATACTGCTAGAAATTTGTATTATTATATTTGAATTGTGTTTAATGATAATAACAGGTCTCGATCCAGTTAGCAGTGTGTCTCATGATGAGGATGTGGTTTAGTGTAAGGAAAACAAACCCTAGTTACCTGTATTTACTGATTTACTACAGGACAAACAAAGGGAAATTTCCTGTTCAGTAGCAATTTATAGAAAGAAAGAAAGAAAGACACTTTCACATTTATTCAGTGTTTGTTTTGTTCCTAAGCAAAACCTCATATGTTGTATACATGTCTTTATAAACAAAGACATTTCTAAAAATAATTCATTTCTAACAGGGGTGGCAAACGTCGGTCCTGGAGAGCCGCAGCCCTGCATAGTTTTGCTTCAACCCTAATCAGACGCACCTGAACAAGCTAATCAAGGTCTGAAGGGTTACTAGAAAGCAACAGGCAGGTGTTGGAGCTGAATTAGTGTTGGAGCTGAGCTCTGCAGGGCTGCGGCTCTCCAGGACAGGAGTTCGCCACCTCTTGGCGAATGGGGTATCATTATCTTAATTTATAATTTTGAGCAGGAGTCCAGGATTCGTTGAGGAAATTGTTTTAAAATACACCTACTACAATGATAACAATAAGATGGCATTATAAAATGAAAAGGCACGCTTTGCTTTTAAATGGCAAAGACGTGCCTACACACAGACATTCATAGGTTCATTTTAAGAGGTATTAGCAATACGTCAAAGCTACTGCTTTTCACAGAACTGTAATTACCCATTATACATTGTGATATAGCCTGGGTTGTTGGTCCGTTGGATCGTATTGCTTTCTCACTACATCCAAACCGCTCCAGAGTTAATTTTCAATCGAGCCGAGACCACCTTGTCCAGGCCATCTCGGACCGATTGGTTTGGCGCGGATCCGAGCGTGATTACCGTGTTCACATATGCCCAAATGAACTGAGCTAAGGGGAGAAACACGCCAGGTTCCAAAACAAAGTACTAGGTGTGAAAGCACCCTTAAATTGTGATACATGAATCTCCTACACTCTAAAAAAAAGGCTGGGTTAAAAACAACCCAAATTGGGTTATTTGGTAACCCAGCGCTGGGTAAATATTGGACAAAACACATGCTGGGTTGTTTTGACCCAGCTGGTTGGGGTAAATGTTTTTACCAAACATGCTGGGTTGTTTAATTTAGGTCAGCTATTGTTTAAAAATTCTTATATTGCTGGCTTAAAACGGGCTGGAAATTAAAAATCACATACAGAATTACAGAGCAATAATCAAAAGATCAACATTTATTATAAAGCAAGAACACTCGTGGACAAAAAAAAAAAAGACAAATTGATTTTATTTCGGTCAATACAGCCAATACATACCATTAAACTTGTTTTACAATCATTTTAGGGAAAAAAAAAATTAAAGGGTTCATTGGATGCCCATTTTCCACAAGTTAATATGATTCTTTAGGGTCTTAATGAAAAGTCTTTACCTTGTCAAAATGAGCTCTGCAAAAATCATCCCATTCTGAGGGATTGTTCCTTTAAATGCAAATGAGCTCTGCTCGCCCTGCCCCTCTCTTCTCTCTGCTGTTTTGAGAGATTGTTTACTTTAGCCGCATTTAGCGTGTTTAGCTGCAAAACTCGCTAACTAGCACATTATTAGGAAAGACGATCGCACAGATTCATAAAAAAAACCCTTATACTCACTTCTGCTGTAGGTGAAGCTGGATCACGAATGATTTGCGTGAACATAGATGCTTTTATGTAGATCGGGAGGCGCATTCCCTTCACAAACAAACGTAATCCACTGCATCTTCAGCAGCTCAGATGTCGGGAGTAAATGACGACCACTATGTTCATTATTACATCCAGCAACACAACACCTCAATTGCTCCATCAGAGATATTCTTGTCTAACTTACATCCCTGCTCCAGCATTGAAACAATGGAGGTCTGACTGTTACAGCTGATCTGAGGTAAGACGCTCATGTCAGACAACTATCGTGAGAGCGGTCTCTGTTGGTGTGATGCCCCACCGACTGGCATCTGAGAATGGCCCGATTTGAAAAAGGGGATATTATTTTTACAGATTAACTAAAAACCATTGCATAGATTTTTATCATTATAGGGTAGATTTATACATACACTGCCAACACACATTAATGTTCAAAAACATGAAAAAGTGAACTTTGCATCCGATGACCCCTTTAACATTTAAAACTAGCATTTTAATTCAACCGTTCTCTGTAATCACTTTCCACTGAAATAGTGCTAATATTCATGCCGGTGTGTTGCCGAAATCTGAGCTGGTGACATCTCATCCTTGTATGTTGCCATGCGTAAAATAATATAATTAACAGCACAGTAAAGACAGTAAATACAATCCTTTATTTCGCCAAGGAAGTGCACCAAGTTGGCGGCACTGAAAACCACTCTCTCCTGTAGAGGACGCAAAAAGCCATGATATATCACATGATATAAATATTAGATAAAAACCCACAAAGGGTGTGGCATTTTGCCCTTATATCGTAAATTTCAGAGACCTGTATTCTAATAGGCTGCATCACGCAATCAGTCATTGTCCTGCATGATGTTCAGCCTCTGTCTGTCCAGTTATCAAAATATTTATTTATTTATTTTTAAATAAAGATTTTTTTCTCATGGATGATTGTCTGACTGGATAAACCATCAGCTCTTTGAAACCATATCAAGATATGAGCATATTAACATTAAAAAAAAACAAAAAAAAAACAAAACATTTTTACTAGTATGTTTTTTCTGCTTTCAGTAAATGCCTGAAAATTACATTTTAACCCAACTTGAGAATATGCACTAATGAAATATGTAAGCATTCTAGTTACCAGTCTCTTATTCTGTCTTCACACATCTAAAACAGAGAGAATGATCATGGAAGCTTGTTTTAAAAGTGTGAGCGGGGTGCTTTAAAACACAGCACGAGGTCTTTCACCACAAATATCACATAAACCCATCTACAGCCAGCTACAATAATAAACCATCGCTTTCATAAGCACTGTGAAGTGTGACAAGCCCACGGACAATAAAATGTGTAGCAATAAAGTAAAAAAAAAATCAAAGCTAGTTCAATGTAAAGTGTCTTTAAGAGGGTTTGTCCTGTCTTTCTACAGTCACTGTGAGAATAAGTGACTATGAATATATGTGCAGCTCTATTGCAGGACTGTAATTTCTAAGCTATATGTCATTTTAGTTAGCACTTTCTTCCTGTGAGCACTTGGCCATTAATGAGGAACTGAGCTGCTATTGAAAGACTTAATCCATTAAACTTCCACTTTTTAGTGAAATGGCTCTTTTCTGTAAGTGTTCATAAAATTAGTACAATTACCAGAGGTCGCCTCCGCTAGTGTGCGGCACTGTAAAAAGCTCTGGAAGTGAGTGAAATATTCACGGCGATAAATTTTATATATATACACTACCGTTCAAAAGTTTGGGGTCAGTAAGACTTGTAATAGTCTTTAAAGAAGTCTCTTATGCTCATCAAGGCTGCATTTATTTGATTAAAAAAAACAGTAATATTGCAAAATGTTTTTACAATATAAAATAATGTTTTTTATTTTAACATACTTTAAAATAGAATTTATTCCTGTGATGAAAAGCTGAAATTTTATCATCTGTTACTCCAGTCTTAAGTGTCACATGATCCTTCAGAAATCATTCTAATATGCGGATTTATTATTAGAATGATCAATGTTGGATAATATCAACAGTTGTGCTGCCAAATATTTTTTGGAACCTGTGATTTTTTTTTTTCAGGATTCTTTCATGAATAACAAGTTTAAAAAGTACAGTGTTTATTCAAAATATAAATATTTTATAACAATGTAAATTATTTATTATTAACTTATAATAAACTTTTAATTATTAACTTAATACATCCTTGGTGAATAAAAGTATTAATTTCTTAAAAAAAAAAAGAAAGAAAGAAACAATAAAAATGTACTCACCCCAAACTTTTGAACGGTAGTGTGTGTATATATATATATATATATATATATATATATATATATATATATATATGTATATATGTATATATATATATACTAAAAATGTGATCGTATAAAATTTGTATTCGATTTAGAGATTCGACCCATTGAATATAACTATAAAACACTATAAAACATTATTTTTTAAATAATTTATTTTTTAGTAAATTAATAAAAAAAATGTGTTAAAATACAACAAAAACAACAAAATAGTGTTAATATTTATATTTTCATTTTCTTTCATTTCTTTTTTTACATTTTTTTAAAATATAAATTTTAATTATTTTCAAACTTAACATTAGCAAGCTTTTTATTTGGCGGCTTGCTGGCAAGTAAGTATATGTGTTGCTGTTTGCTTTATGACATTTAATAGGAAATAAGCAAATTTTTTCATGAGATGACTGCTATATTATTTTTTAAAATAAAAATTGAAAAGGACAATACTACAAATTCAACTATAATGTATAAATACTTCACAGTTTAAATAACACATGTGACCCTGGACTACAAAACCAGTCATAAAGGTAAATTTCTTTTAAATTGGTTGAGATACAACTTTATGAAAGTTGGAATCTGAGGGTGGAAAAAAAAAAAAAAAAAAATCAAAATATTGAGAAAATCGCCTTTAAAGTTGTCCAGATGAAGTTCTTAGCAATGCATATTACTAATCACAAGTTAAGTTTTGATATATTTACGTTAGGAAATGTACAAAATATCTTCATGGAACATGATCTTTACTTAATATCCTAATGATTTTTGGCATAAAAGAAAAATCGATAAATTTGACTACAGTGCATTGTTGGCTATTGCTACAAATATACGGGTGCTACTTAAGACTGGTTTTGTGGTCCAGGGTCCCATATTTTTGTTGCCATTATAGTAAGGGGCCATTCAAAGCTGCAAGCAATAATAATAATAATAGTAATAATAATACGGTATTTAATTTTTTTTTTTTTTTTTTTTTTTAATTATCTGCATGGGCTAATACTTTTTTCTTCTGTTTGGGACTATTTCGACAGCACAGACAGAGCTCCCATTCTCCATTTTCATTAGCTTACCACATCTGTTTAACAGTTCAGACTAATTACTTATTACCTTATTTTTTTAAACAAAGAAAATAGTATACGAGTAAAAGAGTTATTCGTAACAGTAAGTAAATACTGTAATACTTTCTCTAAAATATTTTCTCCCTCCAGGTAGTCTCATCTCATCATCAGTATAACTTTTCTTCTAGATATTTTGAAGCATTCATCAAATGCGTGCTGAACATTTCATTTAAACAAGTCTTTGAGTATATCATAAATGTTTAATTTCAGTAACCTTGCAAACTTTGTTGAATTCAGCTGTGAGATCGTATGAAATGTGCATTTGTGGACTGCACCAAAACGTGTGTACTGTGTTTAATGGTTGGTCTGTGTGAAGTGAATGCTAACAGGAGAGCTGTGTTGTTACGAGCACTCTGCATGATTGACATGATTGATCCTTGATTTTCAGGCAAAGCTGTGCTAAATCCAGCTTGCCACTATGTCGTATTCATGTCATATTAACTGTGTGCTTTATGTGAAATTTGCACTAGTTTGTCTCATTCTGTACAAACTTATCAGATTACTGAGTTTATTCTTTTTTGATTGATATTTTCAGCAGTTTCTTTATTTGTCAAATATACTATAAAAGAATTACATTTTCAATAAGTTGCCAACTAAATTCATAACTTTTTTTTTGTTGTTGAAATTAGATTCATTCATTTTCAAATGATATAATTTAGTATGCATGTTATGCATGTGTTTTTACAACCTTTAAATTAAATAGTGTAATAATAATAATCTGCTGTCAAAATTTTATGGGTAGTGTATTTAGGAGCACATTTGTTTGGATTAAAATTTCAGTATTTTTATATTTTAATTTATTGACGACTCTTGACAGCCTGACGGGCTTTGTTGGGCAACTTCATGAAGGTCACAGGTGTCAGTAATGATAGAAGCATTAAAAATATGGCGTGTGACTCAAAAATCATCGACAACTGTGTACCAGCTCTCCATAACTTGAGCGAGTGAGTCGCATGAAAGGACGAGAGGAGGGGATATTCAGCGGCTGTGTCTGTAGGGGCTCAGGGGGTGCAGACGTGACCGTGTCCCCAATACAGCACTGAAGAAAAGCCCACAGCCGCCTTTGAGATGGAAATGTTAAGGAGGTAGCGAGGGTGTCCAAGGCAATATGAATTATTCAAAAGAACCTTTTGAGTCTTGACGGTCAATATCTGTGACTGAAAAGAGAGACAAGCCCAGAACCGCGGTTCTCAGAATAGGATTCTTAGATCTGAAAGTATGAGCTGGTTTGTCTGTAATAGGCATTTCTGTCAGAGCCGTAAGATGTGAACTAGGTTACAACCAGTTTGGCATAAGAATGTGTGCGAGTATCAGGCTTTGTGTTACACTGATAGCACAGTCAAGTTCACACACAATGCCATGAATGCATGTTTCATGCTCCTTCATGTATCCATGAAAACATGAGTGGCCCGTCATAGATTTTATATCAAGAAAAGCAGGAAACATAACTTTCTGAGGAACTCTTTCCTGGTGTATCAGGTTCTAGGCCTTAGCTTTTATTATAAGTTTTCTATGAGTCAAACGAATAGCTCAAGAGGCTATACAATATGATACGCTTTTTTTTTTTAATGTGATACACATTCTTTTTAAGGGTTAGTACATCCAAAAATTAAAGTTCTGTAATTTACTAACCCTCATATTATTCTAAACCCATTAGATTTTTGTTCTTGCCTAAAATACTGAAATACTGCTAGTGGAGTGATACAAACTATGAAACGCTTCCCGTGGCAGTACATGGTGAATGTTTCTTGGGTGGAAAGACCTCTTGAGGGCCATGTATTATATATACAGTATATTTATACAACATTTCTTATTGGTCCTTGAATCTGATCTCTGAAAGGAGTGCAATATTCTAGTGATATCGGAACCCCAACAGTTTCACTGTTTGTGAAATGCTTGTGGTATTTGTCACAGAAAGTGTCTTTTCGGACGCCCAAATCCACTATAATTTCATAAATAATACTGTTTCATGTCACGGAATGTAGTTTTAAGATATTTTTAGGTGAGAATGTACTTGTTCAGACACCCATTTGAAAATTTGCTTCAATGTTCTCTGGGATGTGAGCTCCAGGGCATCAGCAGCCATTCAGCGCTCATGAAGTCGCCGAGAGCAGCCTTACCTCGGCTAGATTTTCTGCAATTTACCGCTGGCTATTAGAAATATTTTGCTTATTTCTGCGCGGGAGAGACTTGGTGTTTCCAAACAAAAGGAAATATATCAGTATTGTTTTCGGCCAATACGAGTTGAAAAATAACGGCATATCGGCAAAAATCCAATATCGTGCATCCGTACTGAATTGCCTAGCAACTTTTATGTTGGCTGTTGCTGTTGTCAATTAAATATCATTATTCAATACATTTTTATATAAATAATAGTAGTATTTAATAATAGTATTTAGTATTGGGAAAGACTATGTTTTTAGTGATGGTGATGCATTATTCTGCCATTAGATAGTGACAAGAGTTTTTAGGAACGAGTCAGCAATAAATACTTCTATATTGAAAGAGACTGAAGCAGGGTTGTAAACAATAACATTATTTTTACTTTCAATGATGCCTTGTAAGACACAGCCAACAAATTCACTGAGCGGCTCCATCATTGGAAATCACCCTTAACTAGGGCCCTATAAAATTTGTTTTATTTTTTTCCCCCAAATTCTGTTTTATTTTTTTTTTTTAAATTCCATTTTTTCCATTTAAATTTTCCTGGATTGCGTTTTCTGGACTCTATTTTAATTGTTAAATTAAAATTGTATTAATCAAAAAGCATGTCTAATTAATTAAAATCATGAAACTTAAACAATTTAACATCCGTTTATTACAGTTTACCAAATTCTGTGTTCTAGCATGTCTAAATATTTGAATGCATAAAAACTTGTTTCATTTATTCTTACAATAGCCTTGTGAAATTTTTCTCATAAATTCTTTTGTGTATTTGCATTTTTCTAGTTATCAAATGAAGGCATAAAGCATTAATTTAATTTATCTTTTAATTCATGAAAATTAAACATTGTATTTTGGGCAAATAAAGGGTATTTACTATTACAATTAAAACATATGATATATATGAAATATATGATTATTTGTTAAAAATAAGGTTTTAATCATTTTAGTAGTAGTAGTATGTATGTATGTGTGTTTTGTTGAACAGTAGTAATGCATGTCTGCCATAATGTCTTAACGTTATAAACCGAACTTTTGACGGGTTGTTGTCAATACCTTTAAATTTCTGTGTATATTTGATATGATGGCAGTTTTACTCAAATTAAATGGTACAATCCTCATGAAATGATTCTCAGAGCATTTCTGGAGATGTTGTTCATGTATTTATGTCCTCATTTAGTGAGACGGCAGATGCTAATATCACCGCAAGTGTCACGTGCGTTTTAGTACGAGTTGTCAACAAAATAGCGTATCTGTGCCGATCACAGAGACACACGTAATTTATTTTTAAACAGTCATTTTGCAGCTTAATATGATTCCGTCCGCGTTTTCTGCATCGCGGAAATTATAGGACCCTTCTTAACAGATGAAAGGGTGACAAAAATATTGCTTTTCTTAGCAGATATTCAAAGTAATGTTTTATTGTGGATATGAGATTGAGCTGAAGAATGAATACTGTATCAAATGCAGGTAATCACACTCATTCACTCCATCTCTCATAATACTCTACATAATACAGTGAGATTTTAATACATTAATACAATAAGATTTCAGTTAAGCAACTCAATGTTCCTTCATTACTAGTTCTAAAGTGATGTTTTTGAATTAGTAACGGAGGCTTGGGTTCAACTGTCAACTTTAGATTTGAATCAGTGGCGGAAGGAAGTATTTCTGCACAAAAGAGGGTTTTTAAAGATACTCCGTTGTTGTTTCTTATGTATTTACACACTTGTGGGGTCAAACTCCTGTATAAACGCAATATCACACGAGTAGCTGTGCAATATGGCTGTATATCAGCATGGGCTATGACATATGGGCGAATCATAGCCGTGATGATATACAGCCATATTGCACGGCTACTCATATTATCATATCGTACAAGATATTAAAAGAAATGTGGATACATGGAAGCCTGTATACATGGTAGCTAGACAACATCTGAACTACATCAAACCAATCCTCCATGTTAATTATCTGTCTAACGCCTTTGAGGCTGGAAAGCTGGTAAACATTTTGTTAACAACACAATGGAGATCTGCTATACATTATGTCTATTTTTTGTGCGTCATTGTGAGCTGGTTTGAGGGTTGCTGTAGGTCTGAGCTTACCTCAACAAAGAACATAGTTGCTTGGGCAGCCAAAGGCTTTGAGAAGTTGAACTTGCTGGTTTTGGAGCAGTTCAGCCCAGCAGCAGCATATTAAGAAGATGAAAGCCAAATGCGGTAGTTTAATGTTATTACTGACGTGAGTGAGAGAAGATCACAGCTGAAGACGGTCTGCCTCTTGGTGATAATTTCTCATTCTTTTATTCTTTTTATTTAATGGAAGACCAAAACAGAATTACTAAGTGAATTAAGGTCTTTTATTTTTGATATCTATCTGACACAATTAAAACTAAAAAGAACACATAAGCAACGTGAAGCTTCTAAAGAGTATTTTGTGTCACAGCTATGGATTGAAGCATTTCATGTTTAGAATAGCATACTATAACACATAAATGTTTTTTTTTTTACACTTGCATAGAATGTACATTATCTGTATGCACTGGAAACTTAGATGACCTACTATTGTTGACAAAATGAGCAGCATATAACAGCTTCAGAACACTAAATTCTACAATACAATGTGCTTGACTAGACTTTCCATTTCTATTGTGATGTATGACCCAGAAGTTATTACAGCCTTATTTTAGACTCATTGTTTGGTCAGACTGCCAAATGTTTAAACTGTTTTACACAAAATGTAATTATAAATGCAAATAAGCCTGTGGCATTTGGTAGACTTAGGAAATGAGGCAGAGTCTGCTCTCTGTGTTTTGTAAATTCATGCTACACTTCTATTAGATGTAAAACCGGGTTTATGGAACATCTTTTATTTTAAATTCTTAATAAAAAACAAGTATTACAATTATAATATTATTTATTAAAACAAAAGCACATGAAATCCTAGTATGTATGTTTGTATGTATGCACATTTATTTATTTATTTAGTTAATTCACTTATAATATTATTACTCTCGTTCTGGTTGTTATTAATAATAATATTATTAATTTAATAAAATTAAATAAATTAATAAAAAAACACACTGAAATGTCTCATTCAGCATGATGAGAGTATCATGAATTATATGAATTCTAAAGGTTTTGTCATCCAACATCAGAGTCTGACAGCCCCCCACCCCTTCCGATATGTATTTAAAGTTGTGACAACATTCCATACTTATTTTTTTGAGATACTTAAAGGATTAGTTAACTTCCAGATTAAAAATGTCCTAATAATTTACTCACCCCAATGTCATCCAAAGATGTTTATGTCTTTCTTTCTTCAGTCGAAAAGAAATTAAGGTTTCTGCAGAAAACATTCCAGGATTTTTCTCCATATAGTGAATTTAAGTGGTGACCAACGGGTTGAAGGTCCAAATTGCAGTTTCAATGCAGCTTCAAAGGGCTCTATGCGATCTCATCGGAGGAATAACAGTCTAATCTAGTGAGCGATCAGTCATTTTCTAATAATAAAATTAAATAAAAATATTAAAAAATAAATATTTAATGGGATAATATATTATAAAATGCTTGGAATAATAAGAATATATTTTAATACATTTTACACAATAATAAGAAATCTATTTGTAAATAAAATTAATTTTATTTAGAGCAGACAGTCATGTTACTGTCAGTGTGAGCAGGGTGTTCCCCGGTTCGTAGGATTACAGAACTCGACCATCCATGAGTGAATCCATGAGTTTTATCACTGAGGTGCCATGTAAATTTATTTTTATAGACGTCCACATGAGAAACAATTACCGTTTGAATTGGGCTAACGTCAGCTTTTTTAAATATCGTGCAGCCCTAATTTGAAACGTTAATTACGGAATGATGTCTACTGTATCACCTACTATTTACATTTCTAAATGGCCAGGATACAGTGTACACTGTGTGTT
Source organism: Labeo catla (assembly GCA_012976165.1). Taxonomy (NCBI): domain Eukaryota; kingdom Metazoa; phylum Chordata; class Actinopteri; order Cypriniformes; family Cyprinidae; genus Labeo; species Labeo catla. Next base: position 351,195 of record VONZ01000646.1, on the reverse strand, counting down.
GTTCAACTGGCAAACTGCGATTTCATTCTGAACTTGTCTGAGTGAGATTGCAAAAAAATAGTGAAAACAATTGTTTAATTTTAATATTTTTTATGTCCACCAATATATAACAGTATTGTAAAGCTAATAGCTTGTGCTTTGTGGTTAGTGTTATGCAAATTAGTTAATTATTTGTTGGTTACCATGGATAAATAAACCAAATTGGTTGAGTAAATGTGATGCAGGTGTTTTCACTTAAGCTTCTCCACTGATAATAGAAGAAGCAAGAGCTTGTGTCAGGTCTAGTGTTTGTTTGGAATTAAGTTTTTTCCAGACTGTGTGTGTGTGTCATCTCATAATAACTTAGAAATGCCAGCTTACCAGGTGTGCTTGAATATCTCCTTTGAATTTTGAATTCATTTTGATTCATTTAAACAGACAGTTAAATAGTTAGTAACTATTTTGGCAATTTTACTACTGGGGTTTAAAACAGGCACCTTATTCAAATATCTCTTACTTCAGCATCATTGAGATGTTGCTGTCATTTTAATCAGTAAGGTCACAGGATGATCAGTGATTTTTCAGAAGGTCTGAACAAGTCCACACAAGTCCAAACACTTTGGAAGTGCACAGTGTGCTTTCAGTTGGCATATGCTCCATTTCTAGTTTTGGTACAGTGCACTAAAAAAATTCCCCTCCCCCCATTTTGAGATATCATTATTTTTATTTACTTTCATTGTTTTTTTTTAATACAATGACCAAAATTATAAACACAACATTTTTGTTTTTCATGAGCTGAACTCAAACATCTAAGACTTTTTCTGTGTACACAAAAGGCCTATTTCTCTCAAATATTGTTCACAAATCTGTCTAAATCTGTGTTAGTGAGCACTTCTCCTTTGCTGAGATAATCCATCCACCTCACAGGTGTGGCATATCAAGATGCTGAATTGAATGTTCATTTCTCTACCATAAGCCGTCTCCAAAGGCATTTCAGAGAATTTGGCAGTACATCCAGTCGGCCTCACAACCGCAGACCATGTGTAACCACACCAGCCCAGGACGTCCACATCCAGCATCCAGCCACCTGGACAGCTGCTGCAACAATCGGTTTGCGTAACCAAAGAATTTCTGCACAAACTGTCAGAAACCGTCTCAGGGAAGCTCATCTGCATGCTCGTCATCCTCGTTGGGATCTCGACCTGACTGCAGTTTGTTGTCGTAACCGACTTGAGTGGGCAAATGCTCACATTCGATGGCATCTGGCACTTTGGAAAGGGGGTTCTCTTCACGGATGAATCCCGGTTTTCACTGTACAGATGAATCACGGATGAATCACGGCCATACACGCGTCGTGTGGGTGAGTGGTTTTCTGATGTCAACGTTGTGGAACAACAATGGTGGTGGTGGGGTTATGGTATGGGCAGGCGTATGTTATGGACAACGAACACAGGTGCATTTTATTGATGACAACTCTATGCGAAGGAGATGTGTTGCACTGCGTGAGGCAAATGGTCGTCACACCAGATACTGACTGGTTTTCGGACACCCCGGACCCCCCCAGACCCCCCAGTACAGTAAAACTGCACACTTTAGAGTGGCCTTTTATTGTGGCCAGCCTAAGGCACACCTGTGCAATAATCATGTTGTCTAATCAGCATCTCGATATGCCACACCTGTGAGGTGGATGGATTATCTCGGCAAAGGAGAAGTGCTCACTAACACAGATTTAGACAGATTTGTAAACAATATTTGAGAAAAATAGGCCTTTTGTGTACATAGAAAAAGTCTTAGATCTTTGAGTTCAGCTCATGAAAAATGGGGGCAAAAACAAAAGTGTTGCATTTATAATTTTGGTCAGTGTACTTTGAGATGTTTTTGACTTGCCTATTAGTTAAAATCATCTGTTGTTTCTAACCATAGACATTTGTAGTTTTAACTGTTCAGTCATTGTGTAAAATAATGTAGCTACCAGTCTGTTTCAATTGAAAATTAAGAATTGTGAGTTATGATGTCATGAATGGATTTAGTTTTTATTATTATTATTATATTTATTTATTATTATATTTTTTTTTCCACTTCAGCCTGTTACCTTAAAGCATAACTGATGTCATGTAGTGATCATATTAGTGATCCTCTAGCGTAGACATGCACTGCGTTTCACATCAAATCCATATCTGACTTCAACATATGAAAGATAATTTTTTACACTAAGTGTGCTTAGTACCTGCTAGCCTGGATAATTTCACACTCGGACCAATCCTGTTATACTGATGTTTATAGATAAATTCTCTCCTGGAACATTTGTTGAGGGAAACGTGAAGAAAAAGTTTGCCAAGTAATAAACTTAACATGAATTCAACTGGTCACAATTTTGGAACAGTGTGAAGGCCATTGAACAGAATAGAGACACAAGACTATCCAGCAGTGAGATTTAGATGGCAATTAAAACAGACGTGTTGCATAATTAACATTGTCATTAAAGGGGACTTGTCTGATTAGATCAGGCTAGTTGGTAATGACCTGCCTGAAAACTGAGCTGTGTCACTTCTTAGAACTCGAGCTTGCATTCAGACAGCTCCATCTCCTGCTTTTTTGCACACAAGGGTGTCACGTTGGCAGGTCTTGCCTTTCACAGACTGTCTGGCATCAAGTTCAAGAGGGAGGAAGATTGAATCTTTGCACCACGTCTGTGTCTTTCATGTATGGCTCCTGTTGGACTGCTTTGCTGGTCAATCTTTCGTTAAAAACAGACGCAATATACTGGAGCATATATCGTAAAGTGCATCTGCAGTTTCTGAAAGGGATCAGGGCATGAAAAATCTTTTGAAAAACATTTGAAATAAGAATTCACTTTCCAGTGGTAACATTACAGTGCCTTGTGAAAGTATTCAGCAATTTTTCAGTTATTTTTTTTACATTTTGCTACCTTATGTTAAACTGCTTAAAATTACTTTTTTTCTACATCAGTCTACACCCCATAATGACAAAGCAAAAACAGAATTGTCAGAACTTTGTACATTTCTTAAAAAAAAGTAGTACATTGCCTAAGTATTCCTACCCTTAACTCAGTACTTGGTTAAAGCACTTTTACAGCCTCAAGTCTTTTTGAGTACGATGCGACAAGCTTTGCACATCCGCATCTGCCAATTATCTGCCATCATTCTCTTCATCTCTTCACCTCTCAAGCTCTGTCAGCTTGGATGGTGGCAGATGCACATCTTCAGGTTTCTTGAGAAATATTTGATTGGGTTCAAGTCCAGGCTGTGGCTGTGCTATTCAAGGACATTCACCGAGTTGTCCATTAGCCACTCTTGCTGTGGGTCATTGTCCTGTTGGAAGGTGAACCTTCTGCTCAGTCTGAGGTTCTGAATGCTCTGGACTGGGTTTTCATTAAGGCTATCCCAATATTTTGGTGCATTGAGCTTTTCTTCTACTCTAATGAGTTCCTCAGTCCCTGCCACTGAAAAACCCTACAGAATGAGGCTGCTACCTCCATAGTTTACTGTTGGAATGGTACTCTACAGGTGATGAGCAGTGCCTGGCTTCCTTCAAACATGATGCTTGGAATTGAGTTCCATCAGACGAGAGAATCTTGTTTCTCACAGTCTGAGGATCCTTTAGGTGCTTTTTTGCAAACTCCAAGTGTGTTTTAATGTGTCTTCACTGAGGAGAGGATTGAGTCTTGCCACAGTGACATAAAGCTGTTGTCAGTGTGTACACTCGAAGTGTAGTAACATCTGCAAGCAATATGAATGCTCCTGAGCTAAATTTCAATGGTGCCAGAAAAGGGTATAAATACTTATGCAATGAAATCATTTAAGTTTCTTATGTTTAATATATTTGCAAAGATGTTAAAAACCTGTTTTTTTGCTAAGCCATTATGGTGTATGGAGTGTAGATTTGTGTAGAAAAAAATGATTCACAACATTTTAACACAAGACCGCAATATAACAAAATTTGAATAAAATGAAGGGGTATGAATACTTTCGAAAGGCTCTCAAAACTCAACATTTCCTTCAGAGTCTAAAAAGATTAAAGTGAAAAAAAAAAAGGGGTGTGACCTTATTAATAATCAAGGCTGGCCTTTGAAGCGTATGTTCACACTGGTGTGATTAGAACATTTAGTGCATCATGTGATCAGTTAATAAATTCAGTTCATCTTATGTGTTTTGGCTGGCACTCAGCCAGAGATAAATGCGCTCAGCACTTGGCATATCACAACCTTTCACTTTTTTAAATCAAATAATGATTTCAGACATTTAAATACAAAAAAGTACTGTCAAGACATACGCAGAACCTGATTTTACCAAGTACGACATGTTTCTGGATCAACATCTTTGTTGACCCTGGAACAACATTGTGATTAACCAATCAGATTTTAAAAAACAGTTTATAGTTTTTGTGAGGTTTAGGCTTACAATCAGTGTTAGGTGCTTGTACATCAGTGTCATTCATCTATCATTTCCTCTGATTTTAGGGATTACTCATGGGTAAGATTAGGTTTAGGTGTAGGGATGTGGTCAAGATTAAATTTTTGAATTAAAATGTTGTTCCAGGGTCAACAAAATAAGTTGACCCAGGAACACATCTAACTCAGCAAAATCAGGACGTAAAATAGGCACTGGTGTAAATGGAAGCAGCAGTGACAATCCTTGCAAACATAATTTGACAACATGTTTTATTTATATCATATACACATTGTTTAGGTAAAAATAATGTTTACTCTATTCTTCTGCCAGGTCAGCAGAAACTTACTTTAATGTCTTTCAGGAGCCCAACATTATAAACCATTTGCTTGCTCGTATCTAAAAATCAGAATAGCAGAAATTTCATAATACAATTAACATGTTTGTGAATATTTTGAATAAAAAAGGAAAAATGAAATAATACTGACACTTCAGTCATACACCACCATTGTGAATGCGGTGTGTCATGTGACAAACATGATGCACCGCCATGGAAAAAATAAGATGATAAATTGTAAAATAATGGTTGCCTGAAAAAAAAAAAAAAAAAAAAAAAAAAAAAATCATGCTGGAATATTTTAAACTCATGTGTGAAAAGGTTAATCAAAGTTGGTCTGTGCTTTCATCGAACATGATGTAAGTCCTGTAAACATTAAAAAACTTGTGGAGCCAAGTTCAATAAGCTTGAACTTTTTTGAACTTTTAAGCTGAACATTAACATTAGTAGGGATCTTTGAACTTAATCTTGCCTGTGAGTTTGATGAACAAACTGAAAAGGTTATATAGAACCACTTCTGTACATCAGAACAAGTTGTATACTAATTGAAAAGCAAGAAACACTAATTAGCCTAATGGTGACTTGAAACAGAAACACTACAGTAAAATATAATTAAAAAAACACTACATTAAGCTTAAACATTTATTACTTATGTATAACAAATATTTGTTTCATTATCCACCTTATTTTTCAGTGCGGAAGTAAGCTGTTTCCTGGTAATGTGTTAGACTTCTGGTTCGTAAGCCGCCTTAGGGAAATAATGAGAAGCATAACAAAGTGCAGTAAACTGTAAAACTGTTTGCATCACAAACCATTGTGCTCATACACTGACCAAAATTATAAACGCTACACTTTTGTTTTTGCTGTCTAAATCTGTGTTAGTGAGCACTTCTCCTTTGCCGAGATAATGTGTGAGGTGGATGGATTATCCGAAAACCAGTCAGTATCTGGAGTGAAAAATAGGCCTTTTGTGTACATAGATAAAGTCTTAGATCTTTGAGTTCAGCTCATGAAAAGTGGGGGCAAAAACAAAAGTGTTGCGTTTATAATTTTGGTCAGTGTAATTAAGATAATACATTAAAATAATATGGGAAGACACATCAGTTTGCTGTACCAAGGAGCAAAACGAGTCGTTTTGCACAGCTAAACAGCTGGAAGCGAATGAGATCGAAAACCAGACACATTAACTTTACAAACGGCCGCGTCCGCTCTTACGGGAAAAAATTAGGTAGATAAGCCTTTAACCTAAAGCGTAAATTATTCAAGTGCATGATCAGTACTTAAGTTGACCATGAATAGCCACATGACATTGTAAATTCTTGCTGTAAATTATATTAAGTTGCTCATACTAAATGTCCTAAATGGTAAACATTTACATTTTTATATAACATCAACTTTTTCTACATTCAATACTTCAATCAACCTTTAAATCAGAGACAAAGTATTTTGTTTGACAAAACTCAAGTTGGATTCTGTCCCAACACACAACAAAGCTCTTAATGAAAGATGAGGCAGTAAGAACTATATTGATGATCCTGACAGCAAACCTGCAGCATGTGTATCAGTGCTTTGTAATGTGACATGAAGAGTGCAGAAGTCTTAAAGGCACTGTGGAGATTAGTGTCGTATTCAATTTTAAAGATCAGAGAGAGAGCTTACAAGAAACCTTAACAAACATCAACTCACTATCAAGTTTAGGGTCTGAAGATATGACCAGAATCTTAAATAATGTTTATTTGTTGTACAACAGTTTAATATATTACATTACTTTTTAGTAATATCTTTCTTTTTTATGATTAATCCACTAAACTAAATTCAAATGAAAATTTGTATTTTTTATTTTTTTTTAAAGATTGTTCATAACAAGTGAATCTGGCATCAGTGCAGCGGCTTCATGTATCTCTTGACATAAAAACAAAAGACTATAAATGCATACATGACTGAATGAGCCATGCTTGAAACTATTGTGAAATAGATGCCATGCGAACACTATGCATCAGTTAAATTAAATTACAGTTTAATTATGGTTACGCCAGATGCGTAAAGCTGTCTGTGGTGTATAGTGTAATATAGTTTTGGCTTGCTAATAGTTATTTTTTTTTGTAATGGCTCCTACATATGCCTTCATGCCACCTAGCCAAGACTCTCTGCTTTCATTGTATAGAAAAAAGCTTTTTGTACCATCTCCTAAACATCTCCTGTGGTTTTCCACAAAAAAAATGTGTGCAAGTGATGGTGGAATTTTTATTTTTGTGCGAACTGTCCAGCGAGCGGTGCTTATAGAAGGACAGTTTAGTACAGCGTTCAGGTAGAAGGAGTGAAGGACGTGTTGTGAAAGACAGATGAATAGGGGGACCAGATGGGTTTGCCGTGGGTGAGCCTTTAGAAGAGATAAAGCAGAGATCATTCAGACAATCAGCCCGTGCCCCGATGCAATCATCCCATCTCATCTGCTTTCAAGAGCTATTGGGCTTTTTATTGAGCTGTTGTGCTGCAGACAGAGGCAGTCTGATAGCACTTTAACCCTCTGATAGGGTTAATATTAAACCCTAGCCTTTACTACGCCGGCGGCACTTAGTCTTACAAGACATGAGCTGAAATAGTTTTGTATAGATGAATGGACCAAAATGCCTTTGGATGCTGAGCTGCTCTCATCAGCAACAAGAAACCAACTTCCAACAAGTCCCACAAGTTAATGATTTCAAGGGTTGACCTGGAGTTTCATTTTATCTAGTCATTTACTGTCAGACTGAATGACGGTGTTATTTGTGCAGTCACAGCTGAGTGAGCTTTTATGGCACAATTTTCAGTTTATATTTAGTTTTTTCAAGCTTTTTCGATGTCACTGATCCCCAAATACCACAATCCCATTGTAAAGGACCTGCTGCTTAAAATGTAAAAGGAGATTTAAAAAAAATATATATATATATATATATATATATATACAGTATATAGTGAAAAAATAAATAAAGTTAAAAACATAATCTAAAAAGTTCACACTATATTTTTCTGCCAACCATTAGAATGCTGTTAGAAGCATGTATCTGAAGAGAAACATAAAACTATAGATGTCAACAGAATAAAATAATTGTTATTTAATCTCATGATTTCACACTTGTATTGAACAGAATGAATTTTATTTTATTTAAATTTATTTTAGACGTGCCTATTAATTTACTAACTGCTTGTTAGTAAAAAAAAAAAAACACTAGCTTAAATATTCTTTTTGTGTTCTATTTGTTTTTTGTTTTTTTTTTACTTATTATACAATTAATAAATAGCAATAATACAAATAATAATAATAATAATAATAATAATAATAATAATAAAAAGAAGACCATAAGCACTAGCTTGCTCTATTCTTTTTCTGTTCTGTTTTCTTTTTATTTATTATATAATTAATAAAAATTAATTCATTGTCCTAATTTGTAAATCGCTTTGGATAAAAACATCTGCTAAATGACTTTATTTTATTTTATTTTTTGTTTTTTAAATGTAATTACATTTAATTTACATCTTAATATGCTGCTTCTGTTCCAAAGTTGCACTGTAAACTAACTTTTGAAGACTAACTTTTGAAGATGTAATAAAGTTACACAATAATAGACAGTGCCACCAGACATTTAGTGGCCATTCAATCATTCATTCATTCATTATTGCAGTCCAAATTTGCTGATTTGCTGATTCAATGGCTTCTCAAAATTTTCTATATTTGCAAAATTAGTTTCTATTGTTTTTGTAGTTGAGACGCAAAAATAATCATTAGATAATTTAATTAGTGGTAAGTGAAAATAGGAATAATTTTGTGCAAAACCGAGTATGTAGAAAGCTTTCAAATATTGATACAACAGTGCTGCAACATGCTGTATATTCATTTTGTATATTGTAGCAGTGTATGTTTTATCTTATTTAACTATTATTCTGTTATTATTATTACTACATTTTTGTCCTCTTGTTATGTTTGTGCCAACTGTAGGAAAGCTTAAAGGCATGAGAGACGAATCCACCAAGCCCACATACGGCTGCCAGGTGACCATCCAGTCCGAACAGGAGAAGCAGATGATGAAGATTTACAGAAAAGAGGAGAAGAAGGAGAGAAAACGTGAGAGACGAGGAGATGAAGGGGATACCTTTGAATACGCTTTTCATTTTGACCCCAGGGAATTGAGACTGCAGAGGTGAGCACCTGTCTTTCGCTCTTTCATCTGTCTGTCTGTCTGTCTTCCTCTTTCATTATGTGAACGAGCACCTCTCTACATATCAGAGTGTGGCCTATTGAAAAGAGAAAGAGAGAGAAAGCTTGATAAAACTGCTATCTGGAGCTTTTGCAGAAGGGATTTTCTCTTAATGTTTAATTTCACAGGATGAAAAAGAGCAATGATCTGTTTAATTAAAAATGCTGCCGTCCAAATGAGGCAGAGCATGAGGAGAGAGATTAGAGATGAGGTGTTAATACCTCACGTGTCTCTTCGCGCTCTCAGCCTTTCAATCATCCCGCTGCAAGACAACATCCAAACAAAAATAACTCTGGAAAAAAAAAAACAAGCTTTATGTGGGATTCGTTTAAACCCTCGTCGGTCGTACCTGAGTCTGCTAAATGCGCCAAACAGATGTGTCTTTTGTAAGATTTGAGGCATTTTATTGGACTAATAAGATCTTTGAGTTTTAATAAATGGTGTTGTCAGACTACATTAATAAATCTGAATATAAGTGGGGATGTTATGCCTTCAGAAAGATTTTTGATATTACAAAGTGTTTTCTAGAAAGAGAATTCAATGTTGAAATTTACCACAGATATCAAGTGTGTAATTAGCATTTTATTTGGAAACAAAATCATGTTAACAAGGTTTGACATTTTCAAATTGTTCCCTACTGACAAACAAAAAGGAAAAAGGAGACGTTTCCTTCAACCCTAAGAGTTGAACTTTCTAAAATGGCTAATGGTTTCATTGGTGACAGCTGATATGTAAGTTAGGGACACAGCTTCTAGTCTTTAAAAGGATAAATTATGTGAAATGCTAACTAAAACAAAAGTTTTGGACCAGTAAGATTTTTAATGTTTTTAAAGAAGCCTTTTCTGCTCATCAAGACTGCACTTATTTGATGAAAAATTAAAAAAAAATAAAAAAATTAAAAACTGTTATATTGTGAAACATTATTGCAATTTAAAATAGTGGTTTTCTATTTTAATGTATTTTAAAATGTGATTTATTTATCAAAGTTGTCCTAAGACAAGAACAGGTTTTGTTTTGGTTTTAGGACAACTTTGATGAAAGGTTTTGATCCACTTCAAATGTTGACTAGTGTGTGTGTGTATATATATATATATATATATATATCTTTTGCAACAATATAGACTACCGTTTAAAGTTTAGGGTCAGTAAATTTTTCTCTTTTTCTCTTTGAAAGAAATAATAGAAAAAATAATAATAATACTTTTATTCAACAATGATGTGTTAAACTGATAAAAAAAATGATAGTAAAGACTAATATTGTTTAAAAAAAAAAAAGATTTCTATTTTAAATAAATGCTTATTTTTAACTTTTTATTCATGAAAAAATCCTGAAAAAAATATGACAGGCTCCAAAAAAAAAACAGCGCAACAATGTTTCCAACATTGATAATAAATCAGCATATTAGAATGATTTCTGAGTGATCATGTGGCAGAGAAGACTAAAGTAATGACTGATGAAAATTCAGCTTTGAATCACAGAAATAAATTATATTTTTAAAGTATATTAAAATAGATAACAGTTCATTTAAATTGCAATACAATTTCATATGACTTTTTTTGTTCTGTATTTTTGATCAAATAAATGGAATATATATATAAATATATAACGGAAATATATATATCTTCCTCCGTTTATTTATTTATTTTTTCATCCAATCAAAAGACTGGCTCGATGATGGTGAGATTATATCTCTTTTTGGCTGTACTTTTTGTTGGTCATCCAAAAATCTCACTGGATTATGATAATATTTACCAAAAAAAATGTTACAACCAAAGCAAAAAGCTATAGAAATAACCATCTAAAATATTGTTGTGAAGCATCTCGAATGCCTAAACCCTTTGCAAAGTACTGTATGTAAATGAGGAGCACAGAGGGCACCTGCTTTGCAGAATGCAGCATCATTCGAGACGTTTCTGTGTGCCTGCTGAAGTATTGTCTTTCATGTGTTAGGAGACAAAGGTGTCGCTCTCAAACAGTGTAAAGGACACAAACGATTGTCTTAAAAGACTGACTTACAGCTGAGCACTTGAGCCAGGCAATCATTTGTGTCATTTTAAACTCTGAAATATAATCCTGAGAGCTCGAGGGCTCAAGATGAGCTTTTGGGTCTCTGTGAACGACCGATCACTGTTACGTGGTTCACGACCTGAACGCATGTGTGTTTTCAACAATGGATCTGAAAACAAAGCAACATGCAGACAGATCTGGTTCGGGTGGGATGTTTTATTTTTAAAAATCATTTATTCATGTTTTAACTTTGAAATTCTTTTTTGAAACAATGAAACAACAGACAGGGCCAGCAGATTTTCGGCCAAATTAGTATGTTTAACCAGCAGTGGAGGTCACTTTAATTGGCTGTTCAACCACAGCGCAAGATGAAAAATGTAAATGACGAAAGCAAGTGAACAAAAACGTCAATAGTGCAAACACAGAAGGCTGCTCTGGCTTTTGTGGTTTCCTTTTTTCAGTGTCATGTCAGACTACAAAAATGTCAGAACACTGCCACCTACTGCTATGGAGAGTGTTTCCTCTCACGTAGACACACACAACATAATTGCTAGTTGGCCATTAGCCAGTTCAGGTTCAGCTTTTGGGGGTCACACTAGATATTAATCATGCAAAATGATGCTAATATGTGTAAAAAAATAAATGCAAATGATTCAGCTTCTGTTCTTAATTAAAAAAAAAAGTTATTTCAAAGCTGCATTTTAATTTTTTTTTAAACCTCATTGTTTTCACATTTAAGAATTTATTTTGCTTAAAATAAAATAAGAAAAAAAATGTTGATAGTAAGTGTTTGGAGGCCAAACTTTATAATGTTTGAGCCGCTTTATTTTTTTTTGTGTATGAGGTTTGCCATTTCTGCAGCACTGTTACTAAAATCTAATATAATGTAAAACTAATTAAAATTAACTAGCTAATTATTGTCTGTCAATACATGTTAATTAAGCACAAAATAAAGTAACTGCAATTTTTACTCCAATTTTCTTGGTTCTAGGTTATATACCACAAAAGATGCAATATATTATTCATACTGTATTATTGTGTATGCAAATGTTATTTATAAAAATAGACAGATATTTTAAATGGCTAAGAGCTTTTATTATTATTATTATTATTATTATTATTATATTTTTTAATCAGATACATCTGCTTTCATATGTGACCCTGGACTACAAAACCAGTCATAAGGGCCAATTTTTTTTTAAATTGAGATTTATACATCATCTGAAAGCTGAATAAATAAGCTTTCCATTGATGTATGGTTTGTTAGGGCAATATTTGGCCGAGATACAACTATTTGAAAATCTTGAAACTGAGGGTGCAAAAAAATCTAAATATTGGGAAAATTGCCTATAAAGGTGTGTATAGATTATGAAATGAAGATCTTAGCATTGCATATATATTGAACATAGAGATGAAAATGCACTATCCAAAGTTACATTTTTATAATTTATGAACGAAAACATTTTGTAATATGATTTTGATGTACAATTTCCATGGTAATGCAATGCCTGATTTTAAAATGGTTTTCAAAAGATGAATTTTGAGATTTTTCAGCTGATATATAATTTCTTAAGATTTCTGTTGCGTGATAGGGAAAAAGGCAGTCTTTTTGTGACAAAGGTCAGAACTCCTGTTATGATGTAGATTTTTGAGGTGCACTCTTGTCATAAATTGATCTATTACTTTTCCTACATAATTTGTAACACAAAAGAGTGGTAAAATATCTGTTTAGGAGTCTTAGACCTTCCCAAAGATATATAGTTTGTCATGATTAGATTAGGATTTATTTGTAATATGGTGAAGTAAACTTTGGTGACAGTTAAAGGGCTAATCACAAATTACGTTTTAATATATTTACGATAGGAAATTTACAAAATATATTCATGGAATGTGATCTTTACTTAATATCCTAATGATTTTTGGCATAAAAGAAAAATCTGTAATTTTGACCCATGCAGTGTATCCACTATGTTTTTGGCTTTTGCTACAAATATACCCGTGCTACTTAAGACTGGTTTTGTGGTCCAGGGTCACGTATTTTCCTTGGTGTTAGCTGAGACAAAACCGCTCTGCATTTGATGGTGATCTTGATTTATTTGTGAACTCTATTGATGTGAAACTCTGTATTTGTCTGTAGGGAGCAGGCCTTACTGACTGCACGCAGTTCTCCGGTGTTAGGCCGGCACAGAGATTACGAACGCATCCGTTACCCTCACGTTTATGATTGTTATGCCGAAGCCACCAAGACCTCAGCATTTGTTGGAGGAGCCAAGGTAAAATCACAGCCGCTGCTCACACACACACCCCACTAATCTGACTCTTATATGTGTGAAGACGCAAAGGAAAAATAAATCTCCACTCTTAAATACAAAATCTCTCCCTAGTGCTTTGTTTGCTCAGCATCATGCCAATCTGTTCAATTATATCATATTATCACACACTAGATTACCTACAGCCTTTGTTTTTAATCCAGTTTTTATGATGTCTTAATTAACATTCCTGCTGCAGGCCATCTTCCAACGATTGAAATGAATTCATTTGGGCCTCATCTTTTTCGTGCGGGTGGGGTGGAACAGGTGGTTTAGAGCCAGGACGATCTAGAGCTTTTTTATCACATAAATGTATGAGCAGCACAACTGTTTTCAACATGATTAATTCTAAGCATTTTCTTGAGCAGTAAATCAGCATATTAGAATGATTTATAGAATGATCGTCTGACACTGAAGACTGGAGTGATGATGCTGAAAATTCAGCTTTGATCACAGGAATAAATTGGATTTTTAAAAACATTAAAACAGAAAACAGTTATTTTAAATTGTCTAATTGTATATTTAAACTGAATAATAAATTGTATAATAATAATTTAAATTGTAAATAATTTCATACATTTATTTAAACAAATTAACAGTATAGTTACTGTGTTTTGACCTTGGGAAGCATTAGAGGCTTTGTACAAAAATTCTTACTGACCCCAAACTTTTGAGCAATAATAATAATAATAATAAGGGACCATTTGGCTGTGGCAATTTGTTTAGAACAACAATATGTGACTAAGACGAGTAGCGTTGCCAGATATGATGACGTGTGGTGTTGTCTACTGTGATCAACAGCTGAATATGACACATTCATTATTTCGGCATATGCTCTCAGTTTGGTGAAAATGAGTTGTAATTATAGGAGCTGGAGGAAATGCAGCGTGCTAAAATTAGATATTTATTCTCCTATTTATATAAATGATTTTCATTACAGAATGTACAGCAACCGCAGCTCAACCCAAGGCATTTCAATACTTAAAGCAAATACACAAAGATGTGCTGCTCGCATTCTGACTGCTTTTTTTTACAGCTAAGGCAGATATTGGAAGACTTTCAGTTCATTTCTGCTGTAATAAAGCACACTGCTGGCCGTAGCCCTCAACGCTGGTCTTCACTGTTTGGTTTGAGACAGTTGCCGTGAGCTAATGCATGATGAAGGTTTAATTGTATGTGTTTTTGTGTAATTATGTCCTCTCTGCTGTGTCGGCAGATGCTGCTGCCCGAGGGGATCAGAAGAGAGAATAATAAGATGTATGAGGAGGTTGAGATCCCCCCCAACGAGCCCATGCCCATTGGCTTTGAAGAGAAACCCGTGTACATCTCGGAGCTGGACGAGGTCAGTGGCGGCTTATTTACAGCTGTTGACATTTATCAATGCTTGTGTTCACACTCCATGAGCTTTTCTCAACTAATCACACTCATTTCTCCTGTTTATATTGACTGATGGCATTATGCCTAAAATCTCCTCTACATGACGTCGGATGCAGCATATGATGGTTTTGCAGCAGTGTTTTGTTTTGTAAAGTGGAGAGCCAGCTGGCTACATAGCAACTCAAAACGCTTTGCACTAATGGACAATTCGCCGGTTAGAACAATAAACTAGTACAAATATCACAAGGTTGCTACACTGTGGTCATAAAGGGATAGATAGGTCAGCAACAATAGTCAGGTAGGCTGTATTGTTTAAATTATGCTTAGTTCATAATAAGGTGCCCCAAAATAAATATATCCCCCACACCATAACTTCAACACCACCAGCCTGAACTGTTGATAAATGCCAAGATTGAGCCATGCTTTCATATTGTTTACGTCAAATTCTGACCCTACCATCCAAATGTCGCAGCAGAAATCGGGACTCATCAGACCAGGCAACCTTTTTCCAGTCTTCTATTGTCCAATTTAATATGTTACAGGGTTCCTACGGGGTTTGGAAATCTATTGAATTTGATTGAAGTATTTTCCAGGTCTGGAAAAGTATGAAAAAAAAAAAAAGCAGAGTATGAAAGAGCATTTGTGTTTCCTGAATTTATTGAAAATGAATTCAAGGTGCACTTTTTGATTATACAAAACGCAGGTTATAAGCATTTTGGGTTTCTTCTTACAATATTCTTAGCACTGTATTACATAGCCTCGAAGACCTTTGGAAAAAAAAAAAAAAAACAGCGAGAAACGTTCAAAGACGGCGAGCAGAGATAGCCTACGATCATTTTCAAACAGTGTCATAAATTCAGCCTGATCATCGTATGGTGTGTGCACGTTTACTGATCAGCCAATAAAAATGCGATATCAAATCAGCGCGACATGGCGCTAAAACCTAAAACTGCTTACATCAAGCTGCTATTCCTTCCTCTTTTGCCTCTTCCACTTTTTGTCAGCACACACAAAAACTGCAACTGCCAAAGTGTGATTCATTCTGCTCTTTTTGTTTTCCACTAGTGCATGCTGATGACGTTATATTTTCTATAGTAACGTGCGTTGTAGCCTACGAGTCAGTAGGTGTTATCATAGCACAGTTTATATGCACATCGTACCCAAGTTTTTTAGACCCAGTGTGATCAGCAGTAATCTTATAGGATTGCTAAAATCATGCAGTGTGTAGTAGGCTTAAAAGAGAAGTCCACTTCCAGAACAACAATTCACAAATAATGTACTCACCCCCTTGTCATCCAAGATGTTCATGTCTTTCTGTGTTCAGTCGTAAAGAAATTATGGTTTTTGAGGAATGTTTGGTTTTTGAGGAAGGTGTATGAGTTTCTTTCTTCTATTGAACACAAAAGAAGATACACTGAAGAATGCTAGTGACCAAACAGTTGACAGTAGCCATTGACTACCATAGTATGGAAAACAGATTCTGTGGAAGTTAATGTTATTCCTTTACCTCTGCATTAATGCTACTTTTGTATATAATCATGGACATAATCTGTCTGTGATGCTTTACTCATTATAAAAAAGTCAATAGCTACCATCATCTGTTTGGTCACCAACATTATTCAAAATATCTTCTTTTTTGTTCAACAGAAGAAAGAAACTCTTACAGGTTTGGAACAAAATGAGTAGGGTTGCAAAACGATTAATCACGATTAATCACATATCAATCAATATTTCAAATTCAAGCATACTTTCCCCAAAAGAACACGCTGAACCTCCAATATTACATTTCCTTACATATTACCGCGCAAGAGACGTGAGGTAGGGGTGCTCTACACACCTCTACTATGCAAGCTTTCATGAGTGCTGTTGCCAGATATCAAGAGTTCAAATCCCTCAATCACAGCTTCGCTGTTACAAGGATATATTTTCTGGCCGGTGTTTTGCTTATTTTAAGCAATCTGGCAACCATGCGCACAAGCTTGCTTTTCATTGCGGATGCGCCAACAGTGATCTGAAAATACAGACAAGCAAGCTGGATGTTTAGCGGTCAAATTGAAAGTGTCACCTAACCAGTCGGTTTTCTGTCATGAGATCTCGACTGTATCGTTTGCGTCTGTGATCGTTGTATAAATGCACTTACTCAACCACTGCTGTTTGATTAGAGAAACATAGGCTATTGCAATTTGGAATTACTATTAGGAATTTCACTGTTATAATATTTTTCATTTGTTTTACCAGTTTTCATAATATATAGTGCATAAATCTTTGGTATTAATTTACATATATTAAAAAAAAGCCTATAATGAATCAGTAGACTGAAGTAAAATTTGTGCTATTGATTTGTGCTCATGGTGGTGGAGCATATTTGTAACATTAGCTAAGAAATACCTATGTGTTCCAGCAGCTAGCTCCCCAACTGAGGTTTTTAGTGCCAGTGGGAACATAGTTTCATGCCACAGAGCTTCTCTTAAACCAGAGACTAAAAACGTATCTCAATTGAATTATTTCTCCCAGTTGCACAGTGTAAATTGTGAATTGCATTGTATAAATACATATACATGTGTTCACTTAACAAAAAGTGATCACTAGATTTTTTTTTAACTGCTTAAATTTGCACTAAACCTTTTTCTGTTTAGCTGTTCTATCTAAATTGCTTTTGTTGTTTTTTTTTTAAAAGGGGAAAAAGAAAATCATGTTTTTTTTGTTATATGAAAGTGCAAATGCAAACTTGCCGAGATATATATCGGATACCGTAAAAATTTTGACAATATCGACAATATCAATTTTTTTTATATATCGCCCAGCCCTAATACACATATGTGTGTGTATTTATATATACATAATAAATATACACAGTACACACATATAGCATGTAAACATAAACTTTTATTTTGAATGCAATTAATAGCGATTAATCGTTTGGCAGCCCTAAACATGAGGGTGAGAAAAGATGACAGCATTTTCATTTTGGGCAAATTATCCCTTTAATTTAATTTTGTAATAATATTTTATATTATTACTGTTTTTGGTGTATTTTTGATCAAATACATCCAGCTTTGCCAAGAATAAGAGACTTCTTTCCAAAATTTTTGACCAAAATTAAGAAAATTGTGTTTTAAAATATTGCTTAGATTGCCCAGCCCTAGGTGACAGGTACACAACTATCCCCATCTCAGGATAATGTCCCATTTATTCCACAATTCAATGAATTTTGACATATATTTCTGCCTGTTCTTCACACAGCACTATTACATGACTTCAGAGGACCTGCAAAATAGCATGGAAGTTAAATGGCCACTTTGAGGATAATTTTACAGTACTTTTTGGGTCTCGATAGAATGAATCACTGTCAGTTTTCATTTTATGGAAAAGAGCAATGTGAACACTTTTCTTCCGTTAGCATATTAACACCTACAATAGTTTCCAGTTATCACCGTTCAAAAGCTGAACAATGACATTCACTCAGTAGCCAACTCGATTAAAAAACAACCGGAAAGCATGGCTTTCTGCTCCTTCTGGACACTAGTGGATTTCATATTTGGCACATACAGATATTTTTGTCAACACATGTGACACGACCATGCCTGCAAGACTTGGGTACAAGATGTTTTTAAGTGACTTTATACTGAATTAACAGTACTTTTGAAATCCTCACTAAAGACATGATGTCCATCCAAAGGCTTGTAAAAACCTCTGCTTACTAACAGGGGTCCAGAGCAGAGAGGCTTACAAAGACCCACTTTAGCAATAAGGTAGGCTTGATTTTGACAGGAAAGTGCACAACACCCTCCTCACCGAACTAGAGGACGTGTTGGCCGTGGCTTACTCAAAAGCACGCAGGCTTACTGTGGGTCTCTTTTAATTACAGTCATCAGTGTGTCAATCATAATGACAGCCGTGTGGTCATGCCTGAGCTCCCAGGTATGTTCAAATTCACTAGATCGGCAAGGGTGACTCAATGATTGGTGAAGTCTTGAGTTTAAACAGATTGATTGGTCATGCCTGCTGGGTTGTTTTGTGTCTTCCTTATTGTTATGTGAGGCTCAGCTGTTAATAGATTTTAATTCATCAGTCAGTCTTGAATGCACTTTTTTTCACTTCTGTTAGTCAAGGGTCATTAAACTAAATACAGTCAGAACGTTTTTTTATTCATTACTTTTTTCCACACTCACTTTCAAATGTTTATACAGTACGTAAATATTTAACAAACATTTTCTAAGTAAAATTAAATGTTTAAAAGTTATTCAAGTGTAATTAAGCAGTTGTCTCTTCTGTTCAACCTGTCTTGCTTTCAACTGACAGTTCAAAGATATTGTTGCTGACTCATAACCTGCCCATAAACAGTTCTGAGGACACATTTAACATCCAGAGTAATTAGATTCTGTATCTTTATGAATAAAAGCACTTCATTTTGCAAGGAGTCAGGCATTTTTATCACTAGAAACAACAGTGTGATGCTTTTAGGTGTCTCTAAATGTTGCGTTGCATTGCATAAAATAAAACGAGTTTACAGAACAGTAACAACTTAATAGATAAAGTAAAACTTATACAAGCCTTCATTTCACCACCAGAAATGCACCAGTTGGGTCATGCTGAGAACTGCTCACTCCTGAAGAGGATGCATAGAAGAGGTCCATAATATTACCACTAGTTTGCCATGTCAGATGTGTGTGTTGGGAGGGTTTTGACAGTTACAGTTGAGGTCAAAAGTTTACATGCACTTTTCAGAATCATTAAAAATGTTAATTATTTTACCAAAATAAGAGGGATCATATAAAATGCATGTTATTGTTTATTTAGTACTGACCTGAATAAGATATCTCACATAAAAGATGTTTACATGTAGTCGACAAGAGAAAATTATAGTTGAATTTATAAAAAAAAAAAAGACCTGGTTCGAAAGTTTACATCCCCTTGATTTTTAATACTGTATTCTTACCAGAATCACAGCTGTGTTTTTTGTTTGGCGATAGCTAAACTGCCCGCTGTTCTTCAGAAAAATCCTTCAGGTTCCACAAATTCTTTGGTTTTCCAACATTTTTGTGTATTTGCACCCTTTCCAACAATGACTCTGTGGTTTTGAGATCCATCTTTTCACACTGAGGACAACTATTACAGAAGGTTCAAATGCTCACTGATGCTCCAAAAGGAAAAACCGTGCATTGAGAGCCAGGGGGTAAAAACTTTTGAACAGAATGCAGGTGTGTACATTTTTCTTATTTTGCCTAAATATCATATTTTTTTATTTAGTACTGCCCTTGATAGGCTACAGAAGATAGTTACATGTTTCCCAGAAGACATAATAAATTAAATTTACCCTGATATCAAATTCAAAAAGTTTTCACCCCCTCATCTTAATGCATCATGTTTCCTTCTGGAGCATCAGTGAGCATTTGTACCTTCTGTAATAGTTGCATATGAGACGGGTTATCGGTCTTAGTTAGATTCGTCAATTTGGATGTGTCTATGTATGTGTGTGCATTCTCTATATATGTATATATACGCATGCGTGCGGGCTTGTATGTGTGTGTGCATGTGTGTTTTGTATGTATATTTATGTACACATACATAAACGTACATCTTTGTGTGTGTATACAAATATATATATATATATATATATGTATATATATGTATGTATGTATGTGTGTGTGTGTGTGTCTGTACATCTGAATGTATTTTGCTTGAAAATGCACTGCTTTGATAAAAATGCATTTTTTTCTGTTTTTTGCCCAAAATGTTGTATTTTTGATGAATCCTATCTGCATTCAAGTGATGATAAAACATGAACACATGAAGATAGAATAAAATAGTTTTTTGTTTGTTTGTTTGTTTAAAAGCAGAGGCCCGGATCTTTATTTTGACATATAATATGTTCATATATTTATAGCAGAAAATATTCTGAGGGCTGTCAAATTTAGATGAAAATCACCAAAAATGCTGACGGTGGCTGGCAACTTTTTAAAAAAAAAAACGCTGTCAGGAAAAGAGTTAAGAATCAGGGGGATGTAAACTTTTGAACTGGGTCATTTTTTATAAATACAACTATTTTTTTTATGTTGTGGACTGTATGTAAACATCTTTTATGTGAAATATCTTATTCAGGTCAGTACTAAATAAACAATAACATGCATTTTGTATGGTCCCTCTTATTTTGGTAAATAATCAACATTTTTAATGATTCTGAAAGGGGGATACTTTTGACCTCAACTGTAATGAGACTGCCACTAACTTGGCTGGGTTGCACAATAACTGCCCAACACTTTGCTCACTTTAATGCCATTCCAAACCTGTATGTCTTTCTTCATTGTGTGGCAAACTTAAAAAAAAAAATCTTACAAAAAAAAAAAAAGATAGAAAATAAGTTACACATGTTTGGCAAGTCATGAGGGTCGGTAAATGATCCACAACCTAAACTATGTTTACTATGTGTACAAATTCCAGGTTTTCATTGTGGCCTCATCACCAAAGCAAAAATGATGCACAATGTTCCACCACCTGCTTTTGTGACAGGTGCAGTTTCACAGAGAGATGCAGAATGACTCATCTGTAGCGACACAATGACCTTGTCTGTTTTGTCACAAATATGTTAGGAAAAACAACTAAACAATCCATTATCGTAAGGGTAAAAAATACGCTTAAATATTTTTCATAAAAATAAAAAAAATCACAGATTTTTCATTGTATGTCACCTTTAAATCTTGTCTTTTCAGCAAGGCTTTTCTCTTCGAGGCACATTGTTAGTAATATAATATAACTGTAGATCAGCGGGAATCTATTGAAGTTTTCCGCATTTTAATCTTTACAGACAGAAACATCTTTTCCATATTCAGACATTTACGTTTGCCCTCCTACTCATTTCCAAGTCCACTAAACGGTCTGCAGGTGTGTGTGTGTGTTTGTTAGTGAACAACGTACACTCCAGTGGAAGAGCAGACGTCGCTTGAAGCTGCGGCTTTTAGTGGCTGCCACCGGTGTCAAACATAATAACTGCTCTGAGGGAGCGTTTAAAAGCAGGAGGGGTCAAACTACTGCCCTAATGGAGACAAAAATACGCTTGACTTGCCCGCTGTCGCCCACTTGAGGAAACCCAAGCAGCATTTGAAAAATGAAAGCAGAAGAAATGTCCCGTTTCCATTGTTATGGCGGCACAAAATCTCCGATCATCGCTCATTTCACGTGTCGCTAACGCAGAGGACGTGATCTGGAATCGGCTTGGGCTCATCCTGCGGCGCAGAGGGATTGTGTTTGTGTGTTTTGGTTAAAGAAAAGCCAGCAGAGTATCTGTCTCTCCTCGGTAAGAGGGTAAATATAAGAATGGACAGCGCAGATTTATTTTCTGGCCCCCGTGGGGCTCATTTCCAGCGTTGTGTTTTCCTCCCTTTCAGGAAACCATTAATTAAAGCGCCAAGCTTCACGGCGTAATCAATGATGCACCTTTCGTCCTAAATTTGGCTATGTGGATGGTATTCTTTTTATGTTTTCTTTCTTTTTTTATTTCTTTAAGAGACTACAGTGCTATATATTCCAGGTAAAGTACACATCAAGCTCAGAACAAGTACGATTTCACACGAGTTTCATCATAATCGCCTTGTCTTTGGGTTTGTTTTTGTGGCGCTCACGTCTGCAGCTTGAACGGATCAGTCTTCGCGTCTGGAGCGAGCGACAGAGATTGATATAAGCGGTGTGAATTAGTGGGAGTGGAGAAGTGCCTCTATTCATTAACTAAAGCCTCCGCAACTTAGAAACAAAGTGCTTCCCTTTTATAAAACAGCGGTGCGAAACGGCTAATACATCTTTATGTGCTATTAAGGTCTTTTGAGCGGCAGGCCTGGAAGCATGTCTGTTTTTTTTTTTTCCTTCTTTTTTTTTAAGTGCTGCACGATTGTCATTTATTGAAAGCCATAATGGGCAACAGGGACACGGCCGCTCAACGTGCCTTTAATAGCTGTGTGAAACATTAAAAGTGGGGAATTTATTAGGAAGCCTTTTAACTAATGAATCTCAAGCACTGCTGTTTTGCCGTACTCGCACGGTAAAAGCCTTTCTAATTTATGTGAAGAAATATACGAGAGAGCTGCCTCCGCAATGAGTGAAAATCAAAACACATCCACGCTTCTGTACATCAGCACAGTCATGTGAAAATCAAGTGATGAACATGAAGTGTTGTTCCATAGCAATGACATGTGATGCTTTTATTGGCAGAAGTGATACTAATGGTTGTTTACCGTGGCATGTAATGTTGCTTATAGCAATCGTCATAGATACACTATTTGTTTCACATTAGCAAAATTTTTCAGCAAAATTAATAATAATTTAATGTTTAGAATTCAAAATTATTGCACTGTATGTAGTTCAAATTTGTTTAAATATTATGCAATATTATAATGCATTCAATTTAAACTAAATTTTACTGAAAAATTGAACATTACTATCCTTATTTAATGAATAAAAATAAATTGTTAGATTTTTTTTTTTTCCCCCTCCTTACTTTCCCATTTCAGCTTTTTGGTGGTCTTCTAATTAAGATTTCGAAAATTGACAATCTAGATTGGTTCAGTTCAACAATTAAATTTAAGGTAAAACATTTCAGGATTTTTCTCCATGTAATGGACTGATATGGTGCCCCGAGTTTGAACTTCCAAAATGCAGTTTAAATGCGGCTTCAGACGATCCCAAAACAATTGTAAATGATCCCAGCCGAGAAAGAAGGGTCTTGTCTAGCGAAACGATCAGTTATTTTCATTAAAAACTACAATTTAAATACTTTTTAATCTCAAACGCTTGTCTTGCTCTGCCTGAACTTTGTGTGTTCTGGCTAAAAACAGTGAGGGTATGTCGAAAAACACCAATCGTACTTTCTCAACTTCAGAAATCATTTCGAAATCATCCTACTTCGCTGAAGACGTTCCGACCCAGTCAAACACCCTTAGATCAAAGATCAAAGATGGGAGTTTTTCTGATATACGGTTTTGTGAGTGCACACATCAAAAGCATGCTCACAGAAAGTGGCTGTCACATGGCATGTGAGTACTAAACTCTAGTGAGTTCTCTAAGTTCTCTTTCATGTCTTATTGCGCTTAAACTGTCAAATACACACAAGTTTATGTTAAAAACACTCGAGTTACAAAAACAGTCGGTTATGTCTGTGAAGGTAAACAGCTGGGAAAGAAATGTTTATATTAGATCTGTGTGGCAGCAGCGTAATATACAGTAAATCAATAAATCCACTGCTCTCTTGTCTCCTCTGAGGCTGGGACATGTAGCATGCTTTGCTTGAACTTTTGCCATGACGTTAGAACTAGTACACTGTTGGTACAATGCTGTGTTGTTCTTGCTCATGTTTTCTGGGTTGGTAAATGCACCCGATCAGGGACACGATTGTAGCACTTAAACACGGAAAAAAAAAGTCAGATTTTCATGATATGTTACCTCTAAATGTGTTAAGCAGTATGCCTTCCTCAGCTCCACACTGCCCCACAATTTTCCAATGTACACTCTAATTAAGGACCTTTGGGGCAGATTTAAGAATTCCTTGCTTATTTTCATGTTACCTTACTTAAACATTGCTTCAGACCAAAACAACATCAATCCGCTTCAGCTGTTTGTATATTAGGGAAAACTTACTAGAGCAGATGCGTTCACTCTCTGATGAGTCTCGTTCACTAAACAGTGCTGTGAGATCCAGTGTGAAGCGCTTGAATTCAGTGAAGAACACAAATGACTCCGTTTATAGCCAGATGAAACGGCGCTGACAATTAGAGAAACAATATGCGCAACAATACAGTCAGAAGGCTTTTTAATCTACAAATCACCATCATTTACCATATATTTACTGTAGTAGCACTAACTGCACAGTGGTATTGTGTCAGAAATGTGGGTATATTTGTGTCGATTGTTATTAAATTATTAATGTAGACATGGATTAAGTGGACTGAAGGAGAAGTCATGTAATATAAATATACAGTATTTTTTGTGATTAAGTTTATGCATTTATACTAAATGTATTTAGACTACTGTTTTTCATACAAATACCTAGGAACCATATTACATGTTTACCATGGTTTTGAGGTACTATATTTGTGGTTTTAACTTTTATTATCATGATCCATGGATGATACTATGGAAGAGCAGTGGTTAATAATAAAAAAAAAACAAAACAAAACAAAAACCCTTAAACAGTCAGAGTAATTAAATTTTGACAAAAATGAGGTTGCTACAATTTTTACAGATATTACTGATTTTGATGATGAACACAAATCTACGTCTGCATCCTAACTCAAGCTACTATCAGATGTGTATCAGACAAAAAACGTTATTAATATTATCAGGTAACCTGTTTCTTGATTTGAAACAATATTGTTCATTAAAACATGCAGACCTTAGAAATATTTTTTTTTTTCCTTTTAGGATATTTATTTTGTTAAGGAAAAATGAAGCGAAAATGTGTGAGAAATTAAAAAAAAACATGAAGTGTTTGTCACGTTCTGACCATAACGAAAATTTTAAAGGCACATTTAACTGTCTGGTTTTTACAACTTTCACATTGTAGCAAAAATCTGCCTTTAAACTTGAAAGAAGTAAAAAATTGACATTTATCGTAATAATTATCGATATTGACTGACATGATAAAACATTATCGTGATAATTTTTTGGACATATCACCCAGCCCTACAATGCAGCAGAAGTTCATTCTTTCTAACATTGTGTTAGAAATCACTGTTTTATAGTTTCTAAAAACATATTATGTCAAATTAGATGAATGAGTTAAATGTATTTCAATAATAATAACAATAATGAAAAAACAAAACAAAACAAAACAAAAAACAACAACAAAAAAGAAATGTATTAATGTTATGGATGTCAAAAATACTTACCGGTTCTACAGTATTGGTAATACACAGTATAAACAGATAAAATATAAACAGATGGGATAATGGTTTGTGTCAAAATATCGAACCTGTGCAAGTCAAAATATCAGGTTTTGAATGTTTGTCTGTGATATGTATAATCAAACAACAATATTGACGAAAAATAAAACCCCTCATTGCTCTTAATTATTTTGTTTACTTGAATAATTACATGAAAGCTTGAAGCAGTGTTCACAAAATTGAATAATTGTACTTGAGAATGTTGTTTTTATGTAAATTGCTATTTATATTATCATTCTTATGTATTTATTTATTTATTTATTTATTTCCTGTGCTATCAAATTCAGTATTGAGAATTACAACATTTAACTGGTATTGGTATCACCCAGTACAATTTTGGTAACATGACAGTGTTTAAAATTGTTAGAAGTTAACATTTTAACTCTGGTAGATCTAATTTTAGTAGATTTCTGGATTAAATACATTTTCTTTTCTTTTATCTCTTTCACCAAAACAACAAGAAGTGATATAAGCAAACACTATGCTCCATGGTGAAAGACTAACTTTTAGATGTGGTATTATTACTAAACATAGATCACAGTATGGCAAATACTGCAATCCTTCCTATATCTTGTGATACATAAAGCATTGCGATTCTAACCTTGAGTGTGTAATGATTTATTCTTTTTCATTTGACTGCAGTACATTTTTTATGATAGGTGACTTTCGAGTGACAGTGCTTGCAAATTGCATGTTTTATCTCCAGCTTGTTATTCCCAGTAATGCTGTAAAAACCAAAATGAACACAGATGCTCTTTCTGAATATGAAAAAAGAAAACATCTTAAATTTGTGCAGCTGTGCTGTCGTTTACTTCATCATTTTCACACGTCTGCTCTCAGATGAGGGTACTAACGAATGATGCATTTGTAATGAATATCCAGTGTCAAATGCTTGAAATGGAAAATAATTTACTATTCTAAAGGAAATAACTGTGCTTGCAAAGCAATAAAAAAAAAAAATAATAGAGTGAAAGTTTTGGTGGCAAGTATCTGTGTTTTAAATGGCACTTTAAGTAATAGCAGCCATTATATTATATTATATTATATATATATATATATATATATATATATATATATCTATAAAAAGAAACTTATAACAAAGTTGTGTAACTGTTTGCAATTTTTTATTTCCTCCATAGCACTTAAAATTAAAATATAGCATTCTGTGTAGCATTCACATGGGTCGGATATGTTTTGTGGGGTTCCCTGTGGTATTGAGGGAAACCTGGTTGAATAGCACATATGATTTACTGTATGGTGTCGTGTCAGCGTGAGATGTTCACGTGACACTAATGCAAAACCAGGCTTCATTCACCCCAATATCTCAACTGCTACTTATTTCCCTAGATTATGCAATAGTTACAGTAAATGTGTACACAAGTGACTGTTTTTAGACATAACTTTAGCACATTTTCATAGTGTAGAGGTCGTAGTGCTTCAGAATATCTGATGAGACGAAAGGGCAGAATGAGTTATAAAATTTTGTCTATTCCTGTTGGTGTAAGAGAGAGACTAAATATTTAAAACAAATCCCCTCTAAATGCAAATTAGCCAGGCTAACATAATCAAAATCTGCAGATCGTCCTTAATCAATCAATCAATCAATCAATCAATCAATCAGTAAAAGATTAAATGGAATCTATCAAACCTGTTTATTATGTAGTATACTGGTGATATAATGGAAAGCCACATGATGATTAATTCTTCAAAATGCATAAAAAATGCATAAACCAAAGTTAATAGATTAGTCCCAAATGTGCAAAACAAAACAAAACACACACAAATACACACAAGTGTCTGTTTGCTAAAATAGGGTCATTCACCCTCTGGAAATGAAAGGAAACAAGAGTTACTAAAAACTAAATTCAAATGTAAAAAAAATAAATAAATAAAAATAAAATAAAATAAAAATTCTAAAGTTACAATTTTGCAGCATTTTTAATTTTCTGGGGAAATTTTTTTTACATTTTTTTTTCCAACTTCCCCAAGGTCATTGTTAAATTTGCACTAATTTGGCATATATAATCTTAGGACCCTTAAGACAAAAGGTTATTAAAAAGAATGTATCAAAAATTATATATATATAAAAAAAATATAAAACTATATCAAAAGTTTATGTAGTGGGTTCTACTACTGAAAATCCCTCAAATTTCCACAAAAGTTTGACCGAGCAAACACAATTTTACACAGCTTTAAGTTTTTTTTTTTTTTTTTTTTTTTTTTTTTGAAAACCTGATTTTTAGGCTGCTTGCTGATTCACACAAAATTGGGTATACAGAGATAGTCCTGACTATTATCAGAAGTTATCTGATTTTTTAAAAATTGTTTTTTATTCTGATGCTTGGGGCTAACATTTATTTGTGACTGCTAATGACAAATAAATGCTGTAATACTAACATTGTCCACTAAGAAATCGTTTCAAGTCCAGTCATTTTACATCAATGCGAATAACTGAGTATTTCCTGACTTTATGAATTCAGTTGTCTCTTTTGGAGCTAGCATGTATTTTTGTGAGCTTCATCAAACTCTAATTTGCTATATCAATAGAGATTCAAAATGTTGACATCTACTCATTTACTCATCTACATGATGAGCTATTTGTGCTTGGACCCCACTTATTATTTTTGGAACTATATTTGCGATTATTTTTTGAAGAAGCAATGCATTACAGGTATCTTCAGTGATGTGAGTCAGGTTACAAGCGTGAATCAAATTATAAGTGATCTCTGCGTTACCCGTGTGGAATGGCAAACATCTCTGCTCAGGAGTTTGCAGTCTGCTCGTAGTACACTCTGAAACAGAGAAACATCGCTGATTAATCCCCCATGATTCCTGGCATTACATTAAAGATCACTTTTTAATGGGCGGAGCTTTGGGACCGTGAGGAGAGTTTAAATATAAATAGAAGGGAAGCTCTTTCAGTCTGATGGGCAGTTCTGCTCAAAAAGTTTGTAACAAACCTCCTGCATTTGCTTCTGTATGGACTTTTTGGTCAATTGACTTCTCATTTTTCCCTCATCCTTTTTTGTTATCCCCTCTCTTTGTTTCTCCATACCTCTTCCAGCGGTTCTGCTCAGGAGAAATAAATGGCCCTCCTATTTGCTGGTGCTGCGCTTGTCATTTATCAGATACTTTTGCCCGTAGTTGTGCGAGGTGTTGTTTGAATAAACGTGCTGGGGTTTACTGTGTGTGTATGTGTGTGTTTGCGTTTGTGTCTTCGGAGCGGTAATTTTGTGCCGTGTGGGCCCGGGGCGGGCAGATAAGCTGTTTGCTAAAACTAACAATTAAAACTTGATCATGCTGTCAGTTCAAATGGAATGAAATGGAACCAAAAAGTAATTAAAAGGATAGCGTGCAAATGACAATTATATCTTTTAGCTTTCTATTACCAGCGCTGTGAATTTAATTATTGCGGCGGCTTCGACAGAAAACGTGCACGCGTATGCACGCATAAACGCAGACTTTAAGATAAGCAGGCTGCGTTTTTTTTTACTAAGCAGCGCTGTGCGTTTTTTATTTGCTCGTAGCTTTTTAAAACCAGGACGGTCAAGAAATCCATGCGAGACGGTGCAGGTATTTAGATGTTGCTGTGAAATGATTGCTGGGGGCTATGTTGGTCCAATTAGTGTGTTTAAAGTCACGGGTGAGTTTCTGCTGTGTTCCCAGCTCACCCAGTCAGCACATATGGCCGAGGGCCCTTCATCCACAGAGTTAATTAGACTGTCAGGATCCATCGGACTCAACGTGGACTCTCTCCTCCCCCCACGTACAGGTGGTCAGATCTCCGGCTGCCCACAGCTTTAGAGCTGTTACTTAGCGCCGTGCACTCGCCATATGTCCTGTAAAGACAACTTTCATCCACTTTCGCTCATTTGATTATATCATCGTAATATCCGCAGATATATTTAGCACGCCTAAAGAAATGTGCCTTTGTCCCCTGCCTTGGAGAGAGGAAAAGGTGGTCCAGTGAATTGCCGGCTCCCCGCTGATATTGGTTTTGCTCACCGGCAGTGCGAAGAAATGCTGTAAAACCGTCAGACTGAAAGTGTTAAGGGTGCTCTGGGCACAGACTGCGAGCATCTTGAACACTAGTTCGTGTAGGAGTAGAACGAATCACTGTCCTGGAAACCGTGCCATTGCCGCAGTATGTGTGATCGGTACATTTTGGTGAAACGGGTACAAAAATAAAGTATACGAGAAGCAGAGCATATATAATTTCTTTTAAAGAGGTCAAGTCGCATGTGAGATCCTCTGAGATTAAAAACGTGCTGTACTACGAATCCTTTCAGAACTGAAAACTCTTTCCACAGTTGGAAAAAGAGCTTGGAGTTAAAGAAGTTAAAGGGGTCATCGGATGCAAAGTTCACTTTTACATGTTGTTTGAACATTAATGTGTGTTGTCAGTGTATGTACACATCTACTAGGGGTGTGACGAGACACTTATCCCACAAGATGAGACGAGACACGAGACTGGGTTCACGAGAACAAGATGAGACGAGAATTTTAAACTTTTCTTAAGAAATCCTCAATGCTGAAATATATAGGGAAAATAGTCTTTTGTTCAACTGAAAAATGCAAAATCAAAAGAAATGTAGGTGCATTTTGAACTTGATGAAATGAAACTTTTACCATTTTAATGAATTATATGCAGTAATAACATTTAAACGAGCTTCACGATTCTGGATAAATTGAGAATCTCAGTTGTTTTTAATCAATTGGAGACCACGATTCTCTCACAATTCTGGAGACAAAAGATTAGAAAACTAAACGAAATAATGCAGTTTACTAGTGGTTCTGACAAACTGTTCATTGCTTAATTCTTTTAAAAACATATATTCATTTAAACAAACAAACAAACAAACAAAAAAAACATTCAATGAAGGAGTCAGTGTCTCACTTCATTAAGACTTGTTTGACTATTGAAATCTCCGGAATGAATGATTCAGTGACATACTTTTTTTAAACGGGCAGTTATCGCTACCTCCTGGCGGAGAAGGATAAGCGTTACATACATACCAGTGTTAAGATACTTTAGTTTTGATCGCTACTGTAGACAATACATGTTTATACCCAAACTATAAACTTTTATCCCAGTACTTCTGTTATTTAAATGTCTGTAGCACAGAAATAAGGATTATAATGTGGTTAAAAAGACTGTTTGTGTTGCTCTTTCTGCGTTCACATTTACCCCGACCGTTTTAATTATTAACACTGGCAGCGACAAAACCTGCTTCTCACGCTCCACTGACACTCGCGATGTGAAACGGTCCTAACAGACATAGCTAAATCTTTGTCATTCAGGAATAAGATCCCGCGGGTGTTTGAATTGAGATCTTGATATTTTAAGGATTAATCGTGCAGCTCTAATGTAAACACTGCAAAATGTTTTGCGATGATATCATCACAAGATCTGACTGGTCTCACGAGACACACCAGATCTCGTGAGGTTTTTAATTAATCTGTAAAAATAATATCCCCTTTTTCAAATCGAGCCATTCTCAGATGCCTCGTGTGGCGTCACACCCACAGAGGCCGCTCCCACGATAATTCATTGACATGAGCTCTTACCTCAAATCAGCTGTAATAGTCCGACCTCCGTTGTTTCGATGCTGGAGCAGGGATTAGACGAGTTAGACAAGAATATCTCCAATTGAGCGATTGAGGTGTTGTTTTGCTGGATGTAATAATGAACATAGTGGTCGTCATTTACTCCCGACATCTGAGCTACTGAAGATGCAGTGGATTAAGTTTGTTTGTGAAGGGAATGCGCATCCCTAAAGAATCATATCAACTTGCAAATGGGCATTTGATGACCCTGTTAAACATGCATGACATACCAACATTTATAAGACATTTCATACCAAGAAAGAACTATAACGATAAATATAGTAGCATCCACACCAAATGCACAATAGCATTGTGCTTATTATAAGCGCACCGGTGCAGTTTTGGGTGTGTATTTATTGTTTATCAAAATAGCTCTGAAACTGATTCCAATGATAACAGTCCACAGTGTTGATATCATTGTAGTTGTAGTGTCAACTTCCCTAGTCTCATGAAATTAAAACGATAATTAAAAATGTCTAGTTTTCATCCTTGGTATGAACGGGCCTTTATGCCTGTTTGCTGTAGACATTTGGCTTTGCAGGTAATAGCAAAGTAAGATACTGTTTTTGCCAAATGCTGCAACAACTAACACGAGTAAGCCTGTCAAACCTTATGCTGTTCCTGTCTGTATGTGCCATCTGCACATCCTTGTGAGAAATAGAGTGCACTGGAGATGTGACTCATAAGTAGAGTTTAATCTTAACATGTTGCTGTTAGCATTTTACAGAGGCCCTGCTTTTACCTTATCGCCAGGTTCACACATACTCCTTTTCAGTGCGTATGAGGTACGTATTGTATGTGGTGCAGCAGCAGCACGGACTCATTGAGCTTTTACATAGAACACCTCTGCCTTCCGCCACTGATCTGCAGCTGTTTACCACAAACACAGCCTTTATTCAGTATTTTAATTTTAAATCCAAACATTATTACTAAACGTGTTTTTTAAGCATTGTGATTCTCTTTTTAATACAAGACATATTCATTCAGACATATTCACGTTTAAATGCAATATGTATAAACAATAGGGGTGTAAAGGTACACAGATGTCACCATTCAGTATGTACCTCGGTTCGAGGGTCACGGTTCGATACGATTTCGGTACGACAGAAAAAAAAAAACAAAAAAACAAATCTACTATGCTAGGTTTCTTTTCGTTTATTTTAAACAGACAGTAGTACAAATTACAATTTTTTTTCACCTACATGTGAAAATACTAATTATATCAAATTAATGTCATTTATAGGCTATAAAATCTGCAGTACATATATACATACAAGGGATAAATACTTGAAATAAATTTAATTTAGTTAACTGATAGACAAGGGAAAAAAACTGTGACACGTAACGTCGCCTATATTTGCTGAGATTCAGTTCAGTTTTGTGACAGAAAGGAAACTCAAATGGCAGAAAGCGACTTGCTATTTGTTTTTTTGTTTAAGCTGATTTTGCTGGTATGAGGAAAGTTGTACGTAATCGCGCCGGCACACACAAACACTAAACATATCAGTTCCAGGCTTCTAGCATTGCTAACTTTACAGCGCAGTTGGTAACTTACTTCATCAAAATAAAACACAGTGAACCAAACATCAGCCCACCTCACTGTGTCACCGTTAGAATGCGACTGAAGTACAAAGTCTATAATTTACATAATAAATAATAGTTTAGCATTTGGATGCATCGAAATATGGAAAAATGATGGAATATTTGGATTTGTGCCAAAGAGAGAGGTAGGATACAAGAGCACAAAGCTCCATTTCGCAGACAGTCGAGTGCACAAGCTTTTACTTGCGTTCAGAATGAGCAAATGATCACTGTCTAGTGGGCTTTGTTTTCAAGTGCGCAACTCCTGACATTCGTTGTTCTTCTGTCGGCGGTTATCAATCAGAGTTGCATTACTTCGGGCGCTCCCTTCTGGATTGAGGGTGAATTGCCTGTATTCGTTGTACGGCCTCATGCACCGAACCGAGATGCCCGTACCGTTACGGTTCGGTACGAATACATGTATTGTTACACCCCTATTAAACAATGTATTACTCAGATGTATTTTACTTCTAGATTCATATAGGTTGCTCAGAAAACTGAATAAGCATTGAAACACAGCCTATAGCCAGAGGTGCAGCCAGGTTTTTCAGCCTGGATCTCATAAGAGCACCTAGACATTTGGTTTGGTCCTCACACTGGACATAGCGTGACACATTAAATACAACTATTAAAAAAAAAAAAAAAAAAAAAAAAAAAAAAAAATATATATATATATATATATATATATTGAGCAAAATAATAAAGTGTGATCATGCTATTATATAAGTATTAAATAAAAATACAATTATTTCATAGTAAACAAAAATAAAATGCTAATATTTACTTTTTTTGTTAATATGAATTGTCATCATTTTCAAACTTAAAATCAGCAAGCTTTTATTTTGGCGGGTTGCCGGCAGTTAAGTATATGTGCTGCCGGTTGAAGAGCATCAGTGAATTGTGCTTTGAAAACAGCAGCGCATAGCCTTACACTACCGGTCAAAAGTTTTTGAACAGTAACATTTTAATATTTTTAAAGACGTCTCTTCCACTCACCAAGCCTGCATTTATTTTTTATTTAAAAAAAGCTTTTTATTTCAAATAAATGTTGATCTTTGGATCTTTCTATTCATCAAAGAATCCTGAAAAAAGTACTCAGCTGTTTTAGATATTGCTAATAATAATAATAATAATAATAATAATAATGTTTCTTGATCCGCAGATCAGCATATTAGAATGATTTCTGAATGATCATGCTACTGGAGTAATGATGCTGAAAATTTAGTTTTGGCCACAGGAATAAATTACATTTTGATATATATTTAAAGAGAAAAAAGTTCCTTTAAGTAGTAAATTTTACTGTTTTTGCTGTACTTTGCATCAAATAAATGCAGGCTTGGTGAGCAGAAGAGACGTCTTTAAAAATCTTACTGTTCAAAAACTTTTGACTGATAGTGTATGCTTTAAGTTTGAATATAAAAGCATTACAGTTTGTCGTTCTAAAAACGTATTTATGCAGCACATTTTTTATTTTGGTTACACATACGCACCTGCATACCACTTATGTGCACCTCTGCCTATAGCCTACTGTTCTTATGTTAAAAGGTAGAAGGCTAACATTTTAAATTAAAACAGCCAAGTCTACAAGCAATTTGGCGGGCCACAAAGAACTTTGTTTTCTACTTTCACAAGTGCTGTCTATTTTGTTGCCTTGTTTACCTAGATGTGTACTTTTTCTTGCTTTACCGCTAGCCAAAAAGCCATGTGTTGACTGTGAAACACAGTAGACTTTAATTATATGCATTTATGGGGTAATTAGTACATTTTTGTGTCAATCCATGTTCATTTTTACCGTGAACAATGCGCCGTCACTTTAATTCAGTGCGTGCAGCACAGCGTGTGGAAACTATTGCTGCACTGCTGCAGATGCACTGGTCCTGGAACATATTGCTGGACTGCATCCATGTGCAGTGTGAACACACTAACCTCTTAACATGGGCACATAAGAAACCACAAATGCATTGCAAACAGAGTATGTGTGAATATGGTATAAGATGTGTTTTCAGTGATGTGATCACAACTGGTCAGCCAAGAAAAATCCTGTTACCACCTTGTATTAAAAGTGTATGCACTTTAAAAGCATCCCCTATGACCACTTCTGATTACCTTGATACACTCCCCTCTTATTTCATCATATTCTGTGTCACTTTCATGGCAGCGCACAGCAGTAAAATGCAATTGACTGCTTGCAAATGACATTTATATCTTTGAGCTTTCTCAGTACTGTTGACTGAGCAAACCTATGTTTGGTGAATTACAGGTGATTAAGAATTGAAGTAAATGAAATGACCTTAACATGTTTTTTGTACAACACAATGAAGTTTGAACTGCTGGGACCACAGTGATTTCGTTTAGGCCTGGTTAAACGTCCACTTAGTGCAGTCCACTTGTGACCAGCTTGATGGAATGCATCTTAATACCAGGGTTAAACAGAATTAACCTGTTTAACCTTTAATTTAAATTAAAGGAGTTCTTCACAGTGGATTTTGCGATTGTCGTCTCTGTAAAGCAAGCTGAAGCAGGTTTTGGGGAAAAAAGCTCTTGAAAACTGTAGTGTTTTAAGTTTAGAATAATCTTTAACATGACCTTTTTTTGGGGGGGGTACAAGTTGTAGATGGTGAAAGCAGTCTCCTACATTCTAAAAAATGCTGAGTTAAAAACAACCCAACCTGGGTTATTTGGCAACCCAGCACTGGGTAAATATTGGACAGAACACACGCTGGGTTATTTTGACCCACCTGATTGAGTTAAATGTTTTTACCCAACATGCTGGGTGTTTTTATTTAAGTCAACTAGTGTTTAAAAATTATTATATAATGGCTTAAAGTGGGCTGGACATTAAAAACACACAGAATTATAAAGCCGACAGCAATAATCAAAAGGTGAACATTTATTATTAAGCAAGAATACCCATGGACAAAAATATAAGACAAAATGAATTTATTTGGGTGAATACAGCATAGTTTATGATATTACATACACTTAAACTCATTTAGCATTTTAGAAAAGCATTTTAGAAATAAATAAATGTAAGTAGCATTTTAATTTTTTGCGTTCAACCGTTCTGTGCAGTCACTATTCACCAAAATAGTGCTAATTCTCGTGCCAAAATCTGAGCCGGTAATGGGCTGCTGTTCACCGGGGGAACTACAAATCTCAGACCGCCACCTCACGTTTTACTTGTGACTGACTCCATAACCTGCCCATAAACATAGTACTGAGATTAGAGAACATATTTTAACATCAAATTTAATTAAATTAAATAAAATAAAAATGTAATTAAATTAAATTTTAATTAAAAAATAAAAAATTAAATAAAGTATTATAATGAATAAAATCAGTTTATGTTATGCAAGGTGAAAGGTATTTCCATCATGAGAAATGACCGCTGCTGATGCAGCTGACTTACGTCTTGCCCTTGTATATTGCGTTGTGTAAAATAATAAAATTTGCAACACAGTAAACACTTTATAAATGCAAATAAAATGTATACAAACCTTTATTTCGCTAAACAAGTGCACCAAATCGCCGGTGCTGAGAACCACTCTAACCTGTAGAGGACTTAAAAAGCCCGTGCTCAGAGTGTAACTCAGCAGCTGGGTTGTTTCGTTGGTTCAAACCAGTGGTTGGGTAGAAAAAATAATCCAATATTTAATAACCCATTATGGGCCAGCTTTACTAAGCAGGGCAAATCAGCATGAGAGCGCAATTTCAAAACAGCGCCAAAGGAAGGGGAAATTTCTGCGGGTGATTTACTAACAATGTGCAAATTAAAGAACACAGACACAGCATCTTATTTACATATCAACCAATGCAATATACTAAGCACGGCTCAAATTAGCGTAGTCACAAATAAAGAATAAAGAAATAAAGAAGCCACAATACGTTGAAAAGAACCAGAGGCCAAAAAATGAAGGTTTGCTAGAAGTTTTAATAGACCTGGTATTGCGTGACTCCTAGTTGAGGGTTCCAAGTTGTCTTTTATTTCCTAAAGCAAATGAAAAAATAACATGGCTTGGCGAACAATATGAAACGATATGAACCAAACCATTCCAAATAAAGTAACACACTTGGAAAAAATCCTCTCCCTTTTACCACACACTCTCTGTTCTCTAGTGCCTCCTCTTAGCAACAATAATTACAGCCATTTGAAGCGCAAAATAGTTTGACTTGTCACTTGTATAATTTTAAATGGGGAAAGATGCAACGCTGATTATGGCTGCAAAACCCCGCCTTCTTAATAAAAGAGCCAGTCGTTGACTAGTAAAGTCAGTGCGTTACTGCAACAACAGTCAGCGTTCTGAGATGTGCACTTAGTACTGCGCATGCGTACTGGCTGATCTCACCTGAAAAATATGCTTTTTTAACGCTATCGGAGCATGAGGAACAATATTTACGAGGCAGTTTGTTGTCAGATTTCATTGGTGATTTTAAATATAAAATTTAAATGTAAGCTTGGTGAACAGTTTTGGAGAATTTGATGTTTCCCTATTCAAGTAGATAGGAGCTGCACTTGCCTGCCCAAGAGGCGTTTCAAAGATGGCCGGCGAGTGAAATGACATGCCTTAAAGGGACTTTAAGTAGTCCCTTGATAGTCTAAGACATGCTTTTTTTGATCCTTAAGTAATGGTGCAATTTGACAAGCACAAAAGTTAGTAAAACATGTTGTGTAATTCATTTGAATACTCTCAGTCAACAGAAATGCAAAATTGACCCATTTTACTTACTTAAAACAGCTTGCCTTTTTTTTTAGTATGATTCATCAGTGCACCGTGTGAAAAAAGACATTTTTTTGAATAAAGCATGGACTTTTAAATCTTAGTGTGGAGTAAAGCTGAGATTGTGCTTTCAGGTGCAAATGATTTCAGCCACTTGAAGTTTTGAATGGGAGCCTGGTCTGATGGTGTTAGATTTACCCCTGAGCCTAAAACTCAACGAGCTAAAATG
This sequence comes from Labeo catla, assembly GCA_012976165.1. Taxonomy (NCBI): domain Eukaryota; kingdom Metazoa; phylum Chordata; class Actinopteri; order Cypriniformes; family Cyprinidae; genus Labeo; species Labeo catla. The sequence continues at coordinate 313,478 of VONZ01000646.1, read as the reverse complement.
GGCCGCCAGCGTGGCAATCACTCCACTCACACACTGTGATGAAAAGTCTCGTTTACTGCCGCTATTTCTGCAGCCAGTAAAGAGAGATTAAAAGCCCCCTTTTGACGTACAGCCGACTGCGAGTTTGCGACTTGTTTTAAAACGTGTCGTACACTGTACGGGTTGGCTGATGGATTACCTCAGGGCTACACTGCCGTGCCGCGTGTACAATAGCACGTGGGGGACCACCCTGACCCACATCACGTTTTCATGCCGTTTGACGAGCATTCATCACAACACTGAGTGCACTTCAAAGGGAAAACATCGAATGCTAGACATTTTGCGGGATCATTAAGTAATGACAACTCCATATTTGCTACATGCACGCATTACTTAGAGGTGAATGTTGGGGCACGCATACATTTGCATTCATTTGCATGTTTAAGGTGTGCGGGGACACTAGCAGTCCTTTACAGACAAAGCTGATAAATCAAAATGAAGGGGGCTCTTAAAACAAGTGCAGAGGTTTGGTTACCTTGGTGATATAACCGTTCAGTCGGATAGGAAGAGAGCTCCTAATTACCTATGAATATTTATAAGTTGGTCCTCTGAAGACCCACCCTGGGAATATAATGGGTCAGACCGGCTGGGGCTGATGCTGCCATCCTGACGGGAGGTTTAGAGGAATACAACTTCTCCTTCCGTTTTTTCGGAGAACACGTGGCACTCAGCAGAAGGTGATGTTATATGGAAACAGCCACCACCAATGAAGCGCTAACAGCTTTCTGGAACCTTTTCTTTTTTTGTAATTGGCTCCAATTGGGCCATTAAAGCTGATGAAGTTGAGCTCTGTTTTAAAACCTAGTGAGCTGCCTTGCCTGTCTACTGCCTACTTAGGCAGCTGCCTATTAAGGCAGAAATTGAAATGGAAGCTTGCATTTGGCTGATTTGGGCATTCTTCATGGGTCTCAACTCAATAACAATATATTTTTTTTTCCCTCACTGAGCTGTTCTCATTGCATTCAGGGATTGCAGTTTCTGTGAAAGATACATGTGATGTTTCTTAAGCATTTGGCCATAAAAAGGTATCTTAGAAGGAATAGAATTTGCAAAATACCTATGCTGCTTTAAATTGTTGTCCTTGATGGGGGAAAACAATCTACAGAAAATATAATAGCTTAAATAGAGAACAATCTTCTGTATTTGTGGGTACAACTGTATATTTTAGGTGAGGTCTTGATATTGGTACTCTACTAGAAATGAATTTTCCCAAATGGCACAGTTATAAAAGGAAAAACTTGGTACATCTTGACTGACATCACCAATGACATTAACCGATGCCTAATAGCTATTTATTCATTGAATGAAGTGAATATTCATTTATATCATTTACTCACCCTCAGGTTGTTCCAAACCTGTATGGGTTTCTTTCTTCTGCTGAAAAAAAGAAGTTATTTCGAAGAATGTTGAAAACCAAACAGTTGCTGGTAGCCATTGACTTCCATTGTATTGTTTTCTCCATATAATGAAAGTCAGCACCTACCAGCGACTGTTTGGTTACCAAACATTGTCTTCTGATGACAAATGATGACGAAATTTGAATTAAAAAAAAATCACAATAATTTTTTTCATATCAGTCAATATTGATAATTACCATAAATACATTTAGTTATCATACATACATTTCAAATCTTTATTTCTTTCAAGTTTGTTTCGCTCATAAGAGAAAGTTGTAGAAACCAGACCATTAATTGTGGTTTTAAACTACTCCTTATGGTCAGAACATGACAAACACATATTCTTTAGACTTTCCAGTCATTTTTCCTTATCGAAATAAATATGTTTATATAAAAAATTTCTTAGTTTCTGCATGTTTTTTTTTTAAGATTTATTTTAGAGAGAGAGAGGGGGGACGGGTTCGGAAACGGTCCATGAGCCGGGACTCGAATACGGGACACCTGAAGCGAATGCTGCGTGTCGACGCACTGCCCACGAGGCTATCGGCGTGGACAGTTTCTGCATGTTTTAATGAGTGATATTGTTTCAAATCATGAAACAGGTTTGTGTTGCCTGACTTTGATGATGTGTACCTTCAGCACAGTTAGCAGTGTAGCCTGCAATATGTAATATTAATATTACATTTTTTGCCTCTTATAAATGCACATTTGAAAGTAGCTTGAGTTGACAGTAGTAGTAGCTTCAGTTGCAGTTGTAAATTTATGTTTATTATCAAAAACGGTAACATTTGTAAAAATGATAACAACCTCATTTTTATATGGTGGAATAGAAGTATTTTGACTGTTTTAGTTTTATTAAAATTAACCATTGGTATTCCATAGTATCGTACATTTAGATTATGGTAACCACAGGCAAAACCACACATATAGAAAATCAATACCATGGTAAGAAAAGTAACTACATGGTTTCTAGGTACTTGTATGAAAAGCGGTAGTCTAAATGAACACTACAGCTTAATCACAAAAATACTGTAATTATATTCCATTACTCTATTAATGCAGTTAATCTGGCAACCATGCGCACTAGCTCGTTCTTGATTGCGGAAGTGCCGATGATGATATGAAAACACTGAAAAACAAGCTGGAGTTTAGCGATCCAAATGAAAGTGTCACTCAGCTGGCCTGTGTTCTGTCATGAGATCTCGACAGTATTGAAAATAGCTGACAAAATTAACACTATTCCTAGCAGTGAACTTGACATTTAAAGGGGTCATCGGATGCAAACTTCACTTTTACATGTTGTTTGAACATTAATGTGTGTTGGCAGTGTATGTATAAATCTACCCTATAATGATAAAAGCCATGCAGTGGTTTTTAATTAATCTGTAAAAATAATATCCCCTTTTTCAAATCGAGCCATTCGCAGATGCCTGTCAGAGGCCGACAGAAGCCACTCCCACGATAGTTGATTGAGTTATTTTTGCAGAGCTCATTTTGACAAGGTAAAAAGGGTGTTGTTTGACATTACCATTGAGAATTTTTAACCAAAGTATATTATAGACTTTTCATTAAGAACCTAAAGAATCATATCAACTTGTGGAAAATGGGCATCCGATGATCCCTTTAAGCCTCCATGTCCTGACCAGTCCACTTTAAATAAGTGTGTCACATTTTAAATATGAAATGGTTTGTAAATGCTGTGCTGTTTGACTTCTTAGTCATACACAAACAAACCCACAAGACAACAATTGTACAGCGTTGTAATGAAGTTTACACCTACAGAACATTCCACAGCTCTTCTGCCCATCTATCAGAAGATCCTGATGCAGTCACATCTTTACCGCTGTGCTCCGAAGCGTCTTTCAGCTATTAATAATCCCTTCCGTTTGGCTTTTCAGTCTTGACTTTAAATCAGATCAGAGCCCTATAATAACTCTCTCAAGCCTAATTGTTTTTCTTTTAATTTAAAGCGTGCCAGAGCAGAACGGTAAAAGAAGAGACCGATAGCATTGTTAATGAATCCTGATTCCCCTGATCCAAGACACCGACACAGGAATGATGGATACAGAAAGCTGGAGACGGCAGTCAGAATGAGACAAATAATTAGAACAGTTCTAGATTTGTTGTACTTAGTGTGCTTTGATTTGATTTTTGTACTTTTTCTGGCCCCTTTTTGATGTAATAAATTCATAACTTCCCACTCTACTATAATGACGGCGGTGGCGAAAATAACCATGCTCAGCAGTAGCGCTAAAGCACTTGGTGGCTTTTCGTCTCTTATCAGAACTCTGTCGAGATGGATGGCTGTCACCCCCAATGCGATGTCACTGCAGTGCTGGCCAGAGTGGGCGGATTGATTGACAGCTCTTGACACCGCTCATAGAGTTTCCCTCTCCATAGTTCCTAGTGGCCTTTTGGAAGGTTTTAATGTTTGAGCTCTCCGAGCCCTCAGCCGTTCATAAAGGTATTGAAGTCCCAACAGTCTCTCATGAAAAAGCACTTGCTGTGTCGGTATCAGTGAAGTATCTTTTCGGCCAGCACTGCTTTGGGTTCAGCATCCTTTGACTCTGGCTTACAGTGATTGATTAGTGTAGATAAAGTCACGGATGATTGCCTTGTGGGAGACCGGAGTCTCTCATTAGCTGCGCATTAAAGTGGCTTCATTAAGTTTTGGCTCCTGGTGCCCTGTCACTTTGACCATATGTGTCTCCATCACACATCTGCTATACATGCACTCACCATCATCAGCGTCTTGCCATTTTGAGATCTCAAGTCCAGTATCTTAAAAAATGTTGATTGAAATGTTCCTTTTGTGTTTGCAGATTGGACAGTTGGTGTTTAAGGGCATGAAGAGATTGAACAGAATTCAGTCTATAGTGTTCGAGACGGCTTACAATACCAATGAAAACCTGCTCATCTGCGCCCCCACCGGCGCCGGCAAAACCAACATCGCCATGCTCACCATCCTCCACGAGATCCGCCAACACCTGCAGCCTGGGGGAGTCATCCGCAAGGATCAGTTTAAGGTAAACAGACAGTCGCAGAGACAATATTGTTGAGTGAGCTGTTGGCTTTCTGGCAGCCAATAACTCATTTCCGCACCAGTCCTTATGCCTCAGGTACAACACGACCTGATTGGATGCGTTTGTTTAGTTTATGTCAAGCAAGGATAGACTCGAGCATTAAATATGTGTCAAGAAGTTTTACCACAGTTCGGAGATGTAAACGGATGCATTGTGTCCTGAAGCGCATTTTCACACGCATACATGCCAGCTTCAACGATGATAGACAGTCTTCATACATCACCATTAAACTCTTACTTTAAGCAGCCAGCTTCATATTTCTTTGTAAATTGTTATTTGTACTGGTTGCCAGGGAACAAATGGTACTGGGGTGTTTTCTCATTTATCACGAGCACGTCCTGTCTCTCTTTCCTGCCTCTATAGATTGTATACGTGGCTCCGATGAAGGCCCTGGCTGCTGAGATGACTAATTACTTCAGTAAGCGATTGGAGCCTCTGGGCATCGCTGTCAAGGAGCTGACGGGAGACATGCAGCTGACCAAAGGAGAAATCCTCCGCACTCAGGTAACAAATAGTAGTGGATGCACCTTTGGCTATAATAATATTGAACATTTTCTGGTGGCAGGTAGACTTTGTTCGCCTCACTGGACTTGGCTAATCCCAACCCCAACCCCAACTCATCATTGACTTCATCTGTTGTCTGATGCTTGGGGACAGTCATACATCATGATTCTGTGAGACTCTGTTTTCTGAGAAAAGGCTGGTGTGAAAATGTCGAGGGTGGTGTAATGTAGGTGTTGAAGATCTCGCGTGGTAACGGAAAGGTGGTACGTTTGAGTCAGGCAAGTGTCGATCCTCGACATACGCCATTGCGTCCATGATCAAGATGCTTAACCTTGGGTTACTCGAGGACTGGGCCGTAATATGCCTATAATGGTAATTTAATAAATTGTTTAGACTTCAGCTGTGTGTTAAATAATGCCTGGAACACAGTCTTAAGACTGCAAGCCCCTCACGCATGCTGATGACTTCCTTCAGCCCTCATCCAGACTGCTTGTCCACATTATTGTTCTAAAACAAATTACATATTGTTCTGAATGTAGGTGGATAGCCAAATCCTGTTTGATGGAGTCCATGAGGCCGTGCTCTTATAAAGCACTTGTCTTGTCTCACCGATCAATATGATTGTACAACTGAGACACATCCATTTGCAATGCTGCAGCGCACACCGTTCCGGGCCGACAGTTTCAGGACGGAAGTGTATATACGTGACAAGCGGTGAAGAACACAGAATGTAAGCAGTAATGCCCTTGCCGTTATACTAGCTCCTAAGGACTGCAAAACGATGATGCACTCTACTGAAGTTTTTTGAATATTTATGCTATGCTTTAAAATACTGGTTGCACTGTTTTACAGTATGTGCATTTACAGTGTAGTTACCAATAGGGATGTGCAATATATACTGTATCATCTACAATAAGATTCTGTGATTCTGTGGTACTTTGTTGATACTGATTTCATTTGATAGGTAACAGCCCTATAGTGTCTTACTATTTGAATTTACTGATTAAATGTAATGATTTGACACAAAAGATGAAGCATACATTTAAATCGATTAGATAAAATTTTAGGTATAATGCTCATAAAAGGTAACTTATTGGAAAAATTAATTCCTGTTACTCCTGCAAACTAACTACAGCACAGAACATGAAGAATATCAAAATCTTTGGGAGTCAGCTGTCCACGGCAGTTCTGAACCAGTCAAAGCACCAGCACAATAATATGCTCTAATATGCTAATATGCTAAAAGGATTCGCCTTTTGCTGACCTTTTTTTTTCCCTTTTCAAATCTCATATCATATCAGAAAGGCATTTATTTTCAATAAAAAGGAAGCAAGTAATCAAAATAGTTGAAAATAAAGTATCGGATAGGGTTAGGATAGGTGTAGGGAGGGCTTTATTGTCCCAGTAAGGTTGCATCCATTTAATAATTTGAATTAACATTATTATTTATACTCAATATGTTATTATTGTAGACTGTTTTATAATGTAGTACTATACTGAGGTGCAGAGAATTGCCACTATTTGCAATAAATAGCAGAACATCCTGCTATTTTAACATAGTGTAATTAAAATAGCTATTTACACTTTTTTAGCTAAAAAATAAATAGCAAATAGCCACTGCCTACCATTTTTTTTTTTGTCATTATCGTACACCAAGGATAAGTAATGTAATATAAGTAATATAAGGTAACTATATGGGTAGGGCTGCAACGATTAATCGCACGATGTTGTGAGGCGCGTTTAGTCAATGAAGCCGGTACTTTGATTAGTAGTAAAGCTCCATCACGTGCGTTCAGCTGGAGCGACACATTTTTATGATCATGAAAAAAAAAAAATGAAAACAAATTTTTGAAACCTGAATACTTTGAAGCCTAAATACAATTGGCGGAAGTAGAAGGGTAAAGTTAGGCTGTGAATGAACTACTGTACACCATGGTTAATAAACATAAACATATTAGAAACATAAAGAAAGTATATTTTAAAATATCTTTCAATGCCATCTTTTTTTTATGACTGAAGGCAAGTATCACTGATACGCTGATGTTTCTGACTTTTTTTTCCCTAATATTCAACCACTGACTATAGCCATTCAACATTACAGTATAATTGAGAGCTTTCAATTTTACATTTATTAGACTTTAATTATTAGAAAAATAACTTCTAATTTAGATGAACTTAAAACAATCTTCACATAAACCCATTATAATAAATGCCATATAGTTGTGCCCTTCAGGACAAAAATATAGCCTAATTTAATAAAGTTATCAAACTCTAAATTCTAAATTAAGTAAAGATAAAGCTTAAAACTACAGAAGTTATTGATTTGCTCTTTTTAATTTTGTTCTTTGATTAACAGACATCACAGCAGCTGGTTATTGGGATATTTTGGCTGCTACTGTAAGAGCTGCTGCTACTGAACTTGACGTGGATCTGACACTGCTTTAAATGTGACTCATAAATAATAAATACTTACATGCACAGTTTTAAGGCAGCTTTAATCGACTTTTCTGTAACTTCATGACTTAATTGCATACTCGTAGTTTAATTTGGGTTTGAATATGAAACAGCGCTGTAATATAGCCTAATACAGCGCGCGCTGGCACATCTGTGTGTGTACTTGAAGAGCATGTGCTACAAGCACATTATAATGGCTGACAGGACAGGAATTTTTGTTTTTACTGACATATGGCCTGACAATATCCCATTTGACCGCAGTTCACTGATGTTCTGTTGAAGCTCCTTGTCACCCTCACTCCTCGTTTCCGCGTCATTTGACCTGTTCCTTGGGCTAAGGTAAGTTGGAGTGCGTGTCTAAAAAGTTTCCATTCTTGAGCAGTTGTGAGTGGGGTAGCCTGTGTTAGTGTGCTCATTTTGACACCACTAGTTTAAACACAATGAGAGTAAAAACAAAGTAGTGCAATTCACACTTCCAGGAAGGAAACATCCAGGATGACTTTAGGGTTGTGAATTGCTTAAATAGAGCATGCACCTCGTTTCGAACAAGCCGGTGTCAGTTGTGAAAATTAAGTCCTCTTGACTTCTACTGGCTGAATAAAATCCTTCACAGGCATATTGAGTGTTTGTTTATATACAGCTTCAAATTAGCTGCCGCTTCCTTTCACAACCACAATTTTTACCTCCATGCCGTTGCCCTTTTTTTTCCTCTCACATTCCTTTCCCTGTAGATTCATGAATTAATGGAAGGACTGAGACTTCTAAGAGCACTTAATTGTTAAAACAAGAGTGAGGAGATGAAGAATAGATTTAGAGGATTGTAGAGAACAGAAAGGAGTCGTGGGTCAAGTGGTGTGAGGAGTGTAATATCAATGGCTGTATAAAGGGAAATGATCCTCGTGTTTTCCCACAGGAAGCTTGCCTTCCTCGGACCATATCAATTGAGTGCCCTCGCTGTACTTCCCAAACAGCAGAGCAAACAAAGCAAAAATGGAGAGATATGAAGCGAGGAGACGTGTTGTAGAATAATAAGGCATCATCACACCTTCTCCCGGGCTGAAAGCAGTGCTTTACTGCCCCCTCAGCGCTGTGTCTTTTAGAGAGTGGCAGGCTTGCACAACAGTTCTTTAAAAAATGACCATCTCTGCAGTGGTTAGCTGGGAGAATATCAAGTATCTTGCCTATTTTTGCAGCAACGGAGATGTCTCTGAGGTGTCTGGTAGGCGCTGAGACAGGAAAAACAAGTGGTCATTACCAGCAGACCTCACAGTTTGGCTCGTGGAGCTCAGAGACACGATGTCATTGAGCGTGCCTACTTTTACCGCGTTTTAACCTTATTTTAGTTAACTGCACAAAATGGCATGGGAAATGTAAGGTGGTTTGTTGTGTCTTATCATGACCCTCAAGGTGGTCATTAGATATTGATTGGTAGTTAGCATCAGAGCTGTATCTGCCCAAATTTAACAGCAGGTTACAACCTAACCATTCTATTATTTATTGTGCTTTTCCTTTAATCGTGGTGCTTTCTTTGTCTTTCTCTTTCCTCTCTCAGTATCGCATTTCCATATTTTATCTCTCTCTTACATTGCCTATTCAGAGACCCCAACACAATCGACCCCAACATCTATATGAAGCCTAACATCACCCAGCATATTCATACCTAGAAATATGTGTAATACTACCCTATCATCCTCCAATATACACATATGCACACCGGCACACACATACCTACCCCAACATCACCCCCTCCCAGTGCTGCTTTTAGAGAGCTTGTCATTTTCTGCTGCTTGGATCATAGCACTTTGTCTGTCTTCTTATTTTCTTGTTGCTATAGTAACCACTGTACAGTAAAATGCCTAATACATAGAACACACAGCTGTTCAAATAACCTTATTGAAGACTAAATTTGTGTTGTCAGAGGTGGTGCTGACATTTAAATAAGAGGGCATAGGTTATAAGATGGAAAAGACGGAGATGCCGGCCCTGATAATTAGATTATATAGCAATCAAAGTTACATTAGCGTGACTAATATTAGATAAAGAGAGAACTTTGATCGTAAGTATAATGAATTATTTAGAAAGTGAAGGAAATGTTCTTAAAGGAGAAGTCCACTTCCAGAACAACAGTTCACAAATAATTTACTCATCCCCTTGTCATCCAAGATGTTCATGTCTTTCTGCCTTCAGTCGTGAAGAAATAATATTTTTTGAGGAAAACATTTCAGGATTTTTCTCTATATAATGGACTTCATTGGTGCCCCGATTCTGAACTTCCAAAATGTAGTTTAAATGCAGCTTCAAAGGGCTCTAAACGATCCCAGCTGAGGAAGAAGGGTCTTATCTAGCGAAACGATCTGTCATTTTTTTCGGAAAATAAAATTTTTTATACTTTTTGAGCACAAAAGCTTGTGTAGCACAGGCTCTGTGATGCGCGTTCACGACGCAACCTACTATTGAATCACGTCGAAAGGTCGCGCGGAACGTAGGCGGAACTACAGACCCAGTGTTTACAAAGCGAGCGCGCAAAGACTAAGAAAGTTCAAGTAAGTCAAACGCTGTTTACAAACAAAAAGGTACAATGTGTCAGACGATTCTGAAGTTGTAGGAGAAAATAAGATGGAGTTTTTCACCATACTGTACCTTTTTTTGCCGGAGTACACAGACGATGAACTTAGACATGATTCGTAGTAGTGATAGGAAGTTTGGATCATTTTACTGAGTCTGACCTTTGAGTCTCGTTCAGCAAAATGAACGAATCTTTTTTCGAGTCATTTCGTTAATTTTAGCAAAATATAATTAAAATGTTACATGTTACTTCCCTAACACATCTACTGCTTACACAAACGTTGATCACACTACAAATAAGACAAAACTATAATGCTATAAGAAACAGAAAAGATTAATTCATTGTTTACCTGGGTCTTTGGTCTATGATTATCTCACCTCACCTCTTATCTGAGGAGTTTTCAGGTTTGAGTCGTTTGTTCATCATGTTACAGCCCCATAAGATGAACGAACGACTTGAAAAACCTGAAGACTCGAAGCAGGTGAACTAATTCCAGTACAGAACCTAATAGCATGTTGCGCATGCGCGACTGAACGAATCACTCCCTGAGACGACTCGTTCTTCCTGAGTCACATTAAAGATTCGTTCAAAATGAAAGAATCGTTCAAGAACGATTTTTTATTTTTCAAAAAAAGACAGATCGTTTCACTAGATAAGACCCTTCTTTCTCGGCTGGGATCGTTTAGAGCCCTTTGAAGCTGCATTTAAACTACATTTTGGAAGTTCAAAATCGGGGAAGTCCATTATATAGAGAAAAATCCTGAAATGTTTTCCTCAAAAACCATAATTTCTTTACAACTGAAGACAGAAAGACATGAACATCTAGGATGACAAGGGGGTGAGTACATTATTTGTAAATTGTTGTTCTGGAAGTGGACTTCTCCTTTAACTGCTGTAATGGTAACTAAAGTGATATTTTTTTCTCTTGATTTTCTACAAATGAATTGCCCAGTACTTGCATATCAGAGGATTCAGAGGATTTTGGCCCTCCCAGACTGTTGTGGGAGTAATCTAATATGCAAACTGAAGCTAATTAGGGAGGTGAGGGATATTTATTCTACAAGCCTAAAGATGTGAATAGATCCTCACCAGAAATGGGAATGTCACAGAGGAAATTACCTGTGAATGTATTAAAATCCTGTCACAAAACAAGAAATAAGATACTAAAATGTCAGTTCTATATTGTTTTTCAGTTTGTCCTAGAGGAATGCATGGGAAACATGTGATGAGAGTATTTCAGCAGAGAAACTAGAGATTCTAAGTCCAGTCAAGTATTTTTAATGGGATATTGTTTAAATAAGATGACAAGAGCACAAGAGAGCAGTGTCTTTTTTTTCCAAAATAAAAAGCAAGAAGCCATGTCACAGCACATGGTAAGACTGAAAAAAGATCCTGCCACAAGAGTTCTTGTCATATGAGTGAGCACATACACTGAGCATTACTGACTGAATATTTTGCTGATGGAAAAAAATAGAGTACATCGGATAATTTACAATCCAGCCTGTCAATCTGACGCGTAATTAGTATTTGTAGTGCAACCTCTTGTTGAGATGCTTATGTAAACAGAGTATTGTTTTGATAGCACCATAGTGTTTACACTTTTCAGGAAAATCAAATCACAAATGCTTTCGTTTGAATTGTTTTTGCATATTTAAGTGGGGTTAAAAAAAAGCTGTTAAAAAACAAAACAATACACTTCAGCTTTAAATTAGTTTTTGAAATTTTAAAAGGGGGATGCAGTACTCATTTCTCATTGAGGTTCACACAGAACACTGTGTGTAAAGTGTACAAGGAGCTGTTTGCTTTGACCGTTGACTCAGTATGAACAGTATTCTCTTTAAAAAAACACCTGAAACATATAGCATACGTCTGGCACATTGTGTTTTAGAACAAGAAGTTTTTGTTGAATGTCTGAAGAACCCATTACAATTTTCATTGCTGCAGAGAAAAGAACTGTACTTCTGAGCCTGAAGACTAAAGTGTATTCTTGATTCTTTTTGTTTTTTTTTTTATGTTGATTAAATTACATTTGAAAAGAGTACTCCGATATTACAGGTAGCGGGGTTGGAAATAAACAGAGGCTTGTGGCAAAAATACCACCGAAATGAATAAACATACCCCACAAATTCAAGATAAAGGGATAAAAAATAGGTTGTTTTTAACACATTATTACCAAACTGTTGAGCGTATGAATGCAATAGCCAATCGGACGATTTTTTATTAGTCTGTCCTGAAACACCTGAGTTTTGTTCAGTGTGTGCTCCCACTGACTGAATTCTTCATGCTCGCATATTCTCTCATCATAAACAGCGAAGAGTATTTGCGATGTAAATACTCTTATTTACATTGTGTCTTTTTTTTGTTGTTCACTTTGGTTCATTTTGCATCTTAAGTGATTATAACTGGAGTTTTTGCATAACATGCACTAGACTAGAGTCATGGACCAACGCGTTTGTCTGTATCCAGAATATGATGTGACTTTTCCCCGAAAACAAAGACATATGTGACCCTGGACCACAAAACCAGTCATAAGGGTCAGTTTTTTGAAAGTGAGATTTTTACATCATCTGAAAGCTGAATAAATAAGTGTTTTATTAATGTAGGGTTTGATACAATAGGACAGTATTTGGCTGAGATACAACTATTTTAAAATCGGGAATCTGAGGGTGCCAAAAAACCTAAATATTGAGAGAATCGTCTTTAAAGTTTACAAATGAAGTTCTTAGCAATGCATATTACTAATCAAAAATTAAGTTTTGATATATTTACATTAGGAAATTTACAAAATATCTTCATGGAACACGATCTTTACTTAATATCCTAATTTTTGGCATAAAAGAAAAAAATTGACCCATACAATGTATTGTGGGCTTTTGCTACAAATATACCTGTGCTACTTAAAGGGGTCATCGGATACCCAAGTTGATATGATTCTTTAGGGTCTTAATGAAAAGTCTATAACATGCTTTGGTTAAAATTTCGCAATGGTAGTGTAAATAACACCTTTTTTACCTTGCTAAAATCAGGTCTGCAAAAATCATGTTCTGGTCGAGGTTGCTTTAAATGTTAATGAGCTCTGTTCTCTCTGTGGAGTGACGAGCCTGTTTACTTTAGCCGCGTTTAGCCACTAAACTTGCTGACTAGCATGTTATTAGGAAAGGCAATCGCAAAGATTCATAAAAAACCTTTATACTCACTTCTGCTGTAAGTAAAGCTGGATCACGAATGATTTGGGTGAACATAGACGGATATATGTAAATCCGGAGGCGCATCCCATTTACAAACAAACGTAATCCACTGCTGACTCAGATGTTGGGAGTAAATAACAACCACTATGTTCATTATTACATCCAGCAACACAACACCTCAATCAGAGATATACTTGTCTAATTTACATCTCTGCTCCGGCATCGAAACAATGGAAGTCGGACTGTTACAGCTGATTTAGGGCGGGTCTGAGGTAAGACACTCATGTCAATTTTTATCATTATAGGGGATTGGGGATTCCAAGAGTTGTGTCCATTAGTGAAAAAGCTGAATTGAATCCATACTGCATGCGTATCTGTTTGTGTTTTTGCAAAAGGCACGCTCCCCAGTAGTTGCCACAGAGCAACTCTGCAGATTGATATATCTCTGGTGAGCTTGCAGTGTAAACAGCTCCCTTGATTATATTGGGAGCACGGATTCTTGTTCTGTGAATTGGAGAGATCTAGTTTTGTCACGGCACGCCGCTCGTTTGCAGTGTAGCTGTGGTATAAACTGTTTACTATAGCACTAAAGAACTTCCCGCTGAAAGCTTGACGAGCACTTTATCCAGACACAAGGAGGCGTGCATTTGGGGTACATGCACACACACTGAGACACCATCGTCAGTCAAACGCATGTAAGAATAACTCAAAATGTCAAAATGAAACACATGCATACATACAATTCACAAATAATCACTAGCTGCATGTATGGACCCTAATAGCCCAGTCCAAATAAAAAGCCAATTTAAATATACTGGCTAAATCCAAATGAAACTTTATTCAGATTGAGTGGTGGTTTAACCTTTTCTAATCTGTTATCCGCATGCCCAGTGATGTAGAAATGGTGCAATGACATATGACACATGAAACAATCTGTTGTTGCTGAGTCATAATTGTCATAAATGACTGTCATGTCTTTCTAAAATTGTTCCACACATCGTCTGTGAATGGTGTAGGACAAATGCTGTCCCACCAGTCCTTGCTTCGGACCCTCATTCACAGATATCTTGTTTAGAGCATGGGTGCAGCATTTTTATTGCTTGATCAATACAAATACAAATCTGACTGGAAGCCTGTGACACATAAATGCGTACAGTACATCTATCCAATCACTTTATTTAGCGTTCATACAACACTGTTTGGATTCCTCAATCGGAATGTTAGACACAAAAAGTGTCCGTGTAGGTGTAGCTACTGAAACTGAACATGGACAGAGACTCATTTTTGTTGTATTTTGAGAAGTAAGTTACATTTTTTAAAAGGGGAAGTCCACTTCCAGAACAGCAATTTACAGATAATGTACTCACCCCCTTGTCGTCCAAGATTCATGTCTTTCTTTCTTCAGTCATAAAGAAATTGTGTTTTTTGAGGAAAACATTTTAGGATTTTTCTCCATATAATGGACTGATATGGTGCCCCGAGTTTGAACTTCCAAAATGCAGTTTAAATGCGGCTTCAAATGATTCCAAATGCGACTGTAAACGATCCCAGCTGAGGAAGAAGGGTCTTATCTAGCGAAGCGATCGGTTATTTTCATTAAAAAAAACTACAATTTAAATACGTTTTAATCTCAAATGCTCGTCTTGTGTTGCTCTGCCTTAACTGTTCTGACTCAAGACAGTTAGGGTATGTCGAAAAACTCTGATTGTATTTTCTCCCTCAACTTCAAAAATCATTTCATAATCATCCTACATCACTTCAGAAGTACTAACCCAGTCTTTGCAAAGTGAACATGCAAAGAAGATCAAACACCTTTAACAAAAAAGGTAAAACAGCGATATAGGGTGATTTTGAAGTGGAGGGAGAACATGAGATGGGAGTTTTTCAGCATACCCTAACTGTCAAGAACCGAAAAAAAAGTATATACATTAAAAAAGTATATACATTGTATTATTTTTATGAAAATATCAGATCATTTCGTTAGATAAGACCCTTCTTTCTCAACTGGGATTGTTTTACAACCACATTTGGGATCGTTTGAAGCCGCATTTAAACTGCATTTTGGAAGTTCAAACTCGGGGCACCATAGCAGTCCATTATATTTAGAAAAATCCTGAAATGTTTCCCTCAAAAAACAGAATTTCTTTATGACTGAAGAAAGAAAGACATGAACATCTTGAATGACAAGGGGGTGAGTACATTATCTGTAAATTGTTATTCTGGAAGTGGACTTCTCCTTTAAGTTAAAGCAGCAGTCCGTAAGTTTCACCTCTTTGTCGCCATCTCTATTTGAAACCTGCAATTGCAGTTACTTGTCTTTATGCGGGTTGTGCATCTGCACAGCTCCTCAGCGCAGATGAATCTAACATTTTTGTTCTGACCAACTGAATCAAATGAACCTCAAACTGAAAACTGCATATTATTATTAGCACCAATGGTATGAGGACCCTGTTGGAATTGCTTCGTTTCTTCTTCTTCTTCTTCTTCTCCAAAATAAATTGCATTTTTGAGGGCCTAAACATGCTCAAAAACTCATGAAACTTTGCACACACGCCAAAAGTTGTGAAAATTTACATCTGATATGGTGTGGCAAAATGGCTTGATAGCGCCATCTATAAAATTTCAACGAAGTGCCCCTCAAACTATGTTTCGATAGACAAATGTAACACAAATACCTACAAAAAAGTTACCCACTATGAAGTCCGAAACCCAACGGGAAGTCTGTTTGTTTATTTGGAGAGAAAATGTAAAAAATTTTCTGCAAATTTTCTGCCAACTCCTAGTAACAAATTCCTCCTAGAGATTTACTGAAAACCTTATATTTGATCAGTCTAATCATAAAAGGCCTTTGCCATGTTAAATTGTGAAGATCTTGAGTTTTCGTTGAAGGGCGTGTCCATGCCACCCTGACATTCAGTGTTTCTCCATGGAAAATGTTTTTGTTATAATTCAGCTGTACAATGTCCAATCTGCCCCAAACTCCACTTGATCGATATGAGTCCAGGCCTGAACACATCTAAAGGACAGTATTCCATTATAATCATAGCGCCACCTGCTGGTGATAGGAAATAACTTGTTTTACACTAACTTAATCATGCAGTGTCCAATCTGCAGCAAATTTCCCATGTTTAGTAACATCTAAAGGCCAATACTCAGGTATAACCATATAGCGCCACCTGTTGGTGACAGGATATGTCATGCTATACACAAACTCTTCTATAAACAAACATACCTTGTTCAATCTGCACCAGTTTTATATGTTTGATTATAGTCTTGGCCTGAAGACACATACATGCAAATATTCAGTTATAGTCATAGCGCCACCAGCTGTCAGCAGGAAGTTTGGCACATGTAATTGACTTTGACATATTCCTCCTATGTTTAACATTTTAAATTCATATTACTCACCATTTGCTATTTTCCTAAAGCCACCAGGTTGTGGTAAGCCCGGGTGCAAAGGCCCTTTCAACACTGCTTGCAGATTTAAGTATTGTTATACTTTGTTCTCAAATTGTTAATGTTAACAACATCAGCATTGCACGACAGTGTATATAGTGAAATTGGGTTGAAATCGCTATTAAATTGTGAAATCAATGAAACCTTTCTGTGATTATGAAAGCTGTTATGCACAGCTTGTCAGTGAAGTACGGCTCTGTGTAGTAAATGCTGCTCCATTTGAAAGAACGGTAAGTTTGAGTCACTTTTAACATGCATTTGAAAAAGCAACATGCATCAAACATCTTTCCAAACATGCAAAGAATTTATGAACCTCTTGGTGCATTACCTTTCTTCTGCACATTTGGCGTTTCAGCGTGAGATTTACTACTGATCACAGAACCGTGCTTCACTGACAAGCTGTGCATGAAAATCGCAGCTTTTACTTAATCGCAAATGTAATTTAATTTTGACTAATCGTGCAGGCCTAGTATTAGTGTTACCTGTAGATTTCAATTTCTGTACAATTTCTACAATTTCTGACAATCTCTAATTATCATACCAATCAAATTTCATATGAAGTTTTTCTTAATTTAACCCAAAAAGCAAATGAATGTCACTTAGAGCTGGTTCTCTTTGAAATACAAATTTTGTGTAATCCCACGTATCTGTAATCAGATGCACGTTTAAAACTGGAATATAATCTAATTTCAGTCACTTACATTTGTTTCATTAACACACAATCCTTTCTGGATCACAGTCCGCTATCAAAATGATAAATTTAATTATTCTAGCTGCTGTGAGAAAAGGCTAGAAATGATCCGCCACCTGCAGCATCCTCACGTGCGAAATAGCCTACTAGCCTGGACTCCCTTTGTATGTTTACAGATGTGATGCAGTGACACAAAGATGAATGGTGGCATGCTTGTACGTCCCGTGAAAATCTACCAGTACCACTCAAATTAGAAAACATTATTACAAGTTTACCATTGTGAATCAGGCTAAGGTAAGGAGATAGTTTTGAATACTAAAAAAAAAAGTTACGGACTGCAGCTTTAAATTTTCACTTTTTGTTATATTTTTGTATTCGAGTGTTACTGGGTGTCACATTTCTGAGGGATGGGGTTGTTTGTAAGGGGTGACTGTCAGGTTGCCAAATGAGGTAGGACAGATACTGATTGAAACCTTTTTATCGTCAACACTTATTCAGTACATGATCAATAAAATTCTTTCTTTGCCTGAGAAAAGGATTTTTGAATGTATCATTTTGTGTGTGGAATAAAAGCTTTTTTGGACAGGTGTTCAGTTTTGATGTCTTTTCTTTCATGACAGACTCGAATAGCTGATGTTGTAGGAACACTGCCCAGGTGTGACCATTACCTGAAGACTACACAAAATGATGACAATTCGTTGGCAGGATAAGTCATAGAGTGGCCAATTGGAGGCATAAATAAGCAGACACTAAAAATGTTGCTTTCAGGGTTACATCTTTCATGCTTTAAGTGCCTATACTTGACTTCATCTGCCCATTTTTATTTTTATTTTTTTTTCTCTTTGGAATTTTATCATCCTGTGATTGATGTCACAGTATATCCTCCTTTGCTATTGTGCTTGTGCTTATACTTCTCTATTACAGAGTGATTTTTAGCACGCATCTTTGAGCAGTGTCCATGATGGCCTTTATCTTTAAAAAGTATTTTCCACCCTGTCTCTCCTTTCATCACCCACTTGGATGGACATTCACACTGTACGAATGCCAGGACAATGACCATACTGTGGCAGTCTGACTCACTTTTTTATAAGACAGACAGGGCATGGGCGTCCCTCACTCCTTCTGAAATCTGAGCTCTACAGTTCACGGGGGACACATGAGCAAGGAAAGCGAGATTGAGTGGTTACACTAGAGCAGTCAGAGGTTGTCCTCTCAAACCAGAGTCCTGAGGTTCTGTGATGTTTGGTCTTGATGGCAACGTAATGGACACTCTGTCAGCATTTGAGGACTGGTCCATGTTGGATCTTCCATTTGACCTGAAATTTCACAGCAAGGTATTGCGCTGGGGGCATGTCCCATTAAACAGACATCGCCTAGACCAAACTGCAGTGATGGGCTACTAGTTTATCTACATTTCTCAGTAGCGTGGTGGTAGTGTTGCAGTTTTCTTAATCAAATAGCTTTTCAGTAGCAAAGCTCTTTTTTTGATCAAGTAGCACAGTAGCGTGAACAAAAGCTACATTATCCGAAACATTCTGAAGCACATGCTCAAATCGGAAATAAAACTGTATCACTGATCCTGGATCAGTAAAAGTGATGCCACCGCCACTAAACCTCGTAACGCCATTGACTCCTCAAACTGTCAGTCTTATTCCTCCCATCTCTTTTGTAAATGAAGTGCGGCGTGCAGTTTGGAGCATCATTCTCAGCTTGTTTGCAGTTTGAAGGTAAATAAAGTACTGTTGATTGAATAAGTACAGCGTTTTCTTTCCTCAAGAAACACTATATTCGTAAAGGCTTATGTTTTTATATTTGAGAAGCGGAGAAGAGTGTCTTAGTCTAGCATTTGTTGTCGAGTCACAGCCAAATACAGTAGTTGTGTGAAGTAGTAGTAGTAGTAGTACAGTAGTTGTATTGTAAATTGTGTTACCATTTAAATGTATCTGTATATAATAAAGCCACAATACCAACTACAGATAGGAGGTTTCTGGATGGCAGCAAAAAATGATTTTGCCTGTGTAACAATATGAGGTAAATCTGGCCCTGGAACAGTTGTTGACTAAACAATCAAACTGAACTATCACGCCTGTCTACCTGCTTGACTGACAGTTTTTCATCACTGAGAGAGCATTGACTTGGTATGATGTTGGTTCAATATAAAAATGATTAAAAAAAAAAAATAGTTTAGATGTAGTAAGCTACTTTTTGCCATGTTGCTGTAGCTTAGCTTGCTACGTTTCCCAGGGCTATAGCTTTAGTGTACTGAAGCTTCATTTAATAAAGAGTAACTGTAAGCTTAGCTCACTACATTTAGTAGCTTGCCACAACACTGCCAAGCTGTATATTTGGAAATCACCTGCGGTTGAAGAGATGCTGGCTACACAATTTCATCTCACAAAATGGAAGTATAGTCCTATTTTTTGAAGCCTTTTGAGGCTTTTGAAGCCTTTCACACAAACCTTAACCCCACCATGACAGTTGCAAGTACATCAAGTTGATCTTCTGAAAGACATGGACTGGCAGGGAACTTTGGACAAGGAATCATTCATGCCTATTTGGTTATTTGAGTCTTCCTGCTGTTTCAAGAAATGTCCTGCTGATGAAAAAGGTTAACCAAAAAAAACAAAACAAAACAGCGGACAAGGAGGTTTTGACAATTGTGTTTTTTTTTGTCCCCCAAAAAAAAAAAAGAGTATTATTGCTGATCTTGACTTAGAGGCCTTGGATCCTATCTCAGGTTCACATTGGAGATTGGTTTGTGACTGTAGATCTAAGGGATGCATATATCCAGATCATTGCTTGTCACAGGCATTTTGTGAGATTCACCTTTGGGGGCAAAGCCAACCAATTTCTTGCTTTCTTTTTCTTTTTTTCCCCCCTCTCTCTCTTAATGGAGTGTCTCTGGCACAGAATGCATGGATTTGTGGCTTTTATGGCTTCTTAAGTCAGAGAGTGAACAGGAAAAAGCTCACTCACCCTTTCTCAGTGGACGTCTTTTCTCAGCTGGATTTGCATTTGATGGAGATGAAAGCATGTCTGTCAACAGTCCATGTCTGCTCTATTCAAAATTATATATATGTGAGATCATGCAGGCTTTCCATAGACTTTGAAACTTAATGTCAGCAGCGACTGTGGTCATTCCTGTGGGCATGTTTAATTCCAGGATTTTGCAGAGCTGGGTCAGCCACAGAGTTTCATGTCATCAGTTGTCTAACTCTCACAAACTAATGTCATTCTGCGCTGATAAAGTGGACATAAGTTGTATGTGAGCATATCTCACTTGCGTCTCACTTGCAAAGTGGTAATGACAGATTCTTTGTCTTGCAGCTGGGGCTGTGTTTAGAACAATCACCAGCCAGTTGCAAGTGCTAAAGAGCTCAATCATCTGATGCCGATAGATCACAATTGTGCATTCCCTCTTACTGGCTAACCACACAAGTGTTGAACAAGGTTTGAAATTGAGGTTCAACAACAATGTTTGAAACTGGCTCTGTTGTGTTGGCCGAACAGGACAACAGACAGTTTTTGGTCATTGTGTTGTGGCAGAGCGACAAACTGTGGGAAGTTCTGATAAGAAAAACCACTAAAAGCAGAGGGATATTGAGCATCCTCATCTTGAGATGTAGATACTGTAAATAGGGTATAATAGGGTTTGTCCGCTTAAGTGATGGAAACAAGCTTGCATGCTCATGCACCATGCAAGTATTGCTTGTGTTCACACTGGTGCAAGATTAGGCTAACTGCTAGTAGAACTTTCATAAAAAAAAGTTTTTGGTTACATCTGAGGAATGAAAATAAATGGGGTTCATTATCCAGAAAGAGATAACTCACCATCAGATCACTTTTTTTTTTCTTCAGTCGTAAATAAATTATGTTTCTTGAGGAAAACATTTCCAAATTTTTCTTCATATAGTGGACTTCAATGGTGCTCCCAAGTTTGAACTTCCAAAATGTAGTTTAAATGCAGCTTCAAATGGCTGTAAACGATCCCAGCCGAGGAAGAAGGGTCTTATCTAGCGAAATGATCAACATTTTCAAAACAAATTGACAATTTATATACTTTTTAACCTCAAACATTCTAAGTGTCTTAGTCTGCTTGAACTCAATACGGTCAGTACAGTTAGGGTATGTCGAAAAACTCCCATCTCGTTTTCGTTCCCATTTTCAAAATCATCCTACATCGCTGCAGAAGTACCGGGCCAGTGTTTACAATGTGAACATGCAGAGAAGATAGAACGCCCTTTACGAAAAAAGGTAAAAGAGCGATGTAGGACGATTTTGACGTTGAAGAAGAAAACGAGACGGGAGTTTTTCGACATACCTTAACTCGATGGACCCAGATTACACAGACTGCGCATGCGCATCACAGAGACCAGACAAGACGAGTGTTTGAGGTTAAAAAGTAAATAAATTGTTAGTTTGTTTTATTGATGATAGAGATGGTAATTTTAACCGGTTAACCGTTAACCGACAGAAAGAATTTTGACCGATTAATACAATCAATTAAACGGTTTAAAAGGTAATTTAATTTTTTTTCAGTAATTTATCAAAATATTTTAAAACGTTTGCCGGATGGTTCAAATAAAATAAAATTGCATTTTTAGAGAAAGAAAGATAAATCCCGTAGGCCTATAACGTTAAGTTGCATTTTACTACTACATGTCGACGCGATACACTATAAACATAGGCTAGGCTATTTTAGTTCCCCTCACTCCACAAAAAAACCTATAAATTGAACAGTATTCTGAAAAGAACAAGAATGAAAAATATAAGAAGCTAGGCTACATATACGACAAGCCAAAACAAATTCATATAGGCTCAAGCGAAACTGAAACTAACGTCGGGTCTCTCATACAACACAAATACAAATGTTTCCATTTTTAAGATGTATTTGAATGCCAAAATATTATTTATTATGTAAACCTGTTTTTTGTAATTTATTCCAATATCCACATAAAACTTTAATGGCATAATTTTTTTTCACAAAATTTTTTGGCATAATATCACAGCAGTGCATTATTAACGATTAAGCAGTGTGATTTTTTTTTTACATGTTTGGCTGACTTTATTTTATTATGATAATGGAAAGGGTGCATTGTTAAGTTAGTAATGTTTAACTGTGTGTGCACGTGCGGCACCGGCTCAATCGC
Source organism: Labeo catla (assembly GCA_012976165.1). Lineage (NCBI taxonomy): Eukaryota > Metazoa > Chordata > Actinopteri > Cypriniformes > Cyprinidae > Labeo > Labeo catla. Next base: position 290,950 of record VONZ01000646.1, on the reverse strand, counting down.
TTTATTTTTTCTAACAATGGAAACGACTCCTTTAGTCATACAGATAATCAAAACTGTAAACGGTTTGCTTTCATTTGTGTACATTCACATTAAAAACAAATCTGTGTGCTTTTGTAAAAATAAAGAAAAATATGATGCCGTTTTCAGCTGTCTTCGCACAGCACAAAAATGAACCAAAACTCTGCATACAAGCTACTTGTTGCACAGTTTTTAATTTTGTTTTGTTAATTCAGTAAAAATATTTATTGTATAGGTCTGTTCATTCATTATATGTTGCCTAGCTTTATTATGTTTTCTCCGTTCACATGCAGAAGCCCTGCAGGTGCGTGATGTGATGTGTTCATCATCCCGTCCTGTTTTTTGCTTTTTTTGCGCATGTAAAAATAATCCCAGGAAAACAATTTTGTACTTTTTAATGGGTCGCAGACACTTATCCTCTCTAAAATAATTAAATTCTAATTTAAAATAATCTCGTCGGTTAACTGTTAATAATTGATTAACGAACGTCTGCTGTCGGTTAGGAAAAATAACCGAAATGAACATCCCTAATTGATGACCAATCGTTTTGCTAGATAAGACTCTTCTTCCTTGGCTGGGATCGTTTAGAGCCATTTGAAGCTGCGTTTAAACTTCATTATAGAACTTGGGGGCACCATTGAAGTCCACTATATGGAGAAAAATTCGGGAATGTTTTCCTCAAGAAACATAATTTCTTATCGACTGAAGGAAGAAAGACATGAACATCTTAGATGAGGGGCATCTACTACATCTATGCTTTGATCATCATACTGAATATGATCCAGATGTAGTATCTGATAAAGCATGTAAAATGAACACGCATGGTAGATCTGTCTAAAAGTAACAATCGTAAGTGTTTAATAATCCAGTGTAAAACATGTAAATCAAGTAGAACCACACACGATTCTCAACATCTATCAAAAAAGAAAGAAAAAAAAAAGGTCCAGGTCTTCACATTATAAACAAACACTCCAGCACTCAACTGTGAAGTCATTTGTTGTGAAATTGAAAAAAGAAGTGCTTCAAGCAACTGTGCATCTCAATATAAATGTCGTGATTCAATACATTGTGATGCACCACAATATCTTAATTCGATCATGATTTAAACTGCACATGAGAGAAAGAGTATGAAAGAGAGATCCAGCATCCAAGAGGTAAAGAGAGACTCTGATTCACTGCTAATGTCTCTCAAGCAGGGGTAGAATGTGAACAGTTTATGAAAGCTATCGATATGTAATAATAATTCCTGGTAATGTGAACACCCTAATGCAACACTGCATACCAGCTTACTTTAAGCACCACTGTCACTGTAACGTTTGAATGTAACTGTTCTCAGTTAATGAAGCTGGAATCGCACACATGTCCAGGACAAATAACTAGTAAATATTAAATGTCTTATAATATATTTTTAAAATAATTTCATTGTTTGATCTTCATTTTGCAAATGACTTTCTGAAATGTGTTCTATTTTTAGGAGCCTATTAAATGTCAAGAGATGAAAAGAAAATGAAGAAAAAAAAGATTCCTCAGGGCACGACCCCTTTAAAGCAGTGATTTTGTAGCTTTGAGTTTATTTATTTATTGTGTGTGTTACAGTTCAAGCAGCTATTTAATTTAAAATCAGACTTGCACAAAATTTGGACATTTGGATCATTTCGTATTATTTGTTGAATTGCAGGTTAACGCCTCTCAAGTTGTCATTAAGATGATTACATGTTTATGTGCATTTACATACATTGTGACCTTATACAAGAAATGTTTAGTTTAAACAAAATCATTAATCAAAAATTCATGAAACTAATAAACAGCTAGTGCTAATTCTGGTCAGGGAAAAAGAACAATGGAGCAGTTGTGTTTCTCATAGCAGTAAAGTTGATGCACACTGTCTGCCATGACTAAGTCATATGTTGTTATTGCACGCCTAGAAGCCATCACAACCAGCAAACAACCCTCCACTTTCCCCTCTACCACCCACTCCAAGTGATGACAGTTGCCATGGAAACTGTGGGAGGAGGGCAAGTGTTTTAGCGGCAGCAGAAATGGTGTGTTTGTGTGCACAGGTCTAAAGCAGGTGAATATTTGCTGCTTAGCATAACGACAGACCGGCAGCCTGCTCGCAACACAGGCATTTTCGCAGGAGGCTTGGTAATTAAGACACGAGGCCTGACGTCGGGCTAGACCTGGTAACGAGGAGCTGTCTGCCCGCCTGCACAGATTCACTGTAAACATTCTTCCCACAATCCCCAATAAAACCACACACCCTCTCTCATATGCATGCTGTTTCAGAGATATCGGGGCTGCGTATCTAAACCGCACTTGTGTATTCCAAGGTTATTATAGCTTTGCTTTTTGTTCTTTCTCGGTTTAGCTTTGTTTTATTTCATTTAAATATTTTTATTTTGTTTTTGTGTAGTCCAAATTTTACTTGTAGTACTTTCTACTTGTAGTTAAGACTTAAGAATTAAGGCTTATTTCAGTAATAGTTTTAGACATTTTTCCATCTTGAATGAGACACCTTAAAGGATCATGAAACAGGCTACTTTTTCAGAGATTTTAGCAGATGTGTTTGTGTTGCACATCACAGAAAACAATGTTAACATCCATTAATTTGAAATGTTGGAGAAAACTGGTTAATTTCGAGCTTTTAGTGCTATTTTCGTCCTCCGGGTTTAAAATCTACATTGTGTTGAGGTCACAATTTGTGACGTGGCAAAGAACTGTAGTTCTTCGATGATGCTTCTGTGTCTCATAATTATTCATGAGGCTGTGTGTTCTTATCCCATGAGAAGACGCTTTGCTTAATTATTCACAACAGCATGTGTGACAGACGCTTCAGACTCTGAGATTGCGTACATTCATTTTTGCTTTGTAAGAGTTCGGCACAAATGCAATTCGGTTCACTTAGTGAGTGGAACCGGTTTTTACAGCTGCTTGATGCAACCCACCAAAAGGCTTTTATAAATGCTGCAAAATAAGCCTTAAAAGTTATTAGAGGTGCAACACTCTGTTCATATATACAGTATCTCACAAAAGTGAGTACACCCCTCACATTTCAGCAATCATTTTAGTATATCTTCTCAAGGGACAATACTATAGAAATGAAACTTGGATATATTTTAGAGTAGTGAATGTGCAGCTTGTATAACAGTGTATCATTACTTTCCCCAAAAAATAACTCAACATACAGCCATTATTTTACTATTATAACAGCTGTCAACAAAAGTAAGTACACCCTAAGTGATAACAGCACTATGTCATTTAACCATGCAAAGCCACATGTCCTATTAATCATGTTCATGTTTTTGTCTGCTTGACAGGACCATACAAAGTTGTGTATCTTGTATTAGAGCAGTTAAAATTTGGTGCTTTGAGTACAATTCTCTCATACTGACCACTGGATGTTCAACAAGGCACCTCATGGCAAAGAGCTCTCTGAAGATTTTAGAATTAGAATTGTTGCTCTCCACAAAGATGGCCTGGGCTACAAGAGGTTCAGTAACAACCTGAAACTGAGTTACAGTACTGTGGCCAGCGTCATACAAAGGTTTTCCAAGACGGGTTCCATTCGGAATAGGCCTTGCAGGGGTCGATCAACGAAGTTGAGTGCTTGTTCTGTGCGTCAGGTGCAGAACCTGGCTTCAAAAAATAGATGCATGAGTGCTGCCAGCATTGCTTTAGAGGTTGCAGAAGTAGAAGGTCAGCTTGTCAATGCTCAGACCATACGCTGCACACTTCAACAAGTCGGTTTGCATTGGCGTCATCCGAGAAGGAAGTCTCTTCTGAAGCTGGCTTACAAGAAAGCCCGCAAACAGTTTGCTGAAGACAACCTGTCCAAGAGAATGAATTACTGGAACCATGTCCTATGGTCTGATGAGACTAAGATAAGATAAGATATACTTGTTTGGCTCAGATGGTGTCCAGCATGTGTGGTGATGCCCTGGTGAGGAGTACCAAGAAAATTTTCTACAGTCAAGCATGGTGGTGGTAGCATCATGGTCTGGGGCTGCATGAGTGCTGCTGGTACTGGGGAGCTGCGGTTCATTGAGGGAAACATGAATTCCATTATGTACTGTACATTTCTGAAGCAGAACATGATGCCTTCCCTTCAGAAACTGGGCCGAACGGCAGTTTTCCAACATGATAATGACCCCAAACACCTGCCAAGATGACAATTGCCTTGCTGAGGAAGTGCAGGTGAAGGTGATCTGACCTGAACCCTATTGAGCACCTATGGGGCATCCTCAAGCAGAAGGTGGAGAAGCACCATGTGTCTAACATCCAGCAGCTCCATGATGTCATTATAGAGGATTTGAAGAGGATCCCAGCAACAACCTGTGCAGCTCTAGTGAATTCCATGCCCAGAATGATTAAGGCAGTGCTAGATAACAATGGCGCTAACACAAAATATTGACACTTTGGACACAGTTTTGACAAGTTCACTTAGGGTGTACTCACTTTTGTCGCCAGCTGTTTTGACAATAATGGCTGTATGTCGAGTTATTTTCAGGGGACAGTAAATATACACTGCTATACAAGCTGCACATTAACTAGTCTAAAATATATCCAAATTTCATTTCTATAGTGTTGTCCCTTGAGAAGATATACTAAAATTATTGCTGAAATGTGAGGGGTGTACTCACTTTTGTGAGGTACTGTATGTTTTCGATATAGAGAGCAAATGGCTGTGCATTTATTTGTGTTTTTAACTTAATGAGAGCAATATTAAACTGTCTGAAGCTGAAGTTGTGTGTAGGGCTGCACGATTAATCACACGATGTTGTGAGGTGCGTTTAGTCAATGAAGCCGGTACGTTGATTAGTAGTAAAGCTCCATCACGTGCGTTCAGCTGGAGCGGCAAGTAATACACAGAGCCGTAAAGCACTGACAAGCTACGCCAAATCGCGCGCAAAATCGAATTCGAATTTTCGTATGTCGTCTTCTTCCGCTCTGGAAGTCTGTGGCAGCCCATAGAACCACTTGCAGGTTACGTTATGTTAAATTTGGCACACAGATAGCAAGTTTAGAGTTTTCAACTCAAATTTAAAAATAATAATAATAATAATAAAAATGAATAGCTATTTTTAATAGTTCAAAAAAAAACTACTTTTTCGAACTCTTCCTAGACACCCTGTCTGATTTTCACCAGAATTGTCTCAGATCATCTTCAGACCATGCTGGCAAAAAATTATGGCATTCAAGTTGATTTGTCAAACCCTTCTTGAATAATGTGCGAACGAATTTGACGAAAAGCACACAAAAATGGATGTGAGGCTATATCTATGCAATGCTTCAGTGTATTGAGACCAAACTGTATTGTGTTTTTTTTTTTTATAACTATAACTTGAGTCTACTTGCCCAGCTTCAGCGCAGCGCCACCTAGTGGTCAGGCGATATGAAAAATGGCCGTTTTTGCTCATAACTTCTGAATGGTTTAGCCAAAACTCACAAAAGCAGTCTCATTAGATTTGGTACAGCATGCTGAGTCGAACCATAACCAATTCCCATATCATCCATTTTGAGTGTCGGCCATTTTGAATTTTGTCATAAAATTCTATATTTTATGAACGCATCAGTGTATCCGTACAAAACTCAGTATGTATCTTTGGCACCATGCACTGATAGTACTTAAAAGTTTTGTGGCAGTGCCACCTTGTGTTCAAAAGTTATAATGAAATTTCCAAAAATGTTAAGAACTTTTGCCTATTGTAATGAAGCTATCTTAATATATTCCTTGGGTCATCCCGAGAACATAGATACCAATTTTACCATAGTCAGCTGAACTTCGTGTCCGTCATTTTGATTTATGTTGAAAACCTACTTTTTCGAGCTCCTCCTAGACTGTTTAATTTTCACCAAATTTGACTCTGATCATCTTCACACTGTGCTGACAAAATGTTCTGGATTTTGTGTTGATAGACAAAACTGCTTTTGTAAAGCACTGCAACGAATTTGAGATATGATGCCAAACAGTGTCTGAGTCTGTATCCATGCAAAGCTTTGACATATTGACACCAAACTTTGTGTGCGCCATTGATTCCTCACACAGAACACACCACATTGATTTTATAACATCGCCACCTGTTGGTCAAAAGTGCTAAGTGATAAATGATGTCAATTACTCATTGCTGCAGTTAGTCTGATGCTTGCTAGATTGCTTGCTTCTTTAGTGCTTGGCCCCTTAATTGCTGATTGCAGCCAAATTTCCCTTTATTTTGAAACAACACCAAGTCTCTTCTGTGCGGAAATTATAAACAAATTGTTGTTAAGTTTGGTTATATTTGAGTGTTAACTTGTTTGTTAGAACTACTAAACATTATTAAAGTTCTTTTTAATGAGAGTACATAAAAGCCTTAAAATGACCTATAATAAAATCTATCTCTTCATTTGTTTCTCAAATGGATGCAGTTGAAACCTTAAAATTTTATTTGTAGCTTTAAGCTTAATAGATGGTCTAAAGCAAAATAGCTGACAAAATTCTAAAAATCTTTTAGAGCTTCTTGTTTTTAAGTTTTCATAATCCATTTGAAAAATAATAATAATAATAATAATAATAATTTAATTGTTTGGTTATTTTTATTCATATTCATTTTATTTTAAAGCTTCTGACCTTTAAATCAAAATGGACTCATGATTTTATGACATCAATAATGCTTTATTTAATAAAAATCACAATTATCTTAATGATATTAATGTATTTTACTTTCATTTTGTAAAACATCTTAGTTTTTACTTAATTTTGCATTGGTTAAGGAGTACTGTGCAATACTTTTACAATTTGAAATAACTATTTACTATTTAAATATATATTTTCAAATATAAATTATTCCTGTGATCAAAGCTGAATTTTCAGCATCTTTACTCCAATCTTCAGCGTCACTTCAGAAGTCATTGTAATATGCCGATTTGCTGCTCAATTATTATGGGCGCTCAGTTATTAATAATGATTCTTATTATTATCAGTGTTAAAAATGTTTTTGTTTTCTTTTCTTTTTTTTCTCCCCACACTGTCTTTACTGTCACTTTTCGTCAGAATAATGCATTTGCAGTTTTTTCATTAACACACTCAACTAGTACGTTGATAATACTAAATTTATCCTGAGCAGCAAATCAGCATATTAGAATGATTTCTGAAGGATCATGTGACATTGAAGACTGAAGTATTGATGCTAAAAACTTGCAAACATCACAAGAATAAATTTCATTTAATCTCCATGCCAAAAAGGTTGACAGTAGAGCGATACCATCATAGAAGATTGACGTTATCATACACTAGGGGTTTGGTGCGTCGTATATGAAGTAAAATAAGTCATTTTTTTTTACCCTCCTGGCTTTGTATTGTAATTAAAATGAGCACTTTAGCTCTGCTACCTGTTTGCCAGCGCTTCCATTTAGATTAGCGGCGGTCTAATTAACGGCAGACGTGCATTTTCCGTTCCAAAGCCAGTCTCTAATGGCTGGGCAGATTGATTTAAATGCAAACGAGAGAGGATTTAATGAACTGCTTTTACTGAAAGTGTTTAATAGGAATTTCAACACTCACAGACAGGTTGGTAAACAGCTCTCAGACCATTAATTATGCATTGTTGTATATTTCTCCTCTAAAATGTTGGTTAATGGTGTCAAAATAATCATATTTTGTGTCTTGAATGATTACACTCTTGAAGATGCCTGACATCAATGGAAAATCTTCTTGTAGATTTGTGTAATTTAGTTGTCACGAAACCACAACTGGCTCATCATGTGGGCGGCACATCTATGGGTAGTCATTAAATTTTTTGTGTTTGGCTAATTAATTTAAAGTCTCACATAAGCACAAAAGAGCTGGATGAATAGTCGATAGGCTCATTTTTTTTCCCGTAATGAATGGTTTCCCAACTCTCAGATTACATACATGACCAGACAGTGACACCAGCATCTCCTTCAGAGTTGTTGTCCAAATGCCTCTACATCCCACTTCATAACAGTGACAACACTCCAAGCTTACCCTCACACAGCAGCAGAACATGATTGTCATTCCTTTTTAGAATACGCATAATAAATACAGATGTTAATACGCAGTTAGCTTACTAAAACCAATTTTATAACTAAAGTAACTACCTGAAATTTTCATGACCTATTTTTTAAGCGAGCATCTGGTTAATATGTGTTGTATGAATTAAGCAGTTTGACAACTATGTCAGGGCTCTACGCTTACTTTTATTTTTAGCGGCGCTTGTGCTTCTAATGCAAAAAATTTAGGAGCACCGTCAAAAGATTCAGGAGCCCCTTCTGATCTATAATCAAAAATTACCCTTCCCATTGCAAGGTGATATTTAACTCCTTAAAGTAATTTAGATGGGCATTTTTTCCCACCTTTTTAATGGCATTTTTCTAATTTTATTAAAAGTATGACATCTTTTGTCAAATTCAAAAATTAATATTTATAAGCTTTTTAAAATCTCAAATTAAAACAACAGAATAAAAACAATTAGAATAAGAAGCATGTTACCAATTAAATGAAATCAGTATTGTCAAACTTAATTTGTACTACAAAGGTGAAAACAAGAACACAAAAGTGGCTTGTAGATGTATTTTTAGACGTTTAAAGTTACATTTATAAATTTATGTTGAGATTAATGTTTAATATAGAAATATCAAATTATTTAAATAACTGAAATTAAAACTTTAAAACTTTTAAAGAACTTTAACTTTAAAATGAAACAAGCTGCCAGTAAGTGGTGGCAAGTCAACTGATTTTAACACAGTTAATTCTTTCAAACAGCTCATTCATTCTGGAATGAAGCAAGTGACTATCTTTATGAATAGCTGAATCGTTGACTCACTAGATTCATTTAAACATGCGCGTCCATTCATAAATGAGACTGACACACTGAACAAAGCAGCGGGTCGGTTCTGATTGCCCTGCAGTGATTCAAAGAATCAGCAGATATGCTCAACTCAATGCTGCAAAAACGCATTGTAAGTACAAACCTTCGATGATCCCCTGATACACAAATATGCTGATCAGTTGTACTGGTGTTCAATAATTTTTTTGTGTGTTTGTTATTTCATAGTCGCACACATTAGATTTAAGTCACAAATGCGACAGAAATGGTCACACTGCAGAGCCCTGTATGTGATGACCTTGAAACATGTACATTTTTATTACACATACTGTTTGTAATGTGCCGTAAAAAATAGTGTGGGTGTAAATGTTTAAAACATTTCATCACAATACGATCATCTCTTAGCCAGTGTTGCGGAATTTGCAGATGTCTCAAGTCGTGGCGTGACAAAATCACAGTTTGATTAAATTCAGAGGCCTTTAATTAATGTAACAATATTATGTGATAATGTGCCTAATTTACACAACCAGTTACAGTTCTATTAACTTGCAACCAAAATATAACACAAACATTTAATTGAACTCTAAGAAAACTGCAAATACTTTTTCCCAATTGGGACAACCTAAATAAATACATAAATACATACTCACCCAAGTTGTTCCAAACTTGTATTTCTTTCTTCAGGTAAACACAAAAGAAGATATTTTGAAAAATATGAGTAACAAAACAAACAAACAAAAAAGTTAATATTGGGTACATTTTTAGACACATTTTTGTCGCTGGGCAATGCACAAACTGGCAACCTGCCTGGAATGCTGTGAACACAGACAACTAGAGTGATATGAACAAAGAAATGTTCTAATGCCGTTGTACTTAGTATCTGCATCAAACAAATGTTTTGGACCAAATTGAATAAAAACAGAAAGCTTCTTCCTAAATCATTAAATCTTAAAGTGTTATCTGTCAGCACACAAGAGAAACCTGGTTTTCTTCCTACCTCACTAATAGACAGTATTTTATTTCTATCAAGAAGTACAAATGCCCTCCAGCTTCCCTAACTCAAGGTGTCCCACAGGGTTCAGTTCTTGGCCCTCTCTTTTTCATAATCTGTAAGCCTGTTCTTATCATTAGTTGTGATGATCTCAGTTAGCACTGCTACACTACACAGATACATACGTAGATTTACTGATTTCCTTTAGTTTTGTTTTCTGACGTCTTTTATGCATTGTGTAAATATTCAGCTAATCTGTAATTGTAGCAATGCAACAGAACTCTCTCCAAACTCTCCAAAACAATCAAGAATCCAAGCATCAGATTTGCCTTGCCTCTCTATTTTGAAGCCCCCATCAGATCAGTCACATACACAAAAAAAATCATCTACACCAAATCACACATCTTTGCCCCAAAGCTCAAAACATTGCTTCATCTAAAAGATGCAGAATTACACCTTGCTGTATTTGACCTGCTGCATCCCTACCTTCCTGTTCATTCATCATTCCTCATTCCAAATTGCTTTCTGTTTGATTTCTGTCAGACTATGTTTGGAAATCTCTACAATGCCATCTAAACTCTGAAAATGATTTTCACGAAATCATTTCCACTCCTTGTTTCTGGCTGCCTTTTTATTTTGTCTCTGTCTCTTTTCTTTTTTCCTTTCTGTTGGCTGTCTTGTTGTTTAGTAATTTGTAACTTGATGGTTGATTGACTGCACATTGATTGTAGCAGCCTTACTCATTTATACAGACATCATTGGATCTGCCCTGTGTCCTGCTAAATGTTCATTGCAATTTGGAAGTCACACTATTTAGTAAATGTGGTTGTCAGTCTCAAACACTGACTTTGTGTTTCAGAGCAAACACGCCACCTTTCTATGCAAATTAGACAATGTACATTGCACCTATGAATTATAAGGGAGCAGAGCATAGTTCTAAGCATACAGTCATGCCCAAAAATATCGGTACCCTTGCAATTCTGCCAGAAAATGCAGTCCTTCTCAGAAAATTGCTGCAGTTGCAAATGTTTATTTTTTTTGTTTGCATTGGAGAAGAAAAGTCAAATCTGATACAATTCTTCACAGATCCCAAAAAATGCACTGGACAAAATTATTGACACCCTTAACTTAATATTTAATAGCAACCCCTGTGGAAAAAAATAACTGAAATCAATCGCTTTCTGAATGAGTTTCGAACACCTCTTTACTGGAATTTTGGACCACTCTTCTTTTGCAAACTGCTCCAGGTCATTCAGATTTGAAGGATGCCTTCTCCCAACTGCTGTTTTGAGATCTCTCCACAGGTGTTCTATGGGATTCAGATCTGGACTCATTGCTTACCATTTCAGAACTCTCCAGCACTTTGTTTGTAACCATTTCTGAGTGCTTTTTGAAGAGTGTTTTGGGTCATTGTCCTGCTGGAAGACCCATGACCTCTGGTGGAGACGCAGCTTTCTGAAACTGGCCACTACGTTGCACCTCAAAATTCTTTGGTAATAATCAGATTTCACAATACTGTTCACACAGTCAAGGCATCCAGTGCCAGAAGCAGCAAAGCAACCCCAAAACATCTTTGAACCTCCACCATGTTTGACTGTAGGGACTGTGTTTGTTTCTTTCAAGGCCTCATTTCTTTTTCTGTGAACAGTGCTATGATGTCCTTTACCAAAAAGCTCTACTTTTGTCTTGTAGGGGATCTACAGAAGTCAATTTTGCTCAAAGGGAATCATTTAAGATTGAACAGAATCTCCGTTTTACAGCGGATCAATGAATCGGTCAGTGATTCATTGAGCGAGCCGTATAACATCAACTGGATACTAATATCCAAAATATAGTGAAAACACTATTTCTTAGCACGGTAACAAGGTCGGCAGTTTAAGACATTAATTTATAAGCACAAAACACAAGATACTTCTCTTTTCAATATGAATAGGAATTTATTGGAAAAACCTAAGACATATAAACTAATCTAACACATAGACGCGCATTCACACATTCATACAAGTTGCAGAAAGAGAGAGAGATGAGGAAAGAATGAGTTTAGAAGAGTGAAAATGTGAAATCCCAAGTTTATAGCATAAGTATATGCAATTGCTTAGACCTGAACAACCATCAATCATTTAATTAACCCTCGCGTTGAGTTTCTTAATGAGGTTATTAAACTTTATATTAAATGCACCAGTTCAGCTAGAATCTGGAGGTTGTACTTGCGTTGCCTTTGTGTTAAGGGGTTTCCTTTGATGACGTCGTTGCAGAAAGGGGTTCCCCAAGGTTGCTGATTGGTTGGAAGTCCGTGGTCATTGGAAGTGATGTCTTGGGCGTTGGCTGGAGGATGGAGTTGTGTACGCTGGTTGAAGTTTTGAGGCGGGCACGAAGTCTGAGACACGGCTTAGCGGCAAAACTTAACTTAGAACACGAAACTCTCAACGGAAAGAAAAGATTAAAGTAAAAGAAAGAAATGTGACGATCTCCTCATGTTTTCACTAGAGGAGTGGCTGGCGTGCAAGCCAGGAAACGTTCAAAGAACGCAAAAAGCAACGGCAAAAATGATGGCAAAAAGCATGGCGAAGACCAATAGCTAAAAGCTAAAAGCAACGGCTAAAAGCATGGCTAGGAGCGATGGAAATAGCAAAAAGCCCAAACTAAAAGCCAAATTTGATGGTGTCCTGTGGTTTTAAACTCAGCTTTGGACACATCCCAAAATGGTGTCTTGACCAATTAGATGTTGTCTTAACTCGGGATATTGCTATGTTTCTCCTCCCAAAACATAAATCAGCACGTTATCTTATCAGTCACATGGTCAGAATTTTCCCGCTCTTGCAGAGTATAATTTGGCCATGATTCCTATAACATGAATACAACGCATTTGACAATGAATTGATTGGTGGAAACATTCAAAGCATGAATTTTCAAACTCATACATACCAAACATGAATATAAACCCTTAAGCTATTCAATAGTTATTAAAAAGGACATACACAACGAGTGATTAGAACATAATAGACAAATGTGTGGGTGACATACATAGTAGGGAGTTATGCAATGGTCTGATGTTCATTCATAAGTCCTTTTAAGCATCATTTTGGTGCATATTTAGGTAAAATGGACAGTCTCTGCCATTCTGTGAACTAAGGGCATGTTCCAAGGAACAAAGGAATTTAGAAGGAACTTGGTCTGGTTCTTGTCTTGGGTGGGGGAGCACCACCCAACAAAGTTTCCTCATGTGATGGTCCTGATGTGCTGCATCTTTGACCATTAATCTTGGGTTTCTCGCCCCAATATTGACAATCTCCTTCCTGAATTGGGATTATCAATAATTGTGTTCTTCTTGTTTTAATGTTGCAAGTTGTTCAAAGCTGTGAAAGTTGGTTGGTTAGGCTTACTTCTGGCTGGCTGGCGCCAGGGTTTCCTGGACAGATTTATGACGTGGTCCTGGCCCCTTTGTGGAATTTGGCTCTTTGGTTTCAACCAAATGTTCTGATCGAATCTTCTATTTGTCTGATTCGCTCTGATACCCTACAGTCTCATCTGTCCACAGTACGTTCTTCCAGAAGGACTGTGGTTTTGTCACATAAGTTTTGGCCAACTCCAGTCTTGCTTTTTTATGCAGTGGTGTCCTCCTGGGTCTGCTACCATACCGTCCCTTTTCATTCAGATGGTGACGGATAGTGCGAGCTGACACTGTTGTACCCTGTGTCTGCAGATCAGCTTGAATTTGTTTGGAAGTTAATTGGGGCTCCACCATTCGAACAATCCTTTGTTGTAATTTTTATTTTTAATTTTGCTCCTCCGTCTACGTTAGCTACAGTGCCATGGGCTGTAAACCTCTTGATGATATTGCGCACAGTGGACACAGAAAAATTAAGATCTCTTGAGATGGACTTGTAGCCTTGAGATTGTCCATGTTTTTCCACATTTTTTTCTCTCAAATCCACAGACAACTCTTTACAATTCTTTCTTTTTTCCATGCTCAGTGTGACACACAACACAAAGGTTGAGTCAACTTTTCTCCATTTTAACTGGTTGCAGGTGTGGTTACTGTATTGCCCACACCTGTTACTTGCCACAGGTGTGTCTAAATACAAATTACAGGAGCATCACATGCTTGAAAAGATGCTTGAGTTCTGTGTGAAATTTTATCAAGTTTGACTTTTCTTCCCTTCCCTTCTTTTTTTTTTAGTGCAAACAAAAACAATAAGCACATGAGAACCAAAAGTTTTGCAACTGGAACAATTTTCTGAAAGAAATGTTAAATTTTCTGACAGAATTGCAAGTGTGCCGATATTTTTGGCCATGACTGTGTATACGGGCCTGTAGCATATGTGAGTGTTCTTTCTGCATTTTTAGATCACTTTCTGATACACATGATTGGGTCGCAGTGGTGGACTGATGCTAAAGAGTCCCAGTAAAGTATCTCAGATTGTGGTAGTCTGCTGCATCCTTAACAGCTTATGATATCACTTATCAGCTCGCATGACGGGGTTTTATGGTGTGAAAATTGCATTCAGCACAGATGCTGTATTTGATTTGTTCATAAAACCACTCATAAATTTGATGAGTTGTCCGGATTGGATGCATTGTTATATACAGGAATACAGGGACATCAGAGGGGAGCAGTAACTGTAGCATGGGATTGCATCTTTTCCTGCAAAATTGCATTATATTTTTGAAATGGCATCTCATACTTTGATCGTAATTTGGCTGTGTGGAGCCATCGTAGGAGTCCTTAGGAGTCCTACAACGTGATTTTGAAAACTGTATTGTATAACAGGGAGCATCAGAGGTTCTATGTTAAAAATAGTTCTTGGCTTCTTCCAAATGGAAACTCATCCGTATGTAGGAAACCTGGTTTTGAGTTCCCTACTCCAGGTTTTTGTGTATTGACCATTAATACCAGACTTTTCCAAATGACAGCCCTCCAAAACTGGAGCCTGCTTCATTCACATGGTTGTAGAATGCATTTAAAATCCTGTTTTACAGTGCTAAATATGGCCACATTGCAGTGCATATTCATTTTACATTTTCCAGACTCCCATGCTGAGAATGACTTCAGTCCACCTGTTCTTAGTGAACGGAAACACAGTGGAAGTTGTCTTTCATGCCATACTGTGTGATAGACATTCTGGACTGCACCCACATTGTTTGCATTATTATGCTTGGATTTTTAATGCGGGGTTTCAGTATTTCACAGATTTGAAGATATGATGTCATCTAGTTTTTACATGAATGCAGTCACGGTTGTTCCTTCTATTTTATGGTCTGTGAACGAAATAGACAAAGACAGATTATGTGAATGTATTGTAGCCTTATGCTCTTTTGTACATCGGCAACATTTGTTGAGGTGATGTGATGCATTGGCCTGAGCAAACCTTACCAAAAGATCACCTCAGTGAAAGTTTATTTCTCCTGTTGTCGGAAGTAGCGCAAACATGCCAGAAACTGAATGGGATGCTCATCTACTGTATCAATATCAACTTTATACCTGTATAAGCAACTAATTAACATTCACCTAATGTGACCAACATTCATGACTTCATTTGAAAATGTTATTTACTGTTTAAACTGCTTTTTGCATTTTCTGTGGTTGTTTATTTTATTAGGGCTCGAGCACCAGTTGTGCAAAACCCAACATGAAGTCTATTATTTTGAATTTTGAATACTTTGCAATTTTTGTGCTGCCTTTATTTAGGCGTTGTATTTAAATTAACAACTCCTAGAAATTTGGCCAGATCAACACCAAATTTGGTCAGTGTAATCTAAAACCCTTTGTAACATTAAATTGCAAAGATCTTGAGTTTTTGTTGAAGGGTATGTCCGCTGCATCCTGACAAACTTTGATGTTTCAACATAAAACAGGAAGTTGTTATAATTCAGGCATACAATGTCCGATCTGCACCAAAATTCACGTTTGATAAGAGTCCTGTCCTGAACACATGCCCATATTCATATTCAATTATAGTCATGACGCCACCTGCTGGCAACAGGAAGTGACATGTTTTACGCTGTAACAAACTCCTCCTAGTGATTTAATGACAACACCATTATGTTTGGTCAGTCTAGTCTAAAGACCTTTACAATGTTAAACTGCTCTGGGTGTGTGTTCACGGTGTGTGTGTGTGTGTGTGTGTGTGTGTGTGTGCGTGTTTGTTACTCACATCCTTTCCTTTCCTTTTCCTTTAAATTGCGAAGATCTTGAGTTTTCGTGTCCGTGGCACTCCGACAAAGTTCAGTGTTGTAACTCAGCCATACAATGTCCGATCTGCCCCAAACTTCACACATTCAATAAGTCCTGGCTTGAACACATCTAAATGCCAATATTCCGTTATAATCATAGCGCCACCTGCTGGCAACAGGAAATGACTTGTTTACCCTAACATGTAATGTCTAATGTCCGATTTGCACCAAACCTCACATATTTAGTAAGAGTCCTGGCCTAAAGACATCTACATGCCGATATTCAGTTATAGTCGTAGCAGCATCAGCTGGCAGCAGGAAGTTTGGCAAATATTACTTTAACAGTCCTCCTATTTTTAACACTTTAAATGCATATTGCACCGTTCGCTGCTTGCAGCTTTAATTTTGAACTGGAATTGAACCAGTATTGGGAGATTACAAAAGCAGGTTGCTGAGGACCACAGATCAAGACGGCTTAATATCAGATGGCAAGAATACTAGAGAACAAACCAAATTAACTATATTGGGAACAGGAAAGGACATCCCGGAGGGAGCTGGAGCTCAGTGTTTATGGTACAATGACATAATGCTTTAGCTTTTTTTGGAGTGATTCTAACTGTTCATGAGTGGGGAAAAACAATCGAACAGGCCAGATTTTTGACTAAAAAATAAGCCAGTAGAGATACGTAAACATCATTATTCAACAAGTATCACTTCACTTCTTCATTTTGAGGAGATGAGTGCAGTTTACAATCAGTTGCATTTAGAAATGGATCGGTAAGAACGATAGCCTTTTCTGGTCATTTGTCTGATGATAGTGGAAGAACTGATGCCGAGATATTTCTATACCTTAGACTCTCATTTACTATTTTAAAAACAAACCACATGTAATTCTCTCGAGGGATATAAAGGACATTTTTCTTAAGAGTTAGCTGCTCACAGACCTAGTTTCCACCAGTCATTTGTAAAGCTATTGTTAATGCAAAACAAAAAAGTTCTTCAAGAGAAAGGAGAAGGAGATACCAGTGTACAAAACACAGACATATTATCATTAGATGAATGTTGGTCACATGTTTGAAAATGGTAGAAATCTCATAACAGGCTCATACAGTTTTTCAGATGATAGAGGCATCTCATTCACTGGAGTATGCGTTAGGGCTTCTACAATTTTTAATATTTGACTAGTCATCCAGATAAATAAATCGTTCATTGTGTATAGAACAATTGCAACTGAAATTGTGTGATCATGACTTGTTGACAGACTAGAATAAAAAAAAAAAGTCTGTAGTGCAACCTCTAGTATACATTTTTGTTGGTTTATCTTCACATTTATGTTTGTTATGTTTAATGAACAGTTTGTATCAAACTGACTGACAGAAATCATGTTACTGGCAAATACCAGAACAAGCTGCTGATAATTCACAGCACATGTTTCCAAGGCCTTAATCATCTAATGACTGTATTGTGTTGTAGATGTTGGTGACGACTCCAGAGAAGTGGGATGTGGTGACCAGGAAGAGTGTGGGGGACGTGGCTTTGTCTCAGATCGTCCGACTGCTCATCCTGGATGAAGTTCATCTTCTTCATGAGGATAGAGGGCCAGTTCTGGAGAGCCTGGTGGCCCGGACGCTACGTCAGGTAACACATTTAGATATAGCACTCAGCATTGGATGATTTGTGGAAAAGAAAATGTAACATTTTTCGCATCCATTAATTTTGCTGATAATGATACACTACTAATCAATTATTATTATTTTATTATTTTAATTAATACTTTTACTCAAGGAGAATACATTAAAGTGATCAAAAGTGACAATAGTCTTATACATTGTTACAAAAAAAAAAAAAATCTATTCCAAATAAATATGTATTTACAGCTGTAATAATAAGAAATGTTGAGCAGCAAATTAGCAGCATATTAGAATGATTTCTGAAGGGTCATGTGACACTCAAGACAGGCAATGGCTCCTGAAAATAGAATGAATTACAGTTTAAAATATATTCAAATAGACTATTCTTTTTTATTAAATAAAATTATAATAAATTAAATAAATAAATAATGATAAAAACATTTGAACATTTTTTAAATGTAATAATATTTAACTATGTTATTTTTACTGCATTTTTGATCAAATAAATGCAGCCTTGTTGAGAATAAGAGACTTTAAAAAACATTTTACAAACCTCAAACTTAGTAGTAGTGTGTATCCTTAATATTCTTTTTAGCTATAGCATTAAATTTGAACTCTGTTACCATTTTGCGTTTTTTGTTTTTTTAAGCTGAAACAGGATGTGTAACTGTCCAAGGGCAATCCATTTCATTTTCCAACTTTAAAGGTTATGCAAGTCACTCACAATAATGACAGTATGGACACTTACAAGAAGAATATTTTTGCATTTTTTTCCAAGTGAAATATTAATATTGATTCAGTGCTGCTGGAGTTTGACTGAAAGGCAAGTCTACAATTAAAATGAGTTGAACAGTTGAACAACGTCTAAACACACATATCCTATTCAGAAGCCACCAGAATATGAGGGTAACGCATTTGCCCATAAAGATAGCGTTTCAATGCCACTTTATTGAGGTGGGAACTTTATACATAGGTAAAAAATTGTGAAATATTTAGGAGCTGGTTTTCAACCCCTGCCCTGTAAATTTTATAAATACAACAGCTTTGCTACTAAAAGCTACATTATATTTCTCAGCTTCACTATTAGGTTACTTGCTCACACATTCTCTTTTGTTAATCCATTTAAATTCATTCAAATAAATATAATCTAACAGCACTACTTTATTTCGTTTCAGAATCCTACTTCTAACGAGCTGCTGATAAACAAAAAACAAATGAAAATTACAGTTATTTTCTGGTCTTTATCCTTTCAGTTAGATTTTGTGCTGCAAAACATCCATGTTGTCCATGCAGGCAAAATAATAATAATGACCACTCAACGTGAATTATATAAATAATTTTAATAGCACGGCCATTCAAAACCTGAGGGTCTACCGTGTACATAGTAAAGCAATCACCGGCAATCAATTTGGTCAGGAATTAATGTGAAAACAGATATCGGATACCAGTTGTGTCCAAAGTGAATGTGAACAGAAAAGGCAAAAAATCAGATATGTTCAAAAGATTGGATCTGTGCATCAGTGTAAATGCAGCCTAGGTGAATAGTAGTAGCACGGTTTGATGATTCACTCATTTGGGGTCCAGTTCCTAGTAATTTCCTCCTCCAGTGGATGCATGAGAGTGTGTGTGTATGTTTGTGTGTGTGTGATTGATAGGACCCCGCTGATGATGATTGACAGCCGCCCTTACTAGAATCACTCTGGCCATTTGGGATATTAGTGTGATTATGCAAATCCTGACAGCCGGAGAGACGACAGCCCACATTACGGGGTGTCCCATATCCGTGTTCCGTTCTGACGAGCCGCAGTCAGTTGTCAATCACATGCAGGAATTTACGGAATAAGCTCAAGCAAAGCTCACGTCTGCTCTGTGACAAACTATACAGCTAAACCACCGTGGTAATTTTGACCTTCAAGACACTTTCAGAGGGCAAAGTGTCAGAAAATCCAGCTTTCTCATTTACAACGCGCATTTCTTCGTTAGGCGAGTTTTACTTTGAGGCTTGGAGCTGAGAGAAGCTTTCAACAGGACTGAGTGGCGAGTAAGTGAAAGGAAATGACTTCAAATGAGGCTGCTGTTTACTGTGTCCACGCTCTATTCGTTTGAAGTGCTAACTGATACCAGTTCAGCAAGGCTGTGTGTGCTCTTCTCAAAGCCGAACGGAGCTTATTATCGTTCGAGATCATACCGTGCACTAGATTTTCAATGTCAGATTTAGTTTCTTTGGCTGTGCGGAATGCAATCTTTGCACTTAATTTCAATTTTAAAAGCTTAAAGATAACAAGCTGTTACTTTGCCGCATGTCATGGTGACACATCGGGCAGCTGTAGTGAATTAGAATATTCAGTCCCCTTGGCGCCCACGTTTTTACTGCATTAAAATCTTCTGCTTTCAGGTGTTTCTGTACAAATTAACCAAAATGGAAGAAATTTTAGCTTCTTACTTGCAAACTAGATGTTTATCACTTACAACCCCTAATTCTGAAGTTTTAGCCTCTGTGGCAGGGATAGCAAGGCTCAACGCTAAGGATTTTTTTCTACTGGCCCTGTCAGTGGTTCAAATTTTTACTTGTCCGGTCAAAATTTTCACTGGCCTTGACGCAAAAAAATAAAATAGTTGCTGTTATCATTGTTTTTGGCCCATGTTATCTTGTATTTTAATAAATAAGCTTATATGACACCAAACTTTTACATACCAATTAAATTATACAATTCTTGATACTAGCCTAACAAATATAAATTTCAAACATTATTAGTTTTTTAAAAAAATCATTTTATTATTAGTTTATTAAAAATTAATTGATGCTTTTGGGAAAAACAGCAGACGGACTGAAGGAACGCAAACTCAGTCTCTGCCAGCAGGTGGCGCTTATGGAATAGCAGTGATACTACGTTTCCTTGGTTACCACTGTAAACAAAGCAGTGCCGTGCTTATGAACCCTACTTTAAATGCATTATACAGAGGCAAATGAAAAGAAAACGCCATTTAAACTTTTCTTAAAACAGTCAGTTCCTCTCAGAGATACATTCATATAAACCCCCGTTTCAATATTTAGGGTAATGTTTCCAATACTTTGCACATTGTTAACCGTGCACTTGCTCTGCCTGCTACAGTATTTTTTCCTCTTTGCATTCATCTTCAGGTCCCTAGCCTCTGTTAATGGATGCTTAAAGAGTTAATAATATTTTCACACATGACATTTTGAAAAATGATTGCATACAGTCCGTGAACAAGCCCGGAACAGAAATCGGCTGAAATATGCCTGGTCGATCTGTGCATCTGTAACGTTACTCTACTGTATCAATTAAATATAGATTAATCATTGTTAAAGCTACATAGTTACTCGTCAAGACAGGTATTTTGACATGCTTTCGTAGGTTACTTGTCCATCAGAGATGTATCTCTCTGTGATCGCTTGAAATTTTAAAAGAACAAGGCGCAGCAGTGACAAAGCTGGGTGATTTCTCCGATTTTATCAATTAATTTGAATTTAATGTTTATGCCAAGATTTTATTTTTTTTAGAAATCGAGGAATCACAGTTTTAAATAGAAATATTACCAAACGTTAGAATTAGATGTTTTGACAATATGCCAATGATAACAGTCAAGAGAAAAGAACGGTCCAACCACATGTCGGCGCACGTGATTAACTACTTACGTGTGATGCCCACATGTCACTAGGCGCCATTCACACAGAATGTGCTTTTGTGTTGACAAAGATGCGACACGGGCAGTGGAATAGGAAAAACATGCAAGAAGATGGGAGTGAACCGCGTTTTTATAATGCCGTTTCTTGCATGAGATGCTGCAAGAGATGTGAGTGCAACAATCATACAAGTCCATGTTTACACAGAAAAAGAACAATGGAAAAGCAGCGCAATTGAATAAGAAACCTGCGAAGAACTACTACTGTATGTCTGATATTTCATGTTTGCATGATGGTGACAGGGTGAAAGCTGCTGTTTATTGTTTTTACAGAACATTTATAGTATATACCTTCAGTCATTTTGAATTTAAATTACCTTGACTTTTGAGATTTTTAAAACAAAAAAAATTCCTTGTATTATTTCTTAACATATAATATGTAAAAGACAAGTTTGTACAAGATGTAGTTGTAGATCATGCATTTTATTTTTTTCTGCAAAGATATTTAACAAGTGGTTTGTTTAACATTTACATCATGTTGACAACTTCATGTGTGCTGCACTTGAAATAGAATTAACTGGAAGGTTAATAAAGAAAAAAGTTACTTGAATCATGTTGTAGCTACATTTTCAAGTTGACTAGTATCGGTCAAACGTTCTGAAAAAATCAAGGTTTTAATGTTTTGCCATATTGCCCAGCCCTAAATATATATTTATATATATATTAGGGCTGTAACAATTTACTCATTTTCTTGATGCATCAATAACAAAACCCGCCAGCGCACATGCATTGATCTTAAAGCATGTTTTTTGCAATGTGAATAATTTGTTTTGGTCGATAATCAGTTAAAAAATGCTAAAAGACAAATTATTTATTTATTTATTTTATAATTAGCATCCTATATTTTAAAGTATATGAACATTATGGGTTTCCATAGTTTTGGAAAACCTAAAAATAATGGGGACCAAGAAAAGACCAAGACCAAGAAAGTCATGGAAATAAAATTTAAAATTTAAAAAAGTAAATAAAATAAATTTTATTTTAAACTTTAAAATGAAGTTTCACGTTTTATGCATCAGATGGTCAGTAAAAAGATTGTCTGTTGGTGTGACATCAAAAACCTTATAAAAATCAATATAATCAGCTTGATTCCTGCAGTTGAAGATGGCTGGTATGTTTTGTCGACTATTCAGTGACACTGTTAATCAGTATGTCACGGTGAAAGTAACAAAAATGTTACTGCTCTAGTTAGACAGAGTAGTTAGACATCAACTACAGCATAAGAAATCAATCTGGCATGAAATTCAGCAAACTGTCAAGCAAATTGGCTGTCGTTTAGACCAACATTTCCCTTTTCCTGGAGGCACACCAACAGAACACATTTTCAAACTCTTCCTAATCAAACACACCTGATTCAACTCTGCTCATTAGTAAAGGCTTAAAGACCTGAAATGGATGGGTCAGATAAGGGGGATATTCTGTTGGTGTGCCTCCAGGAACAGGGTTAAGACTCTTAAATGCACCCCAATGAACAGAAAGGAAAAATGATCACCCTAAAAAAGCAATTGCTGTAAGAGACTAGAACTCTAGAACTTTGTTGGACAAAGTTAGGAAATAAGAGAACAAGCCCACATTTAGCACACCCCCTTTTTCTGTCAACACAATGTTTGCGGCTCTTCATCACCCTAAATGATTCCTGTCCTTTCTGCTGCCTGTCACTGAGTCTCTGCCTCTAAAGGAGCTCTGAAGTCGGAATTTCACCAAATCTGATTTTCCTCAAGGTCACTGCATTCATCATTTCAGTATGTTCTGCAGCCAGGCTCTCTGTAATGTCCATGGCTTAGAAAACAGTAACCAGTAAAAACAGTAACTCCTGTAAGCCTGTCCACGCCTGTATCTAAACTGAATGTTAACTAACTGGTGACTGTTCCTGATGTCCAGGGAATGTCCATGGTAAGCATGTCTTTTCACTGAGCACAATGTCCAATAAATATAACATATGTTACAACAACCTTTGTCTGTCAACAGCGGTGTTCCCCTGGGCTCAGGTCTAGGCCCTCTTCTCTTTGGCCACTTGCACATTGTAATGTCACCGTAGTAACATTTTAGTTTAGGAAAAAAAATAGATGCCAACAGTTTAACCTAGGTGCAGTGTGCATCTGGCCTCTTTACCTATTAACAATTGAGATGGACATAATATTAATGCAATTATATGCAGGCAACATATTTGACACAGCAGAGCCTCCACAACAGGTAACCTCAGTTTTGTTTTGACTTTACTTGTTAGATTATTTTTACACTGTAAGTTTTCTTAATGTTCATACAGCATAGCAGCTATACAAAATGGTTCAGTTTTTGATTTGTCAAATGAAATCTAGTGAATTGTGGACAATAGTGTTTTTGCTTACAGAAAAAGAAGTAGAAACGCCACAAAATCAAAGAATGTCTCCCCACAACGCAGCAGAAATGTTTTCCTGTGTCTCTTATTTTAATTAGGGTATGTGCACAGTAGTAGAGCCAAAAGTCAACACAATTTGAAGGTATTCCTGTCTTTAGGAGACTTTGAATTATTGATCTCTGCACAGTAAGCAAGATCGTGGCCTGTGGAAGTAGCAAAATGAGGGGCATCATTAATAAAAGATGGTGGAGGAGAGGGAAAGCAGTGTTACTTGGGGTTTTTTCTTGAGTAGGGAAAAACAAAAACAAGGTTGATATATTATGGTTGTTGAATCTCTTAGCATCTATACTCTAATTCATGTTTTGCAATTTTTGTTTAGACATTGTCAAATGCAAAGCTTTTTTACAAAAAGTTAGTGAAGATTGCCTTGCTTATTTTAGCTGGGCTGTCAGCCTTAGTGCAGCCTAAAGATAGCACACTCGCACACCCTTGGGAACCAGAATTGATTATGGGATGGTTGAATTATGATTATTTCATATCTCTTCTCACATGCAAGTACAGACATATATAAGCTGAGTTTAATGTGTAGGTGGGGTCATGTCCTAGCTATTTGCATTGACTATGTGTGAGGATCCTATTGATGTATTAGGGAAAAAAACAAAAAAAAACCAAAACAAAAAAACCTTTGTAGAACCGTTGGCTGTGCACTGGAGAGCACTATGAACAAACACTACAAAAACGCATAATAGATGAGCTGTATAAGAGAGATCCTCTCACATAGACCAGTGCTTCTCAGAGAGTTTTGCTTCATGACAGATGCTTGATTGAATATTAGACCCAAATGGTGTAACCTAACTTTTTTTTTTTTTTTTAGTTGTACAGAAGTAAATAAAAATGCCCTTTAAATCAAACATTGCAGCTTGACAGCCTATGCAACATGTAAGTCTATGGGTCCAAAAAAATGATAAATCATTTAACTCTAGTCTAGACAGACTTTTTTTAACCATATAAAACACATAAATAAACACATAAAAAAAAAAAAAAAAAGTTAAATAGTACACTTTAATACACTGTTATAGTACAATAAAGTTCTGTAAACTGTGACAGTGAGTGTGGTGTGATGTTGATTACCACAAAAAAAAATAAAAGCAAATATTGAGGTTTGCAATGAGGCACTTACATTTTAAATTTCGATTTCAACTTTAAACTTAAATTTCAATAAAAAAAAAAAAAAAAATGATATCATGATATCAAGTATGATTTCATAAAAGCACTTAAGTTATCTCTAAATTGATTATTATTTGTAATTTGAGTGGTCATTTTAGGGTTTTAGCTGTTACATTGTCAAACTAACATCGTTAAATTCTTAATATTACTGTTGTTTTATTTATTGATTTTTATTTTGTATTGATTTACTGCTTCGTGGCTTTTATTTTATTTTATTTTTTTATTTTTTGTGGTAATTAACATTATTCCACAAGACCTCTTGAAGTAAGGTGTTTGTAGGTTGATTCTCCTGAAAATGGTAAACACTGTACTAGTGGCAGAGAATTCACACTTTAAAAAATTGTAATTTATTTGTAATGTTTTGAAAGAAGTCTCTTATTCTCACCGAGGTTGCATTGATTTGATTAAACATGCAGTACAGACAAGAGCCTTGAAATATTATTACAATTTAAAGTTAGTTTTCAGTTTGAATGTATTGTAAAATGTTTTTTTTTTCTTCCTGCGATGGCAAAGCTGCATGTTCAGCATCATTACTCCAGTCCAATCCAGTAAACCATTCAGAAACTAACCAAGAAACCAACCAAGAAAGACAGAAGGAAAGAAAAAGAAAGAACCGATGACCAGTTGTGTAATCAACAAAATACTGAGGAATTTAAAGCTATTTATTTTGCTATCCCAGCTAATGATGCATGATTTTATGGTTAGCAGGGTTAGCATTTTATGTGCATATAGCTTTTTTTAATATATTATGTGGTGTCAGAAAAGACTTGCAACCTGTTTTTGGGTCACAACCCACCATTTGAAAACTGATATAGATGCATAAGAGAATACATGGCAGAGAATATTATTTAGGAACTTTTGACCCAAACTTAGCCATCGTGTTTTCGATTGTGCTGAAGGCTTTTGAGATTCAATGATGCTAATACTGACTCTCACTTGTCACACATCTGTACACAGTATTTATATGCTGTTACTTTACTGTCCTCAATCACAGTCCTCTTCTGCAAGGGCAGTGAGACAGATCTCCTCCACACATCGTTACTGTTACCTCACAGACATAAAAGTGCACTCTGCCATGTCGTTTATTAAAAGAAAGAGCCTGTCTTTTAAAGTGGACCCACTGTAAAAGTGTCAGATAGTCCGCAAAGGACAAACACCGAGATGATAGAGTTCTGAAAGCTTTTACTTTATAACCTCTTGAAATGGTGTTTTTCTGAACATTTGGCAGGATATTTCATCATTCAAAAATCATCTCTTTATTAAGTACGTGAAACTCTCTCTTTCTCTCTCTCTGTCTCTCACAGGAATAAATTACATTCTAGAATATTTTAAAATAGAACTATTATTCTCAGCTTTACTGTATTTTTTAAATATAAAGAATGCAGCCTTGGTGAGCATTAAAAAAAACTTCAAAAACAAAACAAAAATGTTTTGAGCAGTAGCATATGTCTTGTCTTAATTGTTCTGAATCGTGGGAATAGTGATCCGGATGCAAATGTTGCATGTTGAAGAGTTGAAAATATTATAAATGTCTGTTTGTCGTTTAGGTATAGGTTACAACTGAAAATAGCACTGTGCCTTGCAAAAGTACTTTTTTTCTGCAACATTTTGTCATATTGCAACCTTATACTAAAATACTTTAAATTACTAAAATGTTTTTTTTTTTTTTATTATTTATTTATTTTTTATATTATGTTTAGTCTACACTCCACCCTTATAATGACAAAGCAAAAATCATATTTGTGATAACGGTGCATAAGTATTCAGACCCTTAACTCAGTACTTTTGGCAGCCTGGGTATGATGCCACAAGCTTTGCATGTATGGATTCAGGGCTTTTCTGCTATTCTTCTCTGCAGATTCTCTCAAGCTCTGTCAGGTTAGATGGGGATGGTTGGTGGATAGGAATTTTCAGGTTCTCCAGAGATATTTAATTGGGTTCAAGTTCGGGCTCTGGCTGGGCCACTCAAGGATGTTCACAGAGTCATCCCTAAGCCGCTTTTGTGTTATCTTGGCTCTTTGCTTAAGGTCATTGTCCTGTTGGAATGTGACCCCTTGGCTCAGTGTGATGTCCTGAGAGCTCTGGATTCAGTTTCCATTAAGGATATCACTGTTTTTTGCTGCGTTCAGCTTTCCTTGTGTAATGCCCAGTTCCCTAGTTCCTGTCACTGAACAACACCCCAACAGCAGGATGTGACCACCACCATGATCCACCAGTGGAATGGTATTGTGCAGGTATTGAGCGATACCTGGATTCCTCCTGACATTGCCATTTTTTTTTATTGCAAATTCCAAGCAGGTTTTCTCCTGTGTCTTCATTGAATAGATGCATCCAGCCACTTTGCCATAAACCTCAGATAGGTAGAGCAATGCAGTGATGGTTGTCTTTCATATTTCTCCAGTTTTCTCCTATCACCTTTTTTTTTACTAAGGCCGTTCTCCCCGATTGCTCAGTTTGACCAGGCCTGACTGAGTCCTGCTTATCCCAAACTTCTTCCACTGAAGAATTATGGAAGCCACTGTGCTTTTAAGAAACTTCAGTGCATCAGAAATATTTTTTGTAGCTTTCTCCAGAACTTTGCCTTTACACAATACTGTCTCTGATCATTGCAGGCTATTCTTTTGACCTCATGGCTTGATTTATGCTCTGATATGTATTTTCACCCATTATATACGTACCCTATATAGACGAAAGTACTAGGACACACCTCTGAATTATTGATTTCAGGTGTGTCAATCAGACACATTGCCACAGGTGTAAAAAAAATCAAACACTTAGCCTTGTAACCTAGTTTTACAAACATCTATGAGGAAAAAATGGGTTGTTATGCCACCTTTGCAATAAGTCAGCTCATGAAATTTCATCCCTGCAAGATATTGCATGGTCAACTGTGAGTGGTATTATTGAGAAGTAAAAGCATTTAGAAACAGCAGCAACTCAGTCACGAAGCGGAAGACCACGTAAGGTCACAAAGTGGAGTCACCGAGTGCTGAGGAGCATGGTGGGTAATAGGCGCCAACACTATGCTGATTCCAAAGCTGAAGAGTTACAAACTTCAACTGCCATTAATATGAGCACAAAAACTGCAATAGGAGCTGCTTGCAAGTCTCATATCACTTGTGCAATGCCAAGCGTTGGATGGAGTGTTGTAAAACAGCCACCACTGGACTCTGGAGCGGTGGAAACCCATTCTGTGGATAGACGAATCACGCTTCTCTATTGGCAGTCTGATGGGCGAGTCTGGGTTTGAAGGATGCCAGTAGATCATTACCTTGCCTGACTGCATTGTGCCAAATGTAAAGTTTGGTGAAGGAGGGATAATGGTATGGATCAGTTTGTGAGGGATAATTCACAAAGCAAGGTCCATAAAGACATAGTTGAGTGAGTTTGGTGTGGAAGAATTTGACTGGCCCACACAGAACCCTGACCTCAACCCAATCAAACATTTTTGGGATGAACTGGAACGGAGACTGCGATCCAGGCCTTCTCGTCCAACATCAGTCCCTGACCTCAGTAATGCTCTACTCGGTGAATGGGTAGAAAGTCCCTCAGAAACGGTCCAAATCTTTTAAAAAAACTTTCCCTGATGACTGGAAGCTGATATATCTGCAAAGTAGGGATCATTTCTATATTAATGTCTATGTGTTTAGAATGCAAGGTCATTAAAGGATTACTGCACTTCCAGAATAAAAATCTCCTGATAATTTACTCGCCCCCATGTCTTCCATGATTTTCATGTCTTTCTTTCTTCAGTCGCAAAGAAATAAAGTTTTTTGAGGAAACATTTTCCAGGATTTTTATCCATGTGTTCAATGGTGCTCAACAGATTAAAAGTCCAAATTGCAGTTTCAGTGCAGCTTCAAAGGGCTCTAAGTGATCCCAGGCAAAGATTAAGGGTCATATCTAGCAAAACGATCAAATATTAATAAACATTGTGACCACAAATACTTGTGTTGTCTGACTCTGCAATTTGCATGCATACTCTGGGCACTCCAGTTCGAGACAGTTAAGTTATGTTAAAAAAACTCCCATCTCATTTTCTTCAAAATTCTTAAAAATTGACAACTTCAAAATTGTCCTACATCACTGTTTTACCCTTTTTTGTAAAGGGTGTTTGATCTTCTTTGCACGTTCACTTTGTAAACACTGGCTCGGTACTTCTGCAGCGATGTAGGACGTAGACGCAGGAGAAAATGAGATGGGAGCATTTAAGGTTAAAAAGTGTATAAATTGTTTTTAGAAAATAACCAATCGTTTCGCTAGATTAGACCCTTATTCCTTGCCTGGGATCGTGTAAAGCCCTTTGAAGCTGCACCGAAACTGCATTTTTACCTTCATTTTGTTGAGCACCGTCCACTATATAGAGACAAATCCCGGAATGTTTTCCTCAAAAAATTAATTTCTTTGCGAATGAAGAAAGAAAGACATGAACATCTTAGATGACATAGACGTGAGTAAATTATCAGGAAATTTTTATTTTGGAAGTGGAGTAATTCTTTAAAGTCCCTGTTGGTGTAATGGTCAGGTGTCCCAAAGCTTTTGTCCTTACAGTGTATATAGACAGATGTGTCTACAAATCATGTCTAGCCAATTGAATTTGTCACATGTTAATTCCAATCAAAGTGTAGAAACAGCTCAAAGAGTCAAGAGAAATGAGAATGCTCCTGAGCAATAAATTACTTGCATGCATAAATTATTGGAGGAATAGTGTAGTATCATTTGTGCCCTCAATTCAATTCAATTCAAATTTATTTGTATAGCGCTTTTCACGATGCATATCGTTGCAAAGCAACTTTACACCAAATTAAATTTTTTTTACAATATATTTAGTAGTAGCTTACTAGTGGTGACTATGTCAAGCTGATGTACATATGGCAGAGATGTGTGGTAAAGATCAATTAATGACGTAATCAAACAGACAAAAAACACCATAAATTAGTAGCAAAATTCGGTAGTGCTGTATGTTGTTTCAGGGTTGGCATCATCTGAAGTCCTCTGAGGGGTTTGCATCATCTCTTCTTAAGTGTTCTGGATCCAAACTGGAGCTTGTGAGTTCCCAGTTACCACGAGATGTCAGTCCCATGGCAGAAACAGAGAACAAATAGGAACATAATTAGTGTAGCTGCTGTTCAAAGCAAGCAAAGAAAGATTTGTTCAACCAGAGCTAAAAGATTAATAATGAGCATTTGATCAGATATAACTGCAGGAAACGTTTATGAGATGCATTATTTGAATGCTTGGCTAAAAAGATGTGTCTTTAATCTAGATTTAAACAGAGAGAGTGTGTCTGAACCCCGAACGTTATCCAGAAGGCTGTTCCAGAGTTTGGGAGCCAAATGCGAAAAAGCTCTACCTCCTTTAGTGGACTTTGCTATCCTAGGTACTACCAACAGTCCAGAGTTTTGCGACCTTAGGGAGCGTGATGGATTGTAGCGTGGTAGAAGACTAGTTAGGTATGCAGGAGCTAAACCGTTAAGTGCCTTATAGGTAAGAAGTGCTATTTTGTAGCTGTTGCGGAACCTAATAGGTAGCCAGTGCAGAGACTTTAAAATTGGGGTAATATGATCATATTTTCTTGACCTGTTAAGGACTCTAGCAGCTGCAGCTAGCATCTGTAGCTTGTTTATTGAAGATGCAGGACAACCACCTAGTAGTGCATTACAATAGTCCAGTCTAGAGGTCATGAATGCGTGAACTAGCTTTTCTGCGTCAGAAACGGGTAACATGTTTCGTAGCTTGGCAGTGTTTCTAAGATGGAAGAATGCTGTTTTTGTAACATGGGAAATATGATTTTCAAAAGACAAGTTGCTGTCTAATATAACACCCAGGCTTTTGACTGTAGTGGAAGTAACAGTACATCCGTCTAGTTGTAGATTGTAAGCCAGGAGATTCTGTGTATTGTTTTTTGGTCCAATAAGTAATATCTCTGTCTTATCTGAATTTAATTGGAGAAAATTATTGGTCATCCAATCTTTTACATTTTTAACACACTCTGTTAACTTCAGAATTCAGAAGTTTCATCTGGTCTTGTTGAGATATATAGTTGAGTATCATCAGCATAACAATGGAAACTAATCCTGTGTTTTCTAATAATATTACCAAGAGGCAGCATGTATATTGAAAATAGTAGAGGACCTAAGACAGATCCTTACTTTACTGGTGATAACTGAGATGACTCCCGATTTAAATAAACAAAGTGGTAGCGATCGGTCAGGTAGGATCTAAACCATCTTAAAGCCTGCCCTTGGATACCTGCATAGTTTTGTAGTGGATCTATTAGTATGTCATGATTTATAGTGTCGAACGCAGCACTAAGATCAAGTAAAACTAGCAATGGGATGTGACATGTGCTGCACTGTTTTTCACCTTTCGCTGGATCACACTCGCTCTCTGTTCTGTCCGTAACTCTCATCGACACTTTTTCTGAGCAGCTTACCAAGGACATTACGTTTGATCTCTCTTCAGGACAGTCACTGACTACCACCTGAGCAGATAACAGCTCTCACAATAGCGCACACAAACAATTGATAAAGCTGCCAATTCATTGCATGGCCTCTGCTATTTAAATAAAATGCTTTCATTGCATAAAAACTTTATTGTTATTTTTTGAAAGATAAAATACTGCTGTTTTACTGGTATCGTTTATTTGGGTGAGCATTTACATTTAACATTTAACCTTGAGGAAAGTGAATGCATCTGATACTTTTGTAATATTTAGATTAGTTTACTAGAGCTGTATGAATTGTGTGATGCGGAGAATGCAGACGGAATCATGGAGTACAGTCATAAAAACGGAATTTACCTTCAGTGCGGAAAAGTTTGTAAGAAATAATCAAAAGTATGTCATTAAATCAAACTGCGATATGGAGTAGTATCTGTAAATATTAAGCTGCAAAGACTATATTTATAACTTTATTTTTTTAAGTCACACAATATTTTTTCTTGTTTTAATTTTAATAGTAAATCAAAAAAATAAAATTTAATTATAATTAATTAAAAAATGAATTAATGTTTTATGCCTTCATTTGATAATGAGAATGTAATAAAAATGTAAATACACAACAGAATTTCTGAGGGGGGAAAAAATCTAAAGGCTATTGTAAGAATAAATAAAAGTTGTTAGTTAGACATGCTAAAACAGAATTCGGTAACAATAAAACATGAGGTGAGAAAAAAATAAAACATTTCACAGGGCCCTATACTTGTACATTTTGTTAAA
This sequence comes from Labeo catla, assembly GCA_012976165.1. Taxonomy (NCBI): domain Eukaryota; kingdom Metazoa; phylum Chordata; class Actinopteri; order Cypriniformes; family Cyprinidae; genus Labeo; species Labeo catla. The sequence continues at coordinate 258,822 of VONZ01000646.1, read as the reverse complement.
CTTAATAAATTGATGTTAAATTGTATAAGTTTCGTGATTTTAATTAATTAGACAAGCTTTTTGATTAATCTAATTTAATTTAACCATTAAAAAGGAGTCCAGAAAAATTAAAATGGAAAAAAGGGAATTTGGAAAAAAAAAAAAAAGTAAAATAAATAAAACGGAATTTGGGAAAAATTAAACGGATTTCATAGGGCACTATTTTACTGACTAAGGGTTCCCACAGTCAAATCCTGGAAATAAAACCTAATTTTAAAAATCGTTATTTCCAGAATAAGAAAACTAAACATAAAAATAAACATAAAAACTTTAGTGAAAAATATGAAATATGTAATACTTTTCTTAGGTGTGCTCATTGCACTCTGTTATATTCTGTTTTAATGTGTTTACATTCAAATTGCTTGGTGCAAAGTAGTTTGTCTTTTTCTTTTTCTTACCTAAGACACATTAAGAGAATACAGAGAATTGAATCATTAATTGGAATTGAAATCAAATAAAAATTATGAAACTCTATTTTATTTTATTTTATTTTATTTCATTTTATTTTACACCTTTCAAATGTACAGTTTGAGCTGACTTGCAGATCATTTAAGGATGTTCTTTTAGCCAATGAGGTCCAGGTGGAATAAAAACTGCTCCTTCACTTTTTTTCAAAAGACTCTTAAAGGCCAAGATCTCTTTAAAAAAAAAAAATAAATAAAGCAATGCCAAGTCTGATTTCAGTGTGTTTCATAATGGCTCAAATGTCACCTGAAGCAGGAGAGACGGCCACTGGCGTGCTGCAGGCAGGTGTGTCGTGTGCCAGTTTTGCCAGACACTATGAAGTGAATCCGTGTTCAGACTGTAAAGAAGGTATCAGTAAACCAGCACGACAGATGGCCATCCAAGATCTGGTTGTCCTCGGGTGACCACCCAGGAGCAGGATGGGCCCGTAAGGGTGATACAGATACGTGACCCTTCTGCCTGCCACAGGCCAGCATCATTATGAGCTCCTTCTGAGGAAATGGGATAACATCCAACAACTGTAGATGGGGCTCATTGTTTCTGTGCAGAGAAGGCTGTCGTTTAAATTCTTAGTTGTGTGTTCTAAAGGAAACATCAATGTTAGTATTAATTCTGATGCTTAGAGTGATAAATTCTAAGTTTATTGTCAAGTTTTAACACACTACTCATCCTCACCGTTTGTAGTCCTTTTGTAAAAAGTAGTTGAAATATTAAGTTTAACCCCTTATAACTAAATGTGTTTAATTTAACTTAATCCATTCAAAAGTTTGCAGTGTTTTTTTTTTTTTTTTTATAAAGAAGTCTCTAATGCTCATTGTGGCTGCATTATTTTATTTTATTTTATTTTATTTTATTTTATTTTATTTTATTTTATTTTATTTTATGTAAATTATTCCTGTCATGGGAAAGTTGAAATTTCAGCATCATTACTCCGATCTTCAGTATCACATGATCCTTCAGAAATCATTCTAATATGCTGATTTTTTTATTAGAATTATCTATTTTGGCAACAGTTGTGCTGCCCATTTTTTTTTTGTTTGTTTGTTTGTTTGTTTTTGGGATTCTTTGATATATAAAAAGTTAAAAAGAACAGCATTTATTTCAAATATAAATCTTTTCTAGCAATATAAGTCTTTTTCACTTTGTATCAATTTAACACATCCTAGTCACATTTTGGGATTTAATTTTTATTTTTATTTACGTTTTTTAAATTAGACTTAAGGCTGCGTTTTTATTTTATTTTATTTTATGTAATGTAATGTAATGTAATGTAATAAAAAATTATTGCTGTCATGGGAAAGTTGAATTTTCAGCATCATTACTCCAGTCTTCAGTATCACATGATCCTTTAGAAACCATTACGATATGCTGATTTATTAGAATTATCTATTTTGGCAACAGTTGTGCTGCCACACATTTTTTTTTTTTAGTATTCTTTGATAAATAAAAAGTTAAAAAGAACAGCATTTATTCAAGATAGAAATCTGTTGTAGCAATGTAAGTCTTCACTATCCCTTTGTATCAATTTAGCACATCCTAGTCACATTTTGAGACAAGTTACTTTTAATTATTTAAATTTTGTTTTAATTTTATTTTTATTTATGTTTTTGAAATTCGACTTAAGGCTGCGTTTTATTTTATTTTATTTTATTTTATTCTATTTTATTTTATTTTATGTAAATTGTTCATGTCATGGAAAAGTTGAATTTTCAGCATCATTACTCCAGTCTTCAGTATCACATGATCCTTCAGAAATCATTATGATATGCTGATTTCCAGTTCAAGAAACCTTTCTTATTATTATCAATGTTGAAAACAGTTGTTCTTGAAAACAGTTGTTCTCCTAAATAGTTTGTTAAACCATGACTTCTCAAAAGACCTTTTTTACCTGACATTATAAATGTCTTTACTGTTATTTTTAAAGTATTTCTGTAAAATATATATATATATATATATATATATATATATTTCTTCTTTATTTATTATACATTTTTATTATATGTGGACCTGAGATCTGTAACTTTTTAAACCTGTTGTTTTGTACCATGCTACACCGTGGTTTGTTGCAAACATAGTATGGTGCTTTTTGGTTTCTGAAGACATTTTTACACAGCTACGTACACAGTTAAGGCTGCTCTTTGTTCAGAATTCTGTGTGAAGGTGTACTGCTGCTTAAAAGGCAGACTAAATTATGCTTTCTCCTTTGCAGTGTAATTTTGGCATTTAGTACCATGGTGTGTTTCTAACAACCACTGTCCAATGCACCATAGTATTTTTTTTTTTTTTTAATGTAAAGGAAAGCTTGACTCAAAATGGCAACAGTGTGACAGTAGCAGTCTTTACATGTGATTCTTTTATAATGTTGTGTGTTTGAAATACATGCGGAGTGATTTTCGCCTCAGTTCTTCTTTAGTTGAACCCTAACTCAACAGCAGAGTATGTGTATGACACGAGAGATCAGTTTTCCATAGCTGCGGTTCATGAGTGGATCAAACAGCCGCTCTAGCGGAGGTGACCTGAGCTCTCACTGAGCCTGAGAGAAGGATTCTCTATGAGTCTTTTCATCATTCTTTGTACCCGCAAATAGGGACTAGCTGTGTGATATCTAGATTACCTGGACAGACAGCTACTGCATCATATTAAAGGCATTACCAATCTTAGCTGTCAGCCGCACCGCAGGAGAAGCACAGATAGCGCGGCCGCCTCTCTCTCTGTCTCAGACGCTGAGACTGTCATTAGTTTTGAGTTGTTTATTTTTCAAAACTTTAATTCCGGCTGCACAATAGCACATCTGGCGGTGCGAAAGCGGTGATACTTGTCAAAAGAAGTATTACCGTGACGCCTGTCAGATACTGTCATCTGCACTTCATTATATAATTGCAGCGTTGGATATAAATATGAACATATTTTACCTATAAAAATAGCTCTGTTCTAGAACCAGAGATAGATAGATAGCAAGTTATTTTAGTAATACTGATATACTGTTATGGTTTTCATTACTATTTTGAATTATTTTTTATTTTATATTTTCTGTTTTCATTTAATTTTGTTTTTGTCATTTTCATTAGTTTGTGATTTTTAAACATCTATATAGTTTACGTTAGTTTTTATTTGAGTTTTAGTAGTATTTTAAGTTAAGCTGTTTTTTTTTGTTTTTCCTCCAAGTAACATTTATTTATTTATTTATTTATTTATTAATTATTTTTATGGTCTTAGTTTTAGCTTTAATTTTAGTTTTGGTTAATGGTAATAACCTTGAGCTGTAAATCTATTTTATTCAAATTCTAAGCCAGCATTGCATGTGTGATTTCAAGATACTGTAGAGTATGGAGTAGAGGTAAATGAACATTTTAAATATATATTTAATTAATTACTGAAAATATTTGTAAAATATTTATATAATATATATAATAAATAAATAACTATATACAAATAATATTTTGTGGTTTGTTATTGTCAACAATATTTTTATTTTATTTTATTATTTATTTGTTTGTTTGTTTATTTATTTATTTATTTTATGTTAAGGTACAAAAATTGTGTTCATTGTCTATTGTCAGTAGTGTAGCAATGTATGAATCACAGGTCACACGGAAATCGCTCTCAAACCAAGCGGTGTTTTGTTGGTCAGTGTTGCAAATGAAACATTTTTTTTTAATATGGTTTTAGTTTTAATTTTAGTTTTAGTTAATGGTAATACCCCTGAGCTGTAAACCTAGTTTAGTCAAATTCTAAACCAGCAAAGCATGTGTAAAAATGTGGAAATTTCAAGATAGAGTATGGAGTAGAGGTAAATGAATATATTAAATATATATTTAATTAATTACTGAAAATGTTTGTAAAAATATAACTATATAAAAATAGTATTTTGTGGTTTGTTATTGTTAACAATATTTTATTATTTTATTTTATTTTATTTTAAGGAAACATTTTTGCAAAATGTTGTGTGTTCATTGTCTATTGTCAGAAGTGTAGCAATCTATGAATCACAGGTAACACAGAAATCGCTTTCAAACCAAGCGGTGTTTCAGTGTTTTGTTGGTCAGTGTTGCGAATGAAACTATTTTTTCAAAGTAAAAAAAATGTTTTTATATGGTATTATATAAAAATAGCATTTTGTGGTTTGTTATTGTTAACAAGATTTGATTTGATTTGATTTTATTATATGGAAACATTTTTGCAAAAATTTGTGTGATCATTGTCTATTGTCAGAAGTGTAGCAATGTATGAATCACAGGTCACACAGAAATCACTTTCAAACCAAGCAGCGTTTTGTTGGTCAGTGTTGTGAATTAAACTTTTTTTTGTTGTTGTTTTTTTTCCAAGTAACAAAAATGTTTTTATATGGTTTTAGTTTTAATTTTAGTTTTAGTTAATGGTAATACCCCTTAGCTGTAAACCTATTTTAGTCAAATTCTAAGCCAGCATTGCATGTGTGAAAATATGAAAATTTCAAGATAGTGTACGGAGTAGAGGTATAAATAATAAATAAATTGTGTGGTTTATTGTAACAGTGTTTTATTTTGTTTTATTTATACATTTACATTTAGTCATTTAGCAGACGCTATCCAAAGTGACTTACAAATGAGGACAATGGAAGCAATCAAAATCAACAAAAGAGCCATTTTATTTATTTATTTTTTATTTATTTTTTTTATTTTATTTTATTTTATGTATTATTATTATAATTATTATTATTTATCATTATTTTTTTTTTTTAATCCTAAGGTAAAATTTTTGGGAAATCGGCAAGTCCGCGTGAAAAACCTGATGCAAAATTCCTGATAATTTCTGATACACTCAAAACCGTGTATCCATCTTTTCTCTAGGTGGAGTCGACCCAGAGCATGATTCGCATACTTGGTTTGTCAGCAACTCTGCCAAATTACTTGGATGTGGCGTCTTTCCTGCACGTGAACCCTTTCATTGGATTGTTCTACTTTGACAGTCGTTTCCGTCCCGTTCCACTTGGCCAGAGCTTTGTTGGCATCAAGACTACAAATAAGGTACCCAGCGGCCAAGAAATTTCAAGCTATGCCAAATACAATGAATTTTTCAATCATTTTTTAGTCAGAAATATGAATTGTCTCTGTAATTATGTTCTTGTCACAGGTCCAGCAGCTACATGACATGGAGGAGGTTTGTTATGAAAAAGTCCTGAAGCAGATCAGAGCGGGTCATCAGGTAATGGCAGTGTGTGTGGTGGAGATCTTTAGTCAATTAGAAGACTGTTCATATAAATTATGACCGGTGTGTGGGGTGGTTTAGGGTGTCAAGGACACAAAGGGGTTGGATTGTGATTTCACTCAGTCCAGTTACTGTGTCAACCTGAATTAACTTGTCTGCCTCCAAACAATTCTGTGCACTAATATTAGTCTTCTAATATTGTGTTTTGGAGTCCTCTGCAACAGGTTTAAATGCATCTAAGGTCAGAAAGCATTGTAATTTTCTCAGAATATATATTTATGCATACTCGTTTCTGAACAAGATATCTGTTAACTCCTCCCTTACATAAACCTAATCTGCTCTGATTGGTCAGCTGGCCAATCCTGTTGTGATTGGTACAGAGAAGAGTACTCGAGCAAGCCACCATCTGTGTTGCCAAGTCCACGGCTGTTTTTGATGTCACGGGTTGAAGCAACCCCAACCTAGGGTTTCCCGGCAAAACCAGGGGTTCCCCGACAAAAAGTGTGTATTTTCCACCCTGAAAAGTGATTTTTAATGGGGACACCCACGATTGGGCTAGTTTTATATATCAATTGGGTAGGTCTTGTTGTGAAAACCTGGCAACCCTGAGCATGCACCTTTCCATAAAACTAGGGCTGCCCCTTAATAGACGACTAAACGTTAGTCAACGAGAAAGGGCTTGGTCAAACAAAATTTTATTAATCGTTTAGTTGCGGAAAAAAAAAAATTCACAGGCAAAGTCATGCAGTCCATGATGAATAGGTTGTTAACGGCTAGTCTTTGTGGTAATACAATACGTCAGGCAGGACATCCAAACACTCGCCTACAATCCATCGACCTCAAATATGGCTAATCATCTAAAGTATGTTAGTCGCAGCAACTTGACATGACTGCTCAATCTAATGTCAAACTAGAAAAATGTGCGCTATTCAAGTGTCTGTGAGGAGCGTGGAAGCTCAAATGTAGTGCACTCACTCCATGACAGATGGGGGCGCCTGTACGGTGACTTAAAATACTCATTTTTGGTCACACACATAAGAGTAATACATCTTTCGAATCTGTAAAGACTCTGCGTTAAAGCAGAAGTCCACTTCCAGAACAACAATTTACAGATAATGTACTCACCCCCTTGTCATCCAAGATGTTCATGTCTTTCTTTCTTCAGTCGTAACAAAATTATGTTTTTTGAGGAAAACATTTCAGGATTTTTCTCCATATAATGGACTGATATGGTGCCCCGAGTTTGAACTTCCAAAATGCAGTTTAAATGTGGCTTCAAACGATCCCAAATGTGGTTGTAAACAATTCCAGCCAAAGATCTAGCAAAACGATCGGTTATTTTCATAAAAATAATACAATTTATATACTTTTTAATGTCTTGCTCTCCCTGAACTGTGTTTTCTGCCTCAAGACAGTTAGGGTATGTCGAAAAACTCAGATCGTATTTTCTCCCTTGACTTCAAAATCGCCCTATATCGCTGTTTTACCTTTTTTGTTAAGAGTGTTTGATCTTCTTTGCATGTTCATTTTGCAAAAACTGGGTCGGAACTTCTGCAGCGATGTAGGATGATTTTAAAATGATTTTTAAAGTTGAGGGAGAAAATATGATTGGAGTTTTTCGACATACCCTTCAAGACCCTTGTTCCTCGGCTGGGATCGTTTGAAGACGCATTTAAACTGCATTTAGAGTTCGAACTCTGGGCACCATATCAGTCCATTATATGGAGAAAAATCCTGAAATGTTTTCCTCAAAAAACACAATTTCTTTACGACTGCAGAAAGAAAGACATGAACATCTTGGATGACAAGGGGGTGAGTACATTATCTGTAAATTGTTGTTCTGGAAATGGACTTCTCCTTTAATTTGTGTGCACTCACAATAAAAACAAAACATTGCGCATTTGTAAAATAATGAAAGCAAACAGGATGCTTTTTGTCTCAGTCTCCTTGAATTTAAGTGCGAAACTCTGAAAATGAAAATATATTTTATACAATATAAACTGTATTGCTGTGGTATCATGGAAATTCATTTTAACCACTGATTCTTCACATCATCATCTTTCGGCAATGAAAACAAGATAAACATGCAGCGAAGAACATGATGTAAACACATTAACTAACATAAGTTTTTGTGGGCAGGTCAGACTGTTGGTATTTCGCGAGCAGGTGGGGATTATGCTAATGTGTTCGAAAATATGACAACTCGTTAAGGCGATTCTGAATCAACTCTTTTGAAAGACAATATCTTTATGCATAATGGACTTTTTTGATTAACTTAAAATGCATATGACCTGCTCTTTAACCCATTGGTCTGTTGTACAGCTAGGTTAATTCTACTTAAAAATAAAAAAAAAAAAACATTTGTTTTTATAATAGCAGATTTCTTAAAAAAAAAAAAAGGCTTTTACAGTGTTCCAGGATGTAAATGCTAGTAGAGTAGTTCACCTACTCCAAACACATAGAATGTTTTCATCCGTGAAACAACAGGATGAGGGATGAGAAGATGGTAATTGTAACTGTCAAGCTCCAAAAAGCACACAAAAGTAGTATAATATAGTCCATATAATTTCTGCCATATAATTGGTTTCCCCTTAAGACAACCCCCAACCTTTACCCGTAAATCCTAATACTCCCACCCTACTTCCTAGTCCAAACCACAGACCTCACCTTATTACAGATTCCAGTCCTATAGAAGTCATCAACACACATTGGCAATGTTGGTCCTAATCTGATGATTGGTTCAGTAACTAAAAATAACAACATGTGAGAAATGTGTCCAAGCTGGAGTTATGTTATGTCCAGAAGACAGAGTGTCAGCGGTATGGGACATAGTGACCTCATTGTGGAGGATGTGAGAGAAGAGCCCCGATCAGCGCCGCACGTTACTCATTTTCATGTGTCCATGTGCTGTATGTATCGCCGTCTTTGATCTGTGCACCTGATCGTCATTTGTCTTTTTGAGTATGTTCCGGAAGTGTCTTCTCAAGGAGAAACACAATGAAAGGCCATGAGCAAGGCCTTCTTGGAAAGGTTTAGCGGTTTAATTGAAAATCATCATTCCTGTATTCCAGCGCTGAAGGTCACAGACTCTGCGGTAGCTGTGGTATATTGTGCCCTGTGCCTCGTCCTGAACTCAATTTCTAAATCTCATAAATCTCCAAACAACCCCACTCTTACCACCACATAACCTCCCACCTTGCAAATGCTCTGTGTGTCTCCCGCTCCCGACTTCTGTTTGATTTATTTGTGTTTTTTGGTGTGGTTTTTAGATTCTGTCCACATTCTTTCTTGCTCTAACGGCTAGATAAGTTATATGTTTAACTGCATGTCCTGGTCGTGCAGTATATATGGTCTAATCCAGGGGTGCTCAACCCTGGTCCTGGAGATCGACTTTCCTGCAGAGTTCAGCTCCAACCCTGACCAAATACACCTGAACCAGCTAATTAGGATCTCAAGGAGCGCTTGCTAATTACAGACAGGTGTGTTTGATTAGGGTTGGAACTAAACTCTGCAGGAAAGTCTATCTCCATGAACAGGGTTGGGCACCCCTGGTCTAATCTAATATTACACTGTCCACTCATTTAGACGGTCCGTAGGATTTAAGTTAGAGGACATGCCACATACAATGGCCCAAAAAAAAGTATTCAGACACATAAACAACACTTAACATATCTTAATGCTTATTGGATTTTAAATAATGTAATGTTTTATTTTAAATGAAGATAACACTTTGCAAATCACAACTAGTAATAATAATAATGATAATAATAATGTTTCAAGTGAAAAAACAATATACTGTTTGAAATGACAAAGATTTCTGATTATTTTTGACGCTTTGTAGTATTTACATTCATTTTGTGTGAAATAGTTTGCAAACAAAATCATGAAAATGTAATGGCTCACAATAAAATAAAATAAAAAAATAAAATAAAATAAAATAAAATAAAATAAGGTTTTAGTGAGGAAACAATATACTGTTTGAAGTTACAAATATTTCTGACACTGTAGTATTTACATTAATTTTTGTGTGAAATAGTTTTGCAGACAAAATCATGGAAATTAAATGACTCACAATTAAATGAAAAATAAAATAAATAAAATAACATAATAAAATAAAATAAAAAGACTATTCTGTTTGAAATTACAAATATTTCTGACACTCTAGTATTTACATTCATTTTTGGTGTGAAATAGTTTTTCAAAGAAACTCAAGAAAATTAAATGGCTCAAAAAATGTCATGTGGTTTCGTATTTTCCAAAAAAAATTTAAAAGAAGGTAATTTTTTTAAAGTAAATTTTTCAAGAAATTATTAATTCATAAAAAAAAAAAGAAATTCTAAATTCATAAATTTTAAGTATTATATACATAACTCATAACAATATAGCACATAATACATATGCACATAATATACCCCAAAAAAAACAAAACAAAAAACAAACAAACAAATTATTCTATTTTTTTTACCATTTAATTTTAAAAATAAAGAATTTTAGAGGTGTATTCAAGACATTGTACAAGTTCCTATATTTATTTATTTATTTATTTATTTATTCAAAGGGGTCATCGGATGCTAAGTTCACTTTTTCATGTTGTTTGAACATTAATGTGTGTTGGCAGTGTATGTACAAATCTACCCTATGATGATAAAAATCCATGCAGTGGTTTTTAATTAATCTGTAAAAATAATATCCCCTTTTTCAAATCAAGCTGTTCTCAGAGGCCGCTCCCACAATAGTTGATTGACATGAGCTCTTACCTTAGACCAGCTGTCACAGTCCAGTAACTTTCCATGTTCTGATGCCAGAGCAGGGATGTAAGTTAGACAAGAATATCTCCGATTGAGCGATTGAGGTGTTGTGTTGCTGGATGTAATAATGAACATAGTGGTCGTCATTTACTCCTGCATTTCTGAGCCGCTGAAGGTGCAGTAGATTACGTTTGTTTGTGAATGGAATGCACCTCCCGATCTACATAAATGCGTCTATGTTCGCGCGAATCATTCATGATCCAGCTTCACTTACAGCAGAAGTGTGTATAAGCATTTTTTTATGAATCTTTGCGATCGCCTTTCCTTATAACGTGGTAGTTAAGATGTTTAGCGGCTACACGCGGCTAAATGCGGCTAATGTAAACAAGACCGTCTTTCCACAGAGAGAAGAGAGGGGCGGGGTGAGCAGAGCTCATTTGCATTTAAAGGAACAGTCCCTTAGAATGAGATGATTTTTGCAGAGATGATTATGGCAAGGTAAAAAGAGTATTGTTTTACAAAACCATTGAGAATTTTTAATCAAAGTATATTAGAGACTTTTCATTAAGACCCTAAAGAATCATATTAACTTGTGGAAAATGGGCATCCGATGACCCCTTTAATAAAAGAATAGGTAGAATGGGGTAAAAACAGTGTTTTGTCATTGTGCAGCAGGTTACCACATTAATAAGAATTGAGTTTACAACTGTTCACAGGCTGATGTATGTATCAACTGTCAACAGCTTCTATGATGTCTCATCCAGTCAGATTTCAGAGATGGAACTATTAATCCTCTAGCAGCTTTTGTAACTGGGTTAATGTTCCTACCCCTTACGTTTTGGGAGAAAATCAGTACTTTTGAAAGAGCCATGATTTAATGTGCTCCAACCATTAAATTGAATTTGGAACTAAATGCTAAATCATTTATAAGTGAAATGGGATGAGATTTGGCGAGTTGAAACTGGAAGTGAGCTGAAGAGATCGCAGGCTCTCTCTTTCCGCCACAGCACCGAAGCAGCGTACAGTGGGGAGCGTCTCTCTCAGCTTGATATTAAATTGTCAGAAGTGGCTGTGACATATATTAATTTCATGTGGGAGCATGATGGATTGAATTTTCTTTATGAAATGCCCCCTTAGCCCCCCTGTCGGGCCAGTGGTTGGCAGACACGAGGCAGATGGAACTTTAATACGGTTATGGAGGCAGCGGTTACTGTAGACTGTGCTTTCTCACAGCTTTGCAATGATGAAAAAAGTCTAATAAATAATATTTGCCAAAGAGGTCTCTACGGATCTTTGTAGGACTACTCGGTGCCGTCTGAGAGAGTCTGGATATAAAGGGACGCCGGAGAGAGATGGAATTCAATCTCCGTGCATACGTTGACAAGATGAATAGTTTGAGTGATTGTATCTGTATGTGCAAATTCAAGTTTCGCCAACTCAAGTGGCATGCAAATGAACAAAAGAAGATGAGCTGAGTGCAGATTAGATTTACATCTCCATTTCTTGTTCTCTGTAGTCGTAATGCAAGTTCACTGATGTTGGTCACTGAGAGGCAGTTAGCTCTTTTTTGTCATAATGGTCCTTTTGATCCTCTCTGCTACTGTATGTCTCTTGTTTTCTGGAAGGTTTGAGAAAAGATACAAAATATGAAAGTTCCGTGAGCAAATGCAATAGCATTTAAATGTAATATTAGAAAATGCTATTAGGGGTTAGTTATAGTTTTGCAGTGGGTTAGGTTCTCAAGAATGTCTCAAAAAAGTAGTGTACTGTAAATTATGTAACTAAAATTAATCTATAAGATTTTCCAGGCCCTTCATGTATTGATGCTAAAAGTTTTTCATTAAAAGTAATGGAGTATATTGCATATTGAAAGTAGGTGCAGCACATTATTTTTTACAATGTTGTTTTTGTGCAACGTTTAAAAAAAATCTAGGATTGTTGTAATATTTCAAAAATAAAGTCGAGATTTTGAGAATAAAATTGAAATATTATGAGAATAACGTCTAAATATTTCAAGAATAAAGTCAAAATTACGAGAATAAAGTTGAAATTACGAGAATAAAGTCTAAATTTTACAAGAATAAAGACAAAAAGTTTTGAGAATAAAGTCAAAATATTTTGAGAATAAAGTTGAAATTATGAGAATGGCCTGGATTTTGAGCACCAGGAGATATTCCAAAATCTTATGTCAGTTTTATAGCAAAATACAAACAATATGTCTTGACAATATGACAATAATGTGTTTTTCATGCTATTTAATGTGGTGTGACAAATCGCTGTATTTGCTTCAGTTTAAGCGGCATGTGAATCAATCATCTTTCCGATTACAATAATGAGACATTAGTTTTATTATATTACTATAGGCCTGCGTTTTTGTTGTTGTTGTTGTTTTTTTTGTTTTTTCAGAATGTTTCTTCACTTTTATAACTTGCTATAAACTTGAAATAAAGAGGAAAAACACATTTATAGTTTGTATTTCGTGATAAAATTGTCCGAATTTGAAAGCTGAACTGTTAAATTTAAAGCAACAAAGCACAAAATTATTGAGATTAATGGGTGGCTGGTGCGCTGCAAATAGTAATTGGCAGACGTTAAATATTATGTCCAATCATTTACTGTATTATACCATGAATAAAACCGCTTACAAATAGTCACTTAACATCAGAAAAGACAATAGTATAACTTACGTTAACGAGTTGGAGCCCACTTCAATCTTTTAATGTGTTGTTGTTTTTAATTAAATGCATGTAAGTATTTGTGACGTTTTTGTGGAGTACACTGTAAAAAAACAATTTGCTGAGTCAACTTAAAATAATTTGTAACCTGGCTGCCTTAAAATTTTAAGTTCAGTCAACTCAAAAAAAGTTTATTCAACTTGAAATGTTAAATTATACTAAGTGACAACTTAGATATTTGAGTTGAATCAACTTAAAATTTTAAGGCAGCTGGGTAACTTACCTATCTGTTAAGTTTAGCAAACACATATATCTAAGTTGTTACTTAGTACAACTTAACATTTCAAGTTGACTAAACTTATTTTAGTTGACTGAACTTGGGATTTTAAGGCAGCAGTGTAACAAATTATTTTAAGCTGACTCAACAAAGTGTAGGTGGTGAAACTTTCACAAAGACATGAAATTTTATTTCCAAGCATACTGTCCCCACGAGTTTAACACATGGTATGATTTCTACTAATAATCCCACATATATTTGTAGCTGTATTAAAAAGGGTTAAATAAGAGAGCTGCGGCGCCCCCCAGAGGAATGTCCGTTGGGTGTGTGAGCTGATGTTAAGATAAAAAGTTCCAGTTCAGTGTGTTAGTAACATAGACTGTAAAAAAAATATGGACGTAGTGTCCGTGACGTCACCCGTAGGTTTCTGAAGAGCATTTTTGAAGCTCTTAGTGGACTGGACTCGGCCGTCCCCATCTTGGAGTCGCGTCTCTGCACGTCACTCCCGGATAATCAAAAATGGGCAAAGAGACGGGACGTTGGTGGAACTGGTTGCTGAAACCACGCCCGCCTAGTGTGACGGTGGTGACAGCAGCGGCAATCTACCTGTCACTCAAGTGACCACGCCCTAAATTATGCAGAATTTTAAGGCTTAATATAATTTTAATGGATGAGTTATAAAAAAAAATCACCCCCCTCACAGTTGACACGAAGGGCAAATTTTGCTAAATAGACTGAAACCACTTTTTGTACCAGGCTGTAAACATATTTTTTTCTGCTGTAAAGTTTTAACATGGGGAGTCTATGGGATTGACTCCCTTTTGCAGCCAGTCGATGAATTGCAGTTTTAGTCACTTCCGTGTTGGCTTCAAGAGGGAGACTGGGAGGTTGCCGCTTGGTTAATAAACATCATATTCTTGATATTAATGTGATTGATATTATCTCAAAACATTTTGACTTTATTCTTGTAATTTCGACTTTACTTTCAAAATATTACGAGTTTAATCTTGTAATTTTTGATTTGTTTGTTTTTAAATTCTGATTTTTTTTTTTTTTTTTAATTTTCCATAAATGTAGTGGATTACATTTTAATGGTTTCATTAAATTTTAATAATCAAAAGCATCTCTAAATAATTGATTTTATAGAAAATTTAATTAATTGATTTATTTATTTGAGAAATATTATGTTTTGTTTTTACATTTTGCTGGTAAATAATTTCTGGTTAATTATTGTTCTGGTAAATACTCTTCAAATATAGTTTTAATATTAATTTTATTAGTAGTAGCTGTACTATCATTACATATTTCAGTCACAGTTTCTTAAAGGTGCTGTGAAGACCTTTGAGTTTCTGTTTGTATTATGATAGGACGATAGTTTTTTTTTTTGTTTTTTTTTCACAAGAAATGGTCAAATGCTCATGAAGTAACTCAGAACACGCATGATTCATGTTTACATTTTGCGGCTTAATATTAACAGACACTATATGACGTTTTGATTTAGGTATACTAACCTACATTTGATTTATTCATCCAAAATTTGGCAAATTCCGTGACATTCTGTGTTGTACAGTAAATTCCATTTGTATGACTGGAATACACGATTCTGTTAACTTTTTCTGCATTGCGGAAATCATAAAGCCCTGATGCTCAGTTCATTATATGTAGCACCCTGAATAAGTCCTGTAGAGTAAATTAAATTGTATCAATCAAACCTAGGCAAATTGAGTGCCAGGTCAAAATTATTATTGGCGATTTAAACATTATCGTCCAGTGAGATGGTAAATAGGCTTACCAACTAATGTAAATCACACACTAGGACTGCATCGTCCCGCAAAATCACAGTGTACAAGTTTATCCCAAGTGTGTGACAATTTGAAAATGAGAACGCTTTGCCTTAAAAAGTACAGTATGGGAGTTCAGTGAGAGAGGTATTTCTGTAGGATCAACAAAACAGCAGCCTGCGGCCAGGAAGGATTATTGAAAAGAACACTGAAGTACAGTCAGACAATGGCATATAAATCCTTCATGCCTCTCATTGTCCTTCATTGTCATTTATTGTTCTTTTATGACTTTTCTTCTTTGTCACAGCGATCAGCTCATTAAATCATGTTTCTAAAGAGCATTTCCACATCCTTCCAGCCCCAAACAGCCCCAATAACCACATTTTCCTTCCCCTCACTCTCTCTCTCTCTCACTCTCGCTGTGCTCTGAGGAAGAGCAGATTGCGGTGAGCGCTGGTGAGAAACATGTTGGCAGGTGGTCAAGGACATGTTTGTGTTTTTTGGAAGGCTGTTCTTAAATTAGCAATCATGAATTAATTAGCTACCAATTATCCACAGGCCCAAACAATTGTGATGAATGCCAAAGTGTTGGCTCCGTTTCCAGGTACTGACCGTGGCAAAATACAGCCCAAAACAAACAGAATAACAGCGCTCAGCACATCTACACAGAGCAATTCAGTGTGGGGCGGAAAATCGCTTCTCAACTGGCTTCAAACCCTCGTTGTGGCATGTCTGAAGAGCTGCTCATTTTTTTAGTCAAATCATATTACTGGATTTTTTTTTTTTGCATTGATTTATTTATTTATTTATTTTTTCTTGGAGATATAGTAATAATTATTAGATGACTTGTGTGTTAACAGGAAAAAAAAAAAAATTGTTCTCATGAGTATAAAAAAAATAAAATAACATAGATGTGTGTTTAGCTTTGGGTCATTAAATTAGTTAAATTAGTATTATGTTGTCATTCCTGTTATGAAAGAGCTATGCAAAATGAAAAAGTATAACCGTTTTTTTTTAAATCAAACATCTGAATTAGTTTAAATTAACTGGAAAAAAATGTACTAATCAAAATCATTGAAATTCATAGACATATTTTATTTAAATGAATAGTACTTTAAAATTTACCCTCATGTCATTTAAAAATGATATGACTTTCATTGTATGGACTAAAAAATCTCAACGTATCATCTTTTGTGTTGAACAGTAGAAAAAAGCCAACTCTGTGGGGAGTTAATATGTTAGAATATTATGTGCAAAGAGAACAGTATGTCAATTTTTTTTTTTTCTTCTCCTCTAGCGTTTCCCACACCGTCGGTGCTTTCAGTTAAAGGACAGTGAGAACAGAGAGGGAGGGAGAGAGAGAGAGGTCTTTTTGCCATCTCATAACTGTCTTGTTTTTCTGTTATTGATTGTTTTTGTCTGGCGTATTGACTGCTTTGCAAGGGCAGCCTGAGTGTAATAGGAAAATTACAACCCTCTTTTGTCCTTTGACTAATATGGCACATAGATGCCGCTTTGCCCTTCTGCACATCTGATGCTGCTCACTATGGATGGAGCTTCTGCCTTGACAGTCTGAGAAAGAGCAATCTAGAACTTAAGAGGCCAGATGTGTTTGCTCACTTTTGGATGTACAATATTGAAAAGTACAATATTGATAAGCAGTTCAGTGCAGTGGCAAGGCCAAAAAAGTTTTTATTGGTGTGTTTCATTCAGTTCTGAAAAGTACAATATTGATAAGCAGTTCCGTGCAGTGGCAAGGCTAAAAAAAAGTGGCTGGATCTTGTGAAATAAGATGGACATTATTCTGTGCAACTTTTTCCAATGATATTATTTATAATTTTATCAGTGTGGGTTTTTGAATAAGTCACATTTTAAGCATTATGTATCGAGATTCTAGTAGCTCCCTATTTTGGGTTTACACAACATTACATTTGTGACCCTGGACCACAAAACCAGTCTTATGTTGCACAGGTATTTTTGTAGCAATAGCCAAAAATACATTGGATGGGTCAAATGTATTGATTTTTCTTTTATGGCAAAAATCATCAGGATATTAAGTAAAGATCCATGATGTTTTGTAAATTTCCTATCATAATTATATCAAAACGTAATTTTTGACTAGTAATATGCATTGCTATGAACTTCATTTGGAAAAGTTTAAAGGCGATTTTCTCAATATTTAGCTTTTTTTGCACCCTTAGATTCCAGATTTTCAAATAGTTGTATCTCGGCCAAATATACACTTGTGACTGGTTTTGTGGTCCAGGGTCATGTACAGCCAACCACAGTCAAAACGATCCCCATTCACATGGGTCTGTGAAAATGACTTGTCTTACGCATGCCAGGCCAGTGGCAATGTCACTTTGTAAAGAAACACCATGCGAGCATTTAAGTAAGTGTGTGATGTCACTGTTTCCACAATTTTGTGTTTTTTTTAGTTTAATAACAAATACAGTAACGTTATAGTTTTCAAAAACTGCATTTTTAGGCCCCCAAAATACTGTGTAAATGAAAGGCCAAAATGCATAACAGTGTCCCGTTTTTAGTTTAAAATGGTGTCATGTACACAGCTCGTTAGATATGACCAAAATCATCTCATTTTCAGCCAAAAGCTTTACCACAGTTTAAGTCATTTTCATCCACAGAAAGGAACAACATCATGAAACATTAACTCTGGCCAAATTTAGAGACGTAAAGCCATTAGACTTTTGAGACTTTTTCAAACTTTTCACCTGCGACGGAAAGCTGATGTTTTCATTATTTATCAAAAACTATTTTCACTCTCATTTAAAACAAAACCAAAAAATACAATTAGTGTGACAGCATCGAACTCCCCTCAAAACTGAGGCAAAACCACACGATTTAGACATCTTATCTGTAGTGCATTGATATTAATAGCGGTTGCAGCGCTTAAGAGTATGGAAGCCTGTTTCCGCCACTGAACTTAAAAAACATCACTGCAGAACTGCGTGATGTCAA
The DNA here is from genome assembly GCA_012976165.1 of Labeo catla. Classification (NCBI taxonomy): domain Eukaryota; kingdom Metazoa; phylum Chordata; class Actinopteri; order Cypriniformes; family Cyprinidae; genus Labeo; species Labeo catla. The sequence goes on along the minus strand of VONZ01000646.1, from coordinate 240,671 downwards.
CACACAATTGCAAGAAATGAAGTCAGAATTGTTAGATAAAAACTCACAACTGTGACTTTTTTCCTCACAACTGCAAGCTTATATCTCGCAATTCTTACTTTTTCTTGGAAATTTTGACATTTTTTCAAAGTGCATGATATAAACTCACCATTGCCAGTTATAAAGTCAGAACTGCGAGATATAAACTCACAATTCAGACTTTTTTCTCAGAACTGCATGATATAAACTCAAAATTGCGAGAAATAAAGACAGAATTGCAAGACTAGCAATTGTGCCTTTTTTTCTTACAAATGCAGGTTATATCTTGTAATTCTTACTTCTCAGAAATTTTGACATTTTCTCAGAATTGTGAGATATAAACTTGCAATTGCAAGTTATAAAGTCCAAGTTTGAGGTGGGAAAATATTCTCAGAATTGCAAGTTTAATTCTCAGTTCTTCAATTCAAGTTCAATCTCAATTCTGACTTAATAACTTGCAATTGTGTGTTATACAGACCAAATTGCAAGATATAAACTAAAAAAAAAAAAAAAAGGAATTGTGAGTTTACACTACCAGTCAAAAGTTTTTGAACGGTGAGATGTTTAATGTTTTTAGAGAATTCTCTTCTGCTCACCAAACCTGCATTTATATGATTCAAAAGACAGCAAAAGCAGATATATTGTGAAATATTTTTACTATTTTAAATAACTGTTTTCTATTTGAATATATTTTAAAATGTAATTTATTCCTGTGATCAAAGCTAAATTTTTAGCATCATTACTCCAGTCACATGATCCTTCAGAAATCATTCTAATATGCTTATATGCTGTTCAAGAAACATTATTATTATTATTATTATTATTATTTAAAACAGCTGAGTACAAGATCCAAAGACCAGCATTTATCTGAAATAAAAAGCATTTGTAACATTATGCATTATACAATTCAAAAGCTTGGAGTCAAAATATATACATTTTATAAATGAATACTTTTATTCAGCAAGGATGCTTTGATCAAAAGTGATGATGAAGACATTTATAATGTTTAGATTATAAGATTATAAGATTATAGATTATAAGATTTCTAATTCAGATAAATGCTGTTCTTCTAAATTTTCTATTCATCAAAGAAACCTGAAAAAAAAATTATACTCTGCAGTTTTCAACATAATAATAATAATAATAATAATAAAGTTTTTTTTACAGATTTCTAAAGGATCATGTGACTGGAATAATGATGGTAAAAATTCAACTTTGATATCACAGGAATAAATTACATTTTAAAATATATTCAAATAGAAAAGAGTTATTTTAAATAGTAAAAATATTTCAGAATCGCACTGTTTTTGCTGTGGTTTGGATCAAATAAATGCAGTCTTGGTGAGCAGAAGAGACTTCTTTAAAAAAATAAAAACATTAAAAATCTTACTGCTCAAAAACTTTTGACTGGTAGTGTAGCTTATTTCTCAGAATTGCAAGTTTGTTTCTCAGAATTCTGAGTATATATACCACAATTCAGAGAAATTCAGTCAGAATTGTGAGATAATGATAAAGTCGCGATTACCTTTTTTAAATTTTAATCACTGGCAGAAACAGGCTTTCATATGAGAACCATTTGAGGCACAAAATAAAATTATGTATTTGTAACAGTACACTTTACAAATTTTAGATGTGGTTATTTAGCATTTTTGTTTTATGTCTAGACCATAAATATATTCTGGCTGCATAAATATATTCTGGGTAACCCAGTCGTCATTCTGTTCAGTGGTGGTCTGTTCACAGCTTTGTCTGTTTTACCTGATATGTAATGTATTAATTATGATGTTGTCAGCTTAGCAACATTTACTAACATCAGGCCCTAAGTGAAGTAACTGTCATACAAATTCCTGCCTATGTAGAGTGCTTGAGTTCAGTCACTTATGAGGTTCATTTGTGGTCAGGCACTTGTGGTCACTGTCAGTTGATTTCCAGACCCCAAACGTAACCTAACCAAGTGCTGCTGTACTATCTGTTTGTTTTAGGTGATGGTGTTTGTACATGCCCGCAACTCCACCGTCCGCACCGCCATGAGTCTGATCGAGATGGCCAAGAACCGAGGAGAGCTGTCGTTCTTTCAGGTCGACCAGGGTCCAGACTACGGCCATTGTGAGAAACAGGTAAGTGCGACTTGCGGTACATATCAAAGTACGGTTTCACATCAAGCTTTCCGAGCCCATTTTCACCATTATAGTTCGGCACAGGGGTCCGTTTAAAGATCCACGTTTGTTTTTTTTTTTTCTGGACAGTCGTCGCCTCGGGTCTGAAGATAAATAGAATAATCTTTTCAGCGGTCGCTTTCCTGCGTATTTTCCACTCGTCATAGACAACCTTCGTCGCACTTCTGCTTAAGACAAAGAAATTCAGAGCGGGCTCTTCTCAGCCGGCCTCGGACGCAGCCAAACAAAGCGGTGTTATTTATGAGCAGTTATTCACCGGCTCTGCAGGAGAGAAAAGTGAGAGAAATTGAGGTCAGTCACCTATGCTAGCAGCGGCGCTTTCATGAGAGAATGGTAAACACAGGCGGGAGACGTACCTGTGAGGGCCGAACGGGTGCGGACGCTTTGAAATGAAACCTGAAGGCGATGCAGCACTAAACTTTTGGATGCTGCCCTATTAGCTGGAGTGGGTGTGCAATTAGAGCCCCCGCAGAGGCTGACATTCAAACGCCGCTCGAGTGTGCCGTCCAGCTGCTGTGTTTGAAGATGCACTTAGACGCACTAGACGAGACCGGAGCCCATTCATATGCGCTTTACGTTTTGTCAGAGGAATTGCGCCGCACTTTAATACTTGGAAAATGTTTTTAAAGGTTCCAGCGAGCCCACTTGTGATGTCAATCAAGGTTTCTGGCACCAACAAAAGGCATCATTTTGATTCAAATTTCAAATTTTACACCCTTTCTCTGACCCTTAGGACCTGAAAGCCATATTGATTTTTATTTTATTTATTTATTTTTTTGGATGAAAAGAAGAAGGGCTTAACATACTAGTAAAAAGGTAATAGATATATAATGTGTTTATTTTATACTAAGTATAGTTCAAGTCTATTAGCATATTTACTGACATATCGCTCCAGACTTATTGATATAAAAATTGTAATTAAACTATTTGGAGTACTACTTTGTGCACATTTCTGAATATTAAGCCTAAAATATGTTTTAATGTCACTAGTGATGAGGATTGTATGATCTTTAAATAAAGTCTTTAATTGCAAAATATTTAAAGTGTACCTCAAGGTTATTTTTCGTAAACGAAAACTAAAACTAAGATGAAAACGATTGATCAAAATAAATGAAAAACTAAAATGAAACGAAATTAACAACAGTTATTGAAAAATGAATTGGAATAAAATAATAATTATCAAAAATAAATAATCGTTTTCGTAATAATTCTCAATAATTTTGTCACTAGACATTTGCATCACTAAGGTTAAATTAAGTCTTTCTTTGGCCTGCGCTCTGGAAGTGATCTGTTAATTCTGCTAAACTTTAATTACTAAAATTAAAACTGAAACTAAACTATTTAAAAACTAAATAGAAATGTGTTCACAAAATAAAAACGAAACAAAATTATTAATGAAAATAATACAAACGAAACTAGATTTTGTTGCAAATTTGAAAACTACATTAAAATAAAACAAAATTTAAAAATGTAAAACTATAATAACCTTGGTGTACCTAAAGTAAAATCGTAATAGTTCCACTTAGCACGATCAAATATAAAAAGTGTATCTTTAGTTGGACTTCAGCACTACTTCAGCACAATTAAAGTGCATTACGTGCAAAATTAGTTGGTCCAGTTTAGCGGATTTTAAATATACTGGTTTAGTAAAGTACAATTGCAGTGTATTTTTATTAAGTACATAATATGTAAATGTTGTGGTATACTCAGCATGAAAGAAATGTATTTTAAATGCATTTTAGTAAATTTATTTTTTACTAGGGTATATTCAGATATGATTCATGTGATTGGAAATATTTAATGTACATGTCAATTTTTCATGTCAAGATAAAATCTCAACTAAGGCTGTAAATTAAACAGTAAACTTAATAATACTGAAGTTTTAAATTTGATTGCTACATATATATAGTATAGTATATATGCAGCAATAAATATTTATATATATATATATATATATATATATATAAGGGGTGTGACGAGACGCTTATCCCACGAGACGAGATTTTTAAACTTTTCTCAAGAAATCCTCAATGATGAAATATATAGGGAAAATAGTCTTTTGTTCAACTGAAAAAGATAAAATGCCAAAAAAAAATGTAGGTGCATTTGAGCTTTATGAAATAAAACTTCCATTTTAATGAATTATATGCAGTAATAAACAACATTTAAACAAGAGTTTCATGATTCTGGATAAATTGAGAGTCCCAGTTGTTTTTAATCAATTGGAGACCATGATTCTCTCACGATTCTGGAGACAAAAGATTAAAAAACTAATCAAAATAATGTAATTTACTAGTGGTTCTGACAAACTGTTTATTGCTCAAGTCTTTTAAAAACATATATTCATTTAAACAAAAAATGTAGGAGTCAGTGTCTCACTTCATTAAGATTTGTTGACTTTATTGGAATCTCCTGAACGAATGATTCAGTGACATACTTTTTTTAAACGGGCAGTTGTCGCCACCTCCTGGTGGAAGAGGATAAGCGTTACAATACATACAAAGTGTTAAGATACTTTTGTTTTGATCGCTACAGTAGATAGTAAGAGTTTATACCAAAACAAAAGTAAGAGTTTATACCCAACTTTTATCCCAGTGCTTCTATTATTTAATTGTTTGTAACACAGAAATAATGATTATGATGTGGTTGAAAAGACTGTTTGTGTTGCTCTTTTTGCGTTCAGATTTACCCCGACCCTCTGATTCGTTAACATGGGCAGCGACAAAACGTACTTCTCACACTCCACTGACACTCGCGATGTGAAACAGCACAGAGTTGCATATAATCTAGGGCTATGGATTGAAAAAAAAGTTATTAATAACAGATTTCTGTAATTAATTGTGACTGATCACACCTAACATCAAAATTTGTGATCATAAAATATTTTCGAATTGAATTTTCAAATTAATTTAGAAACAACATAAAGTTTCTACATAAACAACAATTCCCACTGTTGACTAGTTGCTTATTAGCCTGCCTATTAATAACATGTTAGCTTTTTATTATTATTTATGCAGCACATATTCTCCTACCCAATACCTAAACAAAGCAGCAGTGAATTAGAAGTTTATTGAGGCAAAAGTCGTAGTTAATGGTTTGTTAATGGCAAGAATTGCACCTTAAAATAAAGCGTGACCTTTATTTCTTCTCAAAAGTAACAAAGCATAGCTGGCGCACTCGAAATAATGTTCAATAAAGCTTTTTTTTGTTTGTTTTTTTACACTGAACTGAAAACCGCATTGACTTGAAACCGCATCTCCAGAGTTTCAATAATTAATTCTGCTATTTCCCAGTTTATTGCTTTAACACAATCTGTATTGTCTAAAGAGCTGTAGAAATAAAGGTGTCTAGACTAAAAGATCAATCTTGAGATTTAATAACCAATATCAGTCCATTATAAAGATGATTGTTTTAAATTGTGAAATCAGTATTTCAGCCCAGCCCTAATGCTAATGAGTTTGTGGTTTTAATTTCATAACCATGCATATTTCTCAGTCATTTGTGCTGCTGTTTTCCCCTTTAATAGCTAGATGAGCAAGATTTTCTGATTGTCACCATGTTATTGTGCTATAAGCAGTGGTGATGTTCACACAGGTCCAGTGGTTAGGACCGACAGCAGGAGGGATATTGGTTCCACCTGCCTGGTGTTGACTGTGTCCAGGTTTCATTAGCTACACACTGGTGCTAGAAGAGTGTCAGGCCTCTGAAGAGAGGCCTGTGATAGATTTGACTGATCCAAACCTGTGCAGACAAACAGATGGATCAATAAACAGCTGGACTCGACCCACTGCTTCATCACCTCAGGTTCAGACTCCATGCTGGAAACACAGGACCTCATGCATGCATGTGTGTCTCTGTATAGAGAACTTAGCTTTGTGACTTAAACCCAAGAACGACGAGTGCGTTGTTTATGCATGAAATCTATCAGGCTGCTGTGGTTAACCATCTGCTAGCGGTGGGCGGTATGACCAAAATCTTATATCACGGTGTGAGTAATTTTATATATTTTATATGGTAACCATATATATAACACACAAAACGCAGAATGTTTTATAACACAACCATAATAATCAAGTGAATTAAATACTTTACAAATGAAACTCATTTGATTATTTTCTTTCTTGGTACAACTTCAAAAACAGCTTCTAATAATGTAACACTTGACTCAAGACTGTACTACATTGTTCTCTATTCTATATTAATTCTCCAAGTTATGACATCTACAACAGATGAGAGCGTTGCCACATGAAATAACTAAGTAGCTCAAATTTAAATTAAATAAAGCTTCCTGCAATGGAAGTGCTTCTCTGTGTAGTTCATAGTAGTGTTGTCACAATACCTTGAAAATATTGATGTAAAATACCATTTTCAGTGCCACAGGGAAAAATTGGCATCCATAAAGAATTAAGGCCTGTTACTAGGGCTGCATGATTTGGGAAAAATGTAATTTTTTAAATAAATGTTTGATCAGTGGAAAACTGATCAAAGTCTTTTTATTTGTAGGCATCAGGTTTGTCAATGCTTCTGTGAAATATTTGGTGCATTTCCAAGTGCATTATGAGCGACGCAAACTCACAACACTTGCAGAGGTGAAGATTGCGTAAAGCAGCGTTCACTGTGAACCATGCCGTTCCAAGACACTGAAATCACTCTTATCATGAGCTGCTCGCATACAAGTGAACACAATACTGCACTTCAATAATCATCTTTTAATAATCATTCTGATTCTATGACAATGGCAAAGTCCACACCACAGTTATAACAATAAATATAGCAGCGATTACTAGGGTTCAAGCGCTTAAGGCATTTAAGCACATAAGGAAAAAGACATTGCATATTATTTAGCAAGCCTGTAACCACCTAAATCAATGATTAAAAAGCATTTTTGGCAAATCCAGGTAATTTAGCAACTGCTATAACAGTTAATGATTTCTATAGCGCCACCTGTGGTCCAGTCTCCTTAAAACTTTGCATGCTTGTTTAGAATCAGCTGTCGCATGTACTCACCAGGTTTTTGTGAAGTTTTCTTTTAGGCTTTGTAGGATTTAGGGTAAATTTTGGACAGGCCTCTTTTCTAAACGACCCCATTATAGCTTTCCAAGGGGACAATTTCAATACTTTTTTGATAATGATTGACCTAAAGAGTCTAGAGTGTTGCACTGCAGTGTTTTTTCCAGATTGAGCGGAAAACATAAGGACTAGTTTGCAAAAGTAGGTTTTCTATATCTACTCAATCATTTAACAAATGATTTGTTTGACAGCAGTGGTTCTAGAAGCAAAGTTATCCGGAATGAGGAGTTCTGTCATATGATATAAATATCGCGTGTATTTAAAAAATGCCTTGCAAAATGCATTATCACTTCCCAGTGGCTGATTTCTTTTAAATGTCTCACAGACCTTTTGGGCCATGAGTCAAATAGGCCCACCGAGTATAATTCCGATCGGCCTCTGTTAACCTTGTCTAATGGGTGTTCGAACTTCATCGGCCAGTGGCGGCCATGTTTTTTTTTTTCTTTTTTTTTTTTTTTTGGAGACATGCCAATGTCCTTATTGACATTTGTGGCACTTTGGACCAAGACCAACAAATGGTTGCATAGTTATAGCCATTTTAATGTTTTGTCTCTCTTACAGCGCCACCAAAGGGGCCAAGCTCTGCGTTTTTTGTTTTGTTTTGTTTTTTGTTTTTCTGTGACCCCAGTTTGAGCTCTTACGTAAGTGTTCTAAGTTTGGCAAAGATCTCATTCGCAAAAGTAAGTTTTTCAAAAAATCCTAAATTCCTGAACGTTTTCGGAAGGTGACGGAAATTGAGCCAGGGGTTGCAGTGACATAAAACACTTGAGTCTGTGACTGATAGTTTAGGAGTTATGAGCAATTTTGTACTTTTGATCGCTGTAGTGCCCCCGTCAGGCTGATTGGATGAGCTTTGGTGACATTGCCGTTGTGAGTACTACCATCCTTTCAAGTTTCAAGTCTCCACAACTTATGGTTTGGTCTGCCTGATTGCTGATCCTTGACCTTTCTAACAGTAACAATAGGGTTTCAGCGCTATGCAGTTGAACCCCTAATAACACTGAAGAACAATGCTGTTGGAATCACTTTCAGGACAGTTTTTCCAGCTGAGCAATGCAACTGCATTGCTGTCTTAAAATAACACATTGGCCTGGTTTCACAGACAGGGCTTATGTTAAGCCAAGATTAAGCATTAGTTTAATTAGGACAATTACGTAATTTTTTAATGATACAAATACAAATCTATGGCACTGATATATTTTAAGATATGTCAGTGCAAGTTGCTTTCAGTAAAGACAGTTCAAACATGCATTCTACTGTGGGACTAGGTTTACGTCTTGTCTGTGAAACCAGGCATTTATCATGCATTGGTGTGCATGCTAATACAGTTGTCATTATAGTTATCTGCCTCGGTGTGAACGGGCCTTTAAGGAAGTACTTTCTGTGAGTGTGTGTTATAGATGAGTTGTGGAATAGGTGCACACGAAGAGGTGGATGCACTGCTCTCTCGAGACTGCAGTCACATTATAACTCCATATTTAAATCTCCCAGCAGAAGGTGGAGTGATACATTTAGTAACCTATCTGTGCGTCCCGCGGGCTCGGCCAAGACAGATGCAGTCTTTAATCTGCACCCCATTTAGGTGACGCAGATATTAAATACATGAGGCCATAGTGTTCTCCTCAAAGCCACTGCTTAGGCAAAAATAGGGTTTGTATTATAAATAACATAAATGCAACATTATTTTGTGTGTAGAAGATGTCTGCTATTTTTGTTAAGTTAAAAAATAGCTGCTTTGATTATGCTGCTTTGTTACATTTATTCTAAATGTAACTCTGGTATAATAGTACAAATTCAGAAAGTGTCACTTTGTTACTGTATTATAACACATTAACAGCACTGACGATAAGGAATTGGATGATATATTGATCACCACGAAGAGCTCAGAGCCAGCAAGTGCCATTTAAGTGGTGTTTCTTTAAGGATTTTGGTGGTATGTTTTAGAATCTGTCTCTTTAGGAGTATAGGGCCCAGCTATGATACTTCTGATAAGCATTTAAGTCTGTTTGTGCAGACAGTAAGTGTATTTCTGTGCGCTGTAACATCACAATATCTCCACTTAAACCTTAACCACACACACGCGCACACACACACAGAGAGAGAGAGAGAGAGCTCTCAGTACTCACCTTCTGATAACACACAGCTTATTTACTTAAGAAAAGCACCTCTCATTAATATTAATGCTCTCTTAATCTCATATATGAATATGGAGGGGGAAAACAGATCACCTGTAAGGTCAGTTATATAAAGTGGGATTGTTTATAATTCTGTTAAAGTCAGAGGTGAGCATACTCCATAATGCTCATTAAAGCGCTTTATGTGTGCGTTTGAAGAGGCTGTCAATCAGGCTCAGATATCTTAATGCATCCTCCAAGATAAGAGCCTCTATAAGCGCCTTTTCGCTCAGTGACTCGAAACGCTCACTGGCAAAGAGCAGGAATCTCTAATTGTGTGTGTATATGTTTGTGTGACATTAACAAGCTGGTTGAGTGCGTTATGGGTGTTAATACTAGTTAATCGGCTACACAAAAACAAAACCACAGCTTGTAGAAAAATATTCTGAATTAATGATCTGTTTACTTGTATTATTTATATTTAATAAAATATATTTTAGATTAATAATTCCTTTTATGTTAATTTGAGCTGCATTTATATAATAAAGCTAAAATATAAATAAATACATTTTCCATATAACATTTAATCTATTTTATTTACATTTTATTCTGTTTTAAAGGGGTCATCGGATGCCCATTTTCCACAAGTTGATATGATTCTTTAGGGTCTTAATGAAAAGTCTCTAATATACTTTGATTAAAAATGCTCAATGGTTTTGTAAAACAACACCCTTTTTACCTTGTCAAAATGAGCTCTGCAAAAATCATCTCATTCTAAGGGACTGTTCCTTTAAATGCAAATGAGCTCTGCTCGCCCCGCCCCTCTCTTCTCTCTGTGGAAAGACGGTCTTGTTTACTTTAGCCGCATTTAGCTGCGTTTAGCCGCTAAACTTCCTAGCTACCACATTATAAGGAAAGGCGATCCCAAAGATTCCTAAAAAAAAATGCTTATACACACTTCTGCTATAAGTGAAGCTGGATCATGAATGATTCGCGCGAACATAGACGAATATATGTAGATCGGGAGGCGCATTCCATTCACAAACAAATGTAATCCACTGCATCTTCAGCGGCTCAGATGTCGGGAGTAAATGACGACCACTATGTTCATTATTACATCCAGCAACACAACACCTCAATCACTCAATCAGAGATATTCTTGTCTAACTTACATCCCTGCTTCGGCATGGAAACAAGGAAAGTTACTGGACTGTGACAGCTGGTCTAAGGTAAGAGCTCATGTCAATCAACTATCGTAGGAGCGGCCTCTGTCGGTGTGACGCCACACCAACAGGCATCTGAGAACAGCTCGATTTGAAAAAGGGGATATTATTTTTACAGATTAATTAAAAACCACTGCATGAATTTTTATCATTATAGGGTAGATTTGTACATACACTGCCAACACACATTAATGTTCAAACAACATGAAAAAGTGAAGTTTGCATCCGATGACCCCTTTAAGATTTATTTAATACAGTGATGGCAAACCTGGATTTGCAGATGAATTTTCAGTCACATGACCCTTTAGAAATAATTCTAACATGCTGATTTGATGCTCAAGAAACATTTCTTATTGTAAAACATGATAACTTTTTATTTTATAATGTATGGGTTTCATTGTTATTTATGTTTAGTTTTTTATTCTAAGTTTTATTAAACACTGTGGTGGCACAACTGAATTTTCAGGTGTTTAGTTGCATGACATTAAAAAAAACTTTTATAAATAAATAGAATGTGATTGATAAATCTTTACTGTCAGTTTCTATATTTCTATATTTATTATCACTTTGATCAGTTCAATTTTAATTATTTTAATTAATCTCTCTCTCTGTCTCTCTCTCTCTCTCCTATGTGTATGTATGAAATTCCAAAAATTTTTCACATTTTTGTTTGCCCAAAACTAATTAATATTTAGTAAATTGTTGAAGTTTAGGTAATATTTTCCATTACACTTTTCTGTGAGCCAATATTTTTGTGCTGATGCATGTGAATGTTACAGACAGGTACAGGAAGTCCATCTCTCAGGGTGATCTGCTTGAAGGACTCAACCTATTAATAGAAATGATGGATAGAGATCCTTTCACGTGCCCTCTGACTATTCATATCCCATTCACACGCCTTAAGCACAGAGCAGCCCATCAGTAATGCCACGTTACCGTATTCAGGAGACAGCACCTGGGGTTATGTTTTCCCAACTGTTATGTTTATGTAGGCGGCACAAGACATACCAACATATCCAGCGCCATCATGATGACTGATGTGCTTTACTGCGGATATGATCCCGTACCCTCAAAACCGCATGTGTTTTATTGCTGTCAACTAATAGGTCGCAGACCAATCAGTTAAAAAATTATTAAATGCGACTAATATGAATGTGCATTTATAATATCACATTGATTTATACTATTATTCTAACCACAAACAAAATGTATTTGAGGTAAAATAAATAAAAGGTACTCTGTTTCGGGGTCTTCCTCACTGATCTGTCTTGCGTTAAAAGCACGACTTGGTTCAAACCCATCTGATGACCTCTGTACCGCTCTGTCTTGCTCCCAGATTTCACTCTTTCAGACCGGGAGCCCCTCCGTTACGCTCCTGCGGTCTCCCATACAGCCTTCTGTCCCTGCATCAGATCCTCCTCTGTCTCATCGGTGGATGAAAGGAGACACCTAGTGCTCAGACCAGCAATCCACATGAGCGGTACAGAGAGAGAGAGACGGCACTGACGTATCACAGAAGTGTGTGCCGATGATTAAAGCGGTCGAATGCCGTCATGGCAGTCTGTAGAATCTGGCACGGACAGATCGGTGGGAGCTGTGAGGGATTTTTTTTTTTCCCTTCTCTGTGAAGGAAACATCAAGTATGACAGCAGGCCGTCTCTTAGACGGGAGAGTTTCTCTTTCTGTCTTCTTAGCCCTCCTTGGTCTCATGGGACAGGTCTGCAAGATTTAGCTCATTAATTTCTATTGTTTGCGCTTTCAACTATTTTTAACTTCTCTCTCCTGTGAGGATGTCGTTATTCAGCGCAGGACAAAAAGGCTTTGTTGTCTTGTCGGCACAATTAAGACAACCAAACGTTCAGCCAGTCTCTGTGAAAGCCTGTGGAAGCAGAGCAGGAATGTACTTTGGTTTTAATCTATTTGACCACTTAATATAAATATTTAATCGTAAAAATATCTTAGAAATCATATTATTTTTAGCGCATATTAAGTTTGTCTTGATTTTTTTCCCCTTCTCATTTTTCCTCTTTCTTTTCCCTTTTTCATTTGCTTTGTATTCTATTCTCTTTCTTTTGACCTCTTTTCCGATTTCCTTACTTGTCTTCCCTCTTTCATTTCTCTTTCTTTCTCTATTTCTGTTATTTCCTTTACTTCAGACTTTTTTTTTTTTTTTTTTTTACCTCTTTCCAACTTTTGCCCTTTTCCTTTCCTTTCCTTTCCTTTTAAACGCTGCTGCTTTGCTTTTCCTTTCCTTTCCTTTTCTTTCCCTTCCCTTTCTTCCTTTCCTGTCCTTCCCTGCCTTTTTCGTTTCTTTCCTGGCCCTGGCCTGGCCTGGCCAGCTGTTCACGTTCCTTTCCTTTCCTTTCCTTTCCTGTTTCAGTTTTTTTCTTCTTCTATACTGCTTTTATTTCACTTCCTTTTTCCATCTTCATTACTAATTATGTTCATGAAATGACCTCTTTCATTCTATTTTTATTTTATTTTTTTCATTTTTTTTTTTCCTTTCCCTTTCCCTTTTCCCTTTTCCTTTCCTTTCCTTTCCCTTTCCTTTCGCTGCCTGGTTTGCCTGACCTTTCCTTTCCCTTTCCCTTTCCCTTTCCTTTCCATTCCTTTCCATAAATTTCCCTTCCTTCCTTCCTTCCTTCCTTCTTTTTCTTCTTTCCTTTCCTTTCCTTTCCTTTCCTTTCCTTTCCTTTCCTTTCCTTTCCTTTCCTTTCCTGTCCTGTCCTGTCCTGTCCTGCCATGCCCTGTCATTTTTCCTCTTCATTTTCCCATTGTTATCCCATTGTTTCCAATAGTAGCATTGTTTTCCCCTTTTCCTATTCTTATTGTTTTCTTTTATCCTTTTCATTTCCCCATTCTTTCCCCCATTTTGTTGTCCATCCTTTATTGTTTCTTTTTCCATTTCCTTGATCCATTTAGCTTTCTTTTACTATTTCCTTCTCTCAGTTTTTACTCTTACTTTCCAATTACATACCTTTTCATTTCACTTTTCATTTATTGTTACACGTTTCCTTTTATTTCCTTTTTTTCTTTTAATTTTCCTCCTCCTTTCTGATTTTCTTTACTTTCTGTTCCTTTTTTCTTTCTTTTTCCTGTTTCCTTTCCCCCCATTTCCCTGTTTTATCTCCTTACTTTTCTCTTCCTTTCCTTTTCATTTCCATGTTTCCCCATTGTTTTACTCCTTACAACCCCCTTCTTTTTTCCCTTCCTTTCCTTTCCCTTTTCTACCCTACCCTTCCCTTCCCTACCCTTGTTTAAACTAAACGTAATATCAGTGTTTGTAAAGCAATACTAATCAAGTTGTGCATCTTCTTCTTTTTTTTTTTATCACTATCATTACTTGGCCAGTGTTTGGCCATTGTGTCCATTACCCGGGAAATTACTTTAAGTCGTCTGTTTAAAGAAGTACTTAGTGTTTAATTCTCCATTTTTATATATTGAAATTCAGTTAAAAGAGATGCATTTGCAACCAAGCTGATAGTATATTGTCAGCATTTTAGAATACAAAGATGCAGTAGAAGAGGCAGAATGGACATCGCTAAAGCTAAGAAAATTACCATGTGTCAGTGGAAATGAAAGAGATTGTGAAAAAGAAAGGATTTGAGTGTCAGGTCAAATGCTCTGTAAATGTCCCTGTCAAAGTGGATGTATTAGGACTCGTAATGTGTTGAATTATCATTTAGGCAATGCTCATAGTCTGCTTTTTTTATTTTTTATTTTTTTTAAACAGATTCTGAGCGTCATTTGAAAAGCAGAGGTCATTGTGTTTGCGATGGCCACTGGCTGCTCGCTCAGATCTCGTCACATCTCAGTATCTATATCACCCCAGAGGTGCGTGCCGTGTCTCCGTGCGGTATGGCTACTGTCTGCTTGTGTTAAGGCAGAGTAATGGCTAATCAGCGCTGTCTGCCGCGGCTGGTGGAAGGCAGCCCCGGCTTCTGCTTAGCGCGCAAGGAAATAATCTCTCTTCAGCGGCCCTTAATCAGCCTTGATCAGAGAGCCGATGCGCTGCCATCTTGAATCCAACCTCTGAACGTGAGCGCCTGCCCCAGCCTCACTTTAACTTACGCTCAGAGAGCGCAGCATTAATACTCTGTGACACCTCAAAGCAAACCTTAGCGTTTCAATTAGAGCCTCCTGTGAGCCTCGCAGTGCCCTGGAGAACGTATGCCACTCCTCTCCATCTCAAACACACTCATGCATGCGTTTCATTGGTTATTTCTCTTGTTTACCTTTTTATTTACTGTGATTACTTTTTTTTTTCATGGTGATGCGTTTACTGCTGCTGGTGGTGAATATAATAAATATGTGATGTGTTTAGAAAGAGTAAAATAGAGCTGCTTTACATTCTGGGCATAATGCGGTTGATGTGAACGAACCGTATATTTGTTAAATCCAAATCCATGTTTTTAGCAATCTCGTCTGGCATCAGGGAGAACCAAGAAAGACTTATACGTTGTTACAGAATAGATCTATTAATAATAAATGATATTATTTTGGACTTTCATTTCATCAAAGCATCCAGAAGAACAAAAATTGTCTCTTTAAAAATATTAAGCAGCAACTGTTTTTAACATTAATAAAATAAATTGTTTATAGAGTAGCAAATCAGCACATTAAAATGATTATTTTACAGTATTTTACAGAAGTTTAACATTAGTAAATTTCAAATTTTGCTTTGAAACAGCTTGCTTGTCCCAGAGTCTTAAATCTCTTCAGATCTTGGAGCTGTTGCCACCCCTAGAAAGCCATGCTGATATTGATTCTTGTTTTACACCAGGATCTGTTGCTTTCCCTTTTTGTTTGTCCTTTCAGGGTTGTTTTTTGAAGGGACAAGCAAGGTTTCAGGGTTTAAGTTTTGTATGTAAGTGTGTTTGTGAGTGTGTTGACAACAAGTGATTCTCCAAAGGTCAGTGAAGGTTGCCGGTTGGAATGATCCATGATCAGTGCTAGCTAGCTTTCAACATCTACTGTGTACAGCTGCCCCCTCCAATTGTAGACACAAACTGAACACGTAAACACATTAAAGGCAAAAATTCACATAATGTACTCACCCCCTTGTCATCCAAGATGTTCATGTCTATCTTTCTTCAATCATAAAGAAATTATGTTTTTTGAGGAAAACATTTCAGGATTTTTCTCCATATAATGGACTGATATGGTGCCCCGATTTTGAACTTCCTAAATGCAGTGTAAATACGGCTTCAAACAATCCCAAATGCGGTTGTAAAGCACCCCAGCTGAGAAAGAAGGGTCTTATCTAGCAGAACAATCAGTTATTTTCAGAAAAATAATACAATTTATATACTTTTTAATGTCAAACGCTCATCTTGTCTTACTCTTTTTCGACATACCCTAACTGTCTTGAGCCAGAATACACAGAGTTCAGGCAGAATAAGACAAGACAAGCGTTTGATATTAAAAAGTATTTAAATTGTATTTTTTTTAATGAAAATAACAAATTGCTTCGCTAGATAAGACCGTTCTTCCTCGGCTGGGATCATTTACAACAACATTTGGGATCGTTTGAAGCCGCATTTAAACTGCATTTTGTTCAAAATTTAAAAGTTCAAAATCGGGGCATCATAGCAGTCCATTATATGGAGAAAAATCCTGAAATGTTTTCCTCAAAAAACAGAATTTCTTTATGACTGAAGAAAGAAAGACATGAACGTCTTGGATGACAAGGGGGTGAGTACATTATCTGTGAATCTTTGTTTTGGAAGTGGACTTCTCCTTTAAAACAACTGACATAAGCATGCTGTTTTCCAGAAAATCTGATCCAACACACTTTAAATAATTTTTTTTTTTTAGCAATTTCATATTGTATATTTTTTGAGTTCAAGAAGATTAATAGAGTTCTGGAAGTGAGCTCTGTTGACTTTAGTAAACAGCTACATAGCAACATCCCAACAACCTTGGTACTGACACAGATTTCAGCTCTTCATTTGTTTTGAATTCGATTCAATTCAATATTGATTAGTTTGGATATATATATATCTTATATTATATCTTATATATAGCTTCTGTTGTCCTTATTTGTAAGTCGCTTTGGATAAAAGTATCTTCTAAATGACTAAATGTAATCAGATTAATATTAGTAAATATTAGATACAGCTTTTCTAAAAGAAAACAATATCTCAACTACTACTATAGAGGGAAAACTAATTCAGTTGTTATTTAATCCTGCTTTTTAATGCCATATCAGTTCAAACGTCTGGTATATGGTAGGGATGCCACAATTCTCAGTATAATACCGAACTGTTCAGTACGACATCCACGGTTCAATATGTGCTTGTGAATTGCGGTTTTTCGGTTTTGCATTTAAATAACTTCCTTATTTTATCTCTCTTGGAATTTGAAGTATTTGAAAAAGCAACACACGCAGAGCATCTTCCATTCTAATGACATGCAATGATAAGCCTTTTTAAACTTCTTGTCCAACAAAAAGGGTTATAAAAACTAAAATTATAAAAAAACATTGTAACTTTTTTTTAATTCACAAAATCAGTCGAGTGTTTGAAATTACTTCCTTGTGTGATCTGATGTGGATTCTTATCACAGAATGAGGCAGACAATAAATTCTATACTCGTATTCTATATATGTCGATTAGCAATGGCTTATGAAAATACACAAGATGGCTTGAAGAACACAGATAAACCATATATTATTGCAGGCGAGTGTTTATTGTCCTTGCATTTCATCATTCAAAACGGTTACCGTTATATCTTGTTTTTATTCAGCTACAGCAATAGCGATGCCTTCATCCATATTAGAGAAGCTGGAATGGAACGTCATCAGTGATACTTCTTTGAAGCATATGTGGATTTTTTGCATGAGGGCGCCCTCTGGCGTCCAGTATGAATGAAACCCATTCTATTCTGAGGTTTTGTTCCATATCAAAAGTTATTGCAGTTATTGGAGAACTGAAAGATTATTTTTTAGGATTTAAGAGTCAACATCAGATCATTAAACTGAAGATTGATCGACCCAAAGCTATTTAATAGCCATATGTCAATGCCTTAGCAACCATCCACAACACCCTAGCAACCAAATAGCTTTAAAAAAAAAAAAAAATCACCATTCTGATCTGTTTCTGATGTGTTTGCAACCATCCAGTTTTACATGGGCAAGCCACTTCACGTGTTCAGACAATGGTAAGTTCACACATTTGAAGTGGCTTTGTGCTGGTGAAGAGCGCACATTGTGTGCTGGTGATGTTATGAAATTGCATATGACATAATATGACAATGCTACAAAATGACATAATCGCTTCTTTGGATCTCACATCAGAAGGTGTAATGTAGCACTTTAGATTTCATATAGGGACCTGCATTTAAATTCTGAAAAAAAAAAAATGTTACTGCTCCCGTCTTTGTCCCCTGAACACCACAGGCCACATTAAAACAGAGAGCAGTGCTCTTATTATAGCTCTGATAGAATCCACGGATCCACAGAGACCAGCTGATTGGAGCCCCAAATTGACCTAGAGAAGAACAGAAATAGCAGAAGTGCTTTTTTGGAACTGAATTTCTTATGAAGGGGCAATTCATTAAAGCAGTGTAATGATCAGTGGTAAGCAATGAGACATTTATCTCAATAAAACAGGATGGTATTTTTACACCTGTCATTATGTAACAGAGAAGTAGTTTGATGAGGAAATGCAGTGAATGCCATCATCAAGGACTTTGTCAGTCAGATTACTGATTATCAGACTCAAAGAAGAGAATAACGGAAGAAATCCCAGGTGCCACTTCCAAATTCAAACAAGATTGGCCAATACCTAATCAGAGGCAGGCATTCATTAGAACTAGGCTTTTCACAATTGAAATGGTTAACCCTGAGTCATTCTAAAGCCCAGGTACACAGAATCCTGGGTTGTCTTCCTTCACATTTCACACTGCTCACAATTTACCCAGGGTTAACAATTAGTCCTGTGTATTCATAAGCTGACGTTTTACACTGTACATTCCTAAACCCTGGGTTAACGTTCTTCTTTGTATATTTTTGCTGTCATTGACTGGACAAATGCAGCCTGCGAAAGCACCACAAAACCACTGCTAGCCCTGCTCTGGAGCAGGGTTTCATAACTTTGGGTAAAAAGCGATGCTAACCCCACTTCTAAATTGCATGTCTAAAACCTTACCTTTACGCAGCATTGAAAGCAGGGTTTAGAACGACGAACAACGATACCTGGGGTGAAGTTTAATTTAAAAGTAGCTGCACCACATTTATATATAGAAATGAAACTTAGATATATTTTAGAGTAGTCAATGTGCAGCTTGTATAACAGTGTATATTTACTGTACAGTACATAATGGAATCCATGTTTCCCTCAATGAACCGCAGCTCCCCAGTACCAGCAGCACTCATGCAGCCCCAGACCATGATGCTACCACCACCATGCTTGACTGTAGGAGAGACACAATTTTCTTGGTACTCCTCACCAGGGCATCACCACACTTGCTGGACACCATCTGAACCAAACAAGTTTATCTTAGTCTCATCTGACCATAGGATATGGTTCCAGTAATTCATGCTCTTGGACAGGTTGTCTTCAGCAAACTGTTTGCAGGCTTTCTTGTAAGCCAGCTTCAGAAGAGACTTCCTTCTCGGATGACGCCAATGCAAACCGACTTGTTGCAGTGTACAGTGTATGTTCTGAGCACTGACAAGCTGACCTTCTACTTCTGCAACCTCTAAAGCAATGCTGGCAGCACTCATGCATCTATTTTTTGAAGCCAGGTTCTGCACCTGACGCACAGAACGAGCACTCATCTTCGTTGATCGACCCTTGTGAGGCCTATTCCGAATGGAACCCGTCTTGGAACCTCTGTATGACCCTGGCCACAGTACTGTAACTTAGTTTCAGGTTGTTACTGAACCTCTTATAGCCTAGGCCATCTTTGTGGAGAGCGACAATTCTAATTCTCAAACCTTCAGAGAGCTCTTTGCCATGAGGTGCCTTGTTGAACATCCAGTGGTCAGTATGAAAGAATTGTGCTCAAAGCACCAAATTTTAACTGCTCTAATACAAACTTTTTATTGTGCTGTCAAGCAGACAAAAACATGAATGTGATTAATAGGACATGTGGCTTTGCATGGTTAAATGACAGTGCTGTTATCACTTAGGGTGTACTTACTTTTGTTGACAGCTGTTTTGACAATAATGGCTGTATGTCGAGTTATTTTCAGGGGACAGTAAATATACACTATTATACAAGCTGCACATTCACTACTCTAAAATATATCCAATTTTAATATCTATAGTATTGTTCCTTAAGAAGATATACTAAAAACATTGCTGAAATGTGAGGGGTGTCCTCACTTTTGTGAGATACTGTATACCAAAAGCATCATTTCAAAAAGTGAAAAAAAAATCATCAGTTAGTTAACCGCATTTATTTAATACTTAACACTCAAATAAAGGTTGCATATAAACATTTTTATTTAACATTTTTTTTTACCAACTTAATGATTTTATTAAGATTCTACTCCTGTTTTTGATATATAAACATTTAAACGGTCACCGTAATAACTTGTTTTCATAACAGGTTTTCTAGCTGGCTGATGAGTGCATTGACAATGAATGGCTTTCCTGAGGGAAATGTAATGTTAAGTGACATATTGTTTACAAGTTGTTTTATTGATATCCTTCCATGGCTGAAACACTAATTGAGTGATTATAGAAAGAGAGAGAGAGAGAGGAGGGAATGATTGGTTGATGTGTGCTCTGTGCTCCTGCTTGAACTGAGCCGGCTACAGCGATCTCTCCCGCCGCATTAAAGAGCGTCAAAACATTTCTTCTTTGAATTTTGTTATAAAATGACAGAATTTGAAAGCACAAAGTTTGTTTCATATCTAAACAAAGCACAAAGCTTATTGTGATTATCGGATTGTAGACACTACAAATAACATTTAGTGAAGTGAAATTGATATTATCAGCACAGCTCAACCCTCCATGCATGTTGTGTGCATGAAATAGACACTGACACACACCATCAGAAATCATGAAATGTTAAATTATGGTAACACTGAGATTTTTGGACAAAGTACCATGGGTGCAATCTAATTATTGTGTTGAATGAATGTGGTAATCATTCAGCATCGTATATCAAAGCACCATGATATTGTCATCGCTGTACCGTGGTACAGAACAGTGTTTGTATTGAGGAGAGACTGCAGTGAGACAGATTTTCGTGTAGTTGGTATTCTGTGTGGGTTGGAGAGGGACAGACATGTCTGTAATGGGCTGTTCTCAGGAGCACTGAGGCCTTGTTGCTGTTGACCTCCATTTAGACTCAGGCAGAGTGAGATCAAAGCGTCTGATGGTGAGGACGTTACTGCCAGCGCGGGTCACAACCCTCATCGGCAGTCAACACAACACGCATCTCAATCACAGCGCTCCGAGGCCACCGCTGGAGAGATTCAAATCTTTCTGCGTGCTTTTATTTTACGATTGGGTTGTAGTTTTAAAATAGTTTGTCATTTCTGCCAAATGGAATTGCAAAAAAAAAAAAAACAAAACTGTTTGACATTGTGGAGAAAACAGGAAGTCCTGCCTCACACTAATGCCACTGATTGAGCCTACGGTTGCATCTGAAATCGCATGCTTAATACACGGTAGGCAAAAAGAAGTGTGTCTGAATTCACAGTATTAATAAAACAGCTACTTCAGGCAAGATATCAAGATATATTGCAATCAGCCATTTTCAACCAATCAACCAATTGATTGCTTAGAGTATATATATCACTTTAAGGCCTTTTTTTCAAAGCTTGCCAACAAATGGAAAAGTCAGCCAGCTATTAATTGACATGCTAATTATTGTGCCTTTTAACCAACAGAAGGGGTGCTTTGACCACAAATATAGTACTTTTCATTAGAGATACAACAATATCAAAATCTCATGATAATATGATAATATCTCGATATAAAGGCCATGATACAATATTTATTGTGACATTAAAAAAAAGACAAATGAAGACCTGGAAAAAAAATAACATTTTGTACGTTTTAAAGTTAAATTATTCTATCTAATGCACTTTGTGAGCTCTAAACTAACCTCTTAACTAAGAAAACTTAAGTCAGAAAAAAAGTGTGAATTGTGAATTGTACCTGAACTTTAAAGGGGACTCGACCCTCTTTTTATTTATGGTAAATTACATTCACACTGGTGTTTTAGAAGCCAAACAGATTGGAAATGTAATAATAACAATTTTATATGATTGTTATTCCTAAAGACAGTAATAGTTGTACTGTACTGTAAAATAAATGAAAATGAATATTTCATAGGTGTATTATTTTTGCTTTACACTAGGGAATTAGGGAAATAACATTGCTTCTTTCCTAATAACTGCACTTAAAAGAAATATTTTGAATTTGGATTGCAGTAACATTAGCCATTTAAACCGCTAGCTGTCACCAATTCTTACTGCACTTTTAAAGGAGAAGTCCACTTCCAGAACAACTATTTACAAAAAATGTACTGACCCCCTTGTCATCCAAGGTGTTCATGTCTTTCTTTCTTCAGTCGTAAAGAAATTATGATTTTTGAGGAAAACATTTCAGGATTTTTCTCCATATAATGGACTTCATTCATGCCCCGATTTTGAACTTCTAAAATGTAGTTTAGATGCAGCTTCAAAGGGCTCTAAACGATCCCAGCAGAGAAAGAAGGGCCTTACCTAGTGAAACGATCGGTCATTTTTTTTTTTTTCCAAAAAATACAATTTTGTACACTTTTTAAGCACAAAAAGGGTGTTTTACAAAACAATTGAGAATTTTTTTAATCAAAGGATATTAGAGACTTTTCATTAAGACCCTAAAAAATCATATCAACTTGTAGAAAATGGGCATCCGATGACCCCTTTAAGCTTTTATTTTGACGAGAAAGGCAGTAGAGCTTTTTATTTTGAAGGAAAACTCCAGCTTCAGTGAAAACAGGCTTACAAAAACGCGTCTCACTACAAATCTAGTGAAATGCTGTAATCATCTGCCACAAAATAAATGCTAAACTCATAGCACATGCAATAAACAAGTTCATTGCATTCACTGTGAACGGAGCCGTTCTGATGTGCAGAAAACATTGGATCATGAGCTGATCACCTGAACAAAGCACACACCTCGCTTTGAAACGTGCAGCAAAAACAGACTTGATCAGGGGATGAAGCCATATTGCGCTTTCGGTTTGATAGATACTGTGCCAAACCATAATGGCCCAAAACACAACTTTAAAGACCTTTTATGTTAGTATAGGAACTTTAAATATATTTTTAAAAAATAAAATTTTATAGTTTCATTTCGTCATGTGACCACGATAATATCAAGACAATATCAAGTTTTGCTATTGTGACACCACGATATTGATAATATCGTTCTTCAGTTATTGCAAAACTAAAAATCAGTCATAATATTTTTGACACAAAACATATTTGGTGGTTTTATTGATTCTCATTTGTTATATAAATCTCTGTCTGGTGATGTGTGTGCCTCAGGTGCAGCGCTCCAGAAACAAGCAGATGAGGGAGATGTTTCCTGACGGGTTCGGTATCCATCACGCTGGAATGTTACGGCAGGACCGCACGCTCATGGAGAACATGTTTTCCAGAGGATACCTGAAGGTTCTGGTGTGCACCGCCACGCTGGCCTGGGGTGTTAACTTACCCGCTCACGCGGTCATCATCAAGGTCAGAGCGCATCACTGCAGGCTTGTGTGTGTGCATAAAACTCTGCATGAAATCTTCAGGATGGGCTTCAAATGATTCCTGTTTTTCTATAATCAGGGCACTAATATCTATGATGCCAAGCGTGGTGCATTAGTGGATTTGGGCATCCTGGACGTGATGCAGATCTTCGGTCGAGCTGGGCGGCCACAGTTTGATAAATACGGTGAAGGAACCATCATCACAACCCATGATAAGCTGAGCTATTACCTGACACTCCTGACTCAGCAGAACCCCATCGAGAGCCAGTTCCAGCAGAGTCTCGCCGACAACCTCAACGCTGAGGTACAAGCCAACACACTGAATCAGTGATGCCATATATCAATCAGTGATGACTTTTATCATTTTCAATTTAATTTACTGTTTAAATTCACTAATCTTTACTACACTCCCCATCAACATTTTGCAATAAATCATATTATTTGGAGTCTGTATATGCTTGTAAATGCCAAAACAGTTGTATAAGTCAGGGTTATTGTCGTTAATGGAATAAAAAATAAATTAATTAATTAAAATAAAATAAAATAAAAAATCATTTTCATTTAGTTTTCCAAAGTTGAGGTACTATAATAATTAAAGTAAATTAATTAAAGTAAAACTGCTAAATAAAAATGAAAAATACTATATAAACAAACACTAAAATGACAAAACCACAACAAATTGTTAACTGAAAATAAATAAAATAAAATAAAATAAAATCATTTTCATTTAGGTTTCCTCAGTTGAAGTACTATAACAATTAAATTAAACTAAAACTGCTAAAAAAGAGAAAATACTATATAAACAAACAAAAATGATAAAAGTACAACAAACTGTTAAAATAAAATACAAAATAAAATAAAATCATTTTCATTTCATTTTCCTAAGTTGAAGTACTATATTAATTAATTTAAACTAAATTAAACAAAAACTGCCAAATACAAATGAAAAATAATATATAAACAAACAAAAATGACAAAATCACAACAAATCGTTAACTGAAAATAAAATAAAATAAAATCATTTTCATTTAGTTTTCCTGAGTTGAAGTACTATAATGATCACATTAAACTAAAACTGCTAAATAAAAGCGAAGATACTATACAAACAAACAAAAATGACAAAACCACAACAAACTGTTAAAATAAAAAAAAAAAAAATAAAAAAAATTTCATTTAGTTTTCCTAAGTTGAAGTACTATATTAATTAATTTAAACTAAATTAAACAAAAACTGCCAAATACAAATGAAAAATAAAATATAAACAAACAAAAATGACAAAACCACAACAAATTGTTTACTGAAAATAAAATAAAATAAAATCATTTTCATTTAGTTTTCCTGAGTTGAAGTACTATAATAATTAAATTAAACTAAAACTGCTAAATAAAAATGAGAAAATACTATATAAACAAACAAAAATGACAAAACCACATCTAATTTCTAAAACTTTAAGTAAAATTGAAGTGAAAACACAAGAATAGAAACATAAAAATAAAATCTAAATCAAACTATTTATAAAAATTACAAAACTTTGATAATATTGATAATATTAGTGATAAGAAATATAAAAGGGGCAGGCTTATTATTAGTAAATCTATAACTTTAATACAATAAAGCTGAAATAAAATTCAATATAAATAGTAGATGCAAAACTTAAACTAAATGAAAATTAGAAATGTTGTGGTGTAAAATAGCTAAAATATATTAGAGCTGAAACAGAAATGACAAACAGTAAGCAAACAAACCAGCTAGTTAATAATTTTAGAAACTTAATACTAAATAGTAATAAACAATAGTGAAAATGGCTAAAACACATAGCAAAATGACTAATTATTTTCATTTGCTTTTCAGACCTTAGGTAAAGTACAACCACAGATTGCTCTAACACTAAACTTGAAGTCATACTGTTTCTGTTTGTACTGAGCCTGACAATTTGAAAAAAATGGAAATTAACTCATTAATGAAATAGATGGAATGGGCTGTTCTTCACTCTGCCACATGATGGCAGCATCTACAAGGCCATTCCAATAGAAACTCATGATCACTGTGTCCAATAGATGGCAGAGTGACATCAGACATCAGCTGAATGCTAGCATAAAATCCTTTCAGCATGTATTTTCTGTGTTTATGCACGTCATATCAGTTGTCATATAGTGCCCAAGATCTCAATTACATGGTTAACAAGATCAAACATAAACCAGACCTCTAGAAAACACTAGGATTTGGTTTAATGTGAGTGCTTTGATATATGCCTGCTTATTTTGTGGTTGGTTGTTTTTTTTGCAGATAGCTCTAGGGACGGTCACTAATGTTGATGAAGCCGTCCGGTGGCTCAGCTACACATACCTGTTTGTGCGAATGAGAGCCAATCCACTCGCTTACGGGATCAGTCACAAGGCCTATCAGGTGCTCGTGCTCTCATAATCTGTTGTCAATGTTATCAACAATCAAATCTCACTGTCACCATTCAGGTGCTTTTCAGTCTTTATTTACAATTTAATTGTAAATTCCTTTCTTGTTATAGTTTATAATAGTCAATTTATGTCAGCGTATTGTAGTCAATGATTTACTGTAATATATTATGATAAGAGTTGATTTAATGTTTTGTTGTTATTTAGATGGACCCGCTGTTGGAGCTCTACAGGAAGGAGTTAGTCGTGGAGTCCGGCAGGAAGCTGGATAAGGCACGGATGATCCGTTTTGACGAGAGAACTGGTTATTTTGCATCCACCGACCTTGGCAGGACAGCCAGTCACTTCTACATAAAGTACAACACCATTGAGGTGAGAGATGCTACATGTAAGACTTAGAATCTACGAGTTTCGTAGATTACAATTCATTGGCTGCATCCAGTATTTAGGTCTCGAAGAAAATTTTGCGAAAAGCGATTTGTATAGTAAATCGGTAATAGTCCAGTCAGGCTGCATTATATGTGACCCTGGATCACAAAACCAGTCATAAGGGTACATTTTTTGAAATTGAGATTTATAAATCATCTGAAATTTGAATAAATGAGCATTCCTTTGAGGTATGGTTTGCTAGGAAAGGACAGTATTTGGGCGAGATACAACTATTTGAAAATCTGGAATCTGAGGGTGCAAAAAAATCTAAATATTGAGAATGTCACCTTTAAAGTTGTCCAAATAAAGTTGTTACCCATGCATATTACTAATCAAAAATAACATTATCATATATTTACGGTAGTAAATTTACAAAATATCTTAATGAAACATGATCTTTACTTAATATCCTAATGATTTTTGGCATAAAAGAAAATTTATCATTTTGATCCATGCAATGTATTTTTGGCTATTGCTACAAATATACCCGTGCTTATGACTGGTTTTGTGGTCCAGGGCCACATATTTTAAAAGACGAAATTACAGATTTTGTCAACACTGAAATCTGGCATTTACAATATACACTACCATTGAAAAGTTCTATAGGGTTGGTTTGTATGTTTGTTTGTTTGTTTGTTTATCAGTTGGTTGGTTTGCACTTTTATTGAACAAGGATGCATTAATTGTGCATAAGTGACTGTAAAGATTGTTTCATATCATTGGTACAATCAATCAATCAATTAATTAATTAGAATGATTTTGAAGGGATCATGTGACACTGAAGACTGGAGTAATGATGCTGGAAAGAAATAAAATAAGTTCAGTATTGGTGAGCAGAAGAGACTTCTTTTAAAACAATAAATAATCTTATCCAATCTTACAGAGCTGCTCTGGACTCATAATGAGAATAAAACAGAAAAGACAGGAAGTTCTTACTGATAGGCTTAATGTGTGTTACATGCATGTTTGACTATTTGAATATTGTTTCTTTACATTCCACAGACATTCAATGAGCTTTTCAATGCACAGAAGACTGAAGCAGATATTCTGAGCATTGTTTCAAAAGCTGAAGAATTTGAGCAGATCAAGGTGAGATGTCAGATGAACATAGGTTCATTTTTTTTATTAACGGGTAAATAAAGTGTGTATTTTAGGGGTGTGTTGTAGTGTTACTTTTGTCAGCTGTTTTGTAGCCTTAGTCCTGTGTTCAGATGATTTTTCATATTCATATTATATTATTATATTATTTAAATGGCCCTTTTTTTAGAAAACCGGCCTTTTTACAGTCTCATTTGGAGATCATTAATGTAGTCGATGTTTTCAGATCATCTGCACTTTTTCCGCAGTGTTTAGATAGAACGTGTGCTAGTGGTTGTGAGACAAAGTAAAACAGGGCCAAAAATGTGTTCTTTTAAAAGAAAAGCTTCGTTAGGGGGATTTAAGCTCTTGACATCTGGCAACACTAGGCATTAAGCCGTTAATAGAGAGAGATTTTTATATGTAGAGAGTACGTATTTTTAAACTACACATTAGTCTTGTCTTTTTTCGTCAGTGATGTTGATATAGTCAGACTTGCTGTTTAATGATGTTGGCGTTGTCTCGTCCTCATTTTGTTTTAGTCATGAAAAAGAAAGGTTTAATATGTTTTGTCATTTTTTTTCTTTAACAAAATTAGCACTAGTGTGTTGATGGGTTCTGTGTATCACACACAGGTTCGGGACGAGGAGCTGGAGGAGCTTGAAAATATGATGAGTAATTTCTGTGAGCTGCCGGCGGCCGGAGGAGTGGAGAACGGCTACGGCAAGATAAACATCCTCCTCCAGACGTACATCTGCCGCGGGGAGGTGGACAGCTTCTCCCTCATATCCGACCTGTCTTATGTAGCGCAGGTGAGACACAGACACAGAAAGAGATCAATGCATTTGTCTTTATTGTCTTCCAAATCAAATGCAACTGTACAAGGCAGATGAAGTTTATATTTGAGTCTGAAATAATCACATATTCTCCATTTTAAAGATTGAAAAAAAAACGATTTTTTCAATAAAATATTGTGTTTTATAGAAATATGTCAGCTTAGTATGAAAAATCTTGCTTAGTCACCCTAATTTTCTAGCCGGTTAATATATCATCTCAGCTAATAATTGGCAGTTTTTAACTATTGGCATCAACTATTTTTTAGCCAATATGTCAGAAGGACTTTTATTTTCTCAGTGGTTAGAACGGCACCGCACACGCAATTTCCGTTCTTCATCTTTATTAGGTAAAAGTTCAGACTAATAAATTACTATTTATTACTTTGTTAAAATCATTGTGTTTTGCATGTAAAATGAGCACTATGTGCACAAACATTTTTTTTTTTTTTTTTTTTTAATATACACAACCAAGAAGTTGCCATCTAAATAAATCTCTTTATTTTACAGATTTCTTTTTTTTTCACTTATTTATTTATTTTTAAATAACATAATTTAGCAAATGTTATGTAAAATAAATATTAAAAAAAAAAGTTTCAGCAATTGTTATGCATTTGTTTTTACTATCTTTACGTTAAATAGTGTATTATCATATATATCAGCTTTAGATTGGCCATCAGCCACCCTGTTCTTTAGATATCAGCATCGGCCGTCAAAACATCCGTATCGATCACCCGGTACTCATGTTGTTCCAAATTTTTCCACATTCATTGGAATTTGTTCCAAACATACTTTCTTCCATGCAACAAAACAAAACAAAAAACAACAGCAAAATGTTGAATGTTGAAAGAACATCTTGGACATTTTGACTATGGTCTTTGTGTCCTACGGATGAAAACACAACAACAACACACGCTTCATGCAGTGTAAGGAGGAGCACATTTCTGAGAGAACTTTTTGGTGGTATTTATGTGACTCAGAGGGTAGGATGGGATATCCTCTTCCCCACCATCTCTTCAGATTCTCTGTGGAAGCCATCTATCTCTGATATCTGCGATTCCATTATAACAGCTTCCATGTGGTCAGATAGTTGAAATAGCTCGGAGAAATTCCCTCTTTGCTCCTAATTCGGCTGATTTCAGACGTGCAGCTGGGATCCGGCAGTGGGAGTCATTTCCGTGTCAAACATATGTTGATTTTAAATCCAGACCCTCTGTGATGCTCAGCTCTGAGATATCTCTCGCCGTCACCCTTCAGAGATTTTAGATGTATATGTTTAGATATCCACACACAATGATTCTTTCAATGGTTTTTGCATCTGTCCAGAGTGGGAGACTCTTCCCATCATTCAGCTGCAGATTGAAATGGCTCTGATCTGTCATTGGTGACAGATTATTTTTATTATTATGTATTTATTCATTTATTTTAGATTTATTTGTATTTAGATTCCAGGCTTTCAGTGGCATTCAAAATATTATTTATTGATTGCTCTTTTAATATCCAAAGAAGCCAGAATTTCAGCAACTAAAGCAAACAGTATTTATAAAGAAAAAAAAAGCACCTTTAAATGCACCTTTAAAGTTGTATTCATCTGGAACCAGTGATTTTGAGATATCAATTGAATTTATACATTAACTGCAGATACATTTTGGTGAAATTGCAGGCAATAAAAAATTGTCTGTTGTCAATAGTGTAGCACTATATGAAGCACAGCTCACACAGAAGTTACTTTTAAAGGATTAGTTCACTTCCAGAATAAAAATTCCCTGATAATTTGCGCACCCCTATATCATATGAGATGTTCATGTCTTTCTTTCTTCAGTCTCAAAAAAATTAAGATTTTTGAGGAAAACGCTCCAGGATTTTTTGGCATATGGGCTTCAATGGTGGCCAAAGGGTTGAAGGGCCAAATTGCAATGCAGCTTCAAATAGGGCTGTATATGCCAAGAATCTGGCCATACAGTATGTATCGTGATACAGGGGTTGCGATACGATATGTTGCAATACACTGAGGTACTGTAAACAAGGCGATATATTGGGATATTTCTTATTTTAAGAATAGGATATACTTTAAGGAAAGCTGTAATTAAGAACACACCACCATATGCAAACCTTAGCAAAGAGTTCAGTTCAAAAAGTTCAAAAGATTAGTCCCTGTAACATTCTTATTTAATTACTTTTTTGCAGTACGAGTAAAGGAGGAAAATAAAATGCCTGCAGGATTCTTTAGTTCCCCTTCAGTCGTTCTCTACGACGTTACGTCATAACTGACGTATTTGGGGTCTCCCTTGGGAGGCCAGTCACCTCTGAGCCAACTGGAAAAAGCCAATGAAAATTGGCGAGTGGATTTTGCATGCCAAGCCACTCCCCCGTACATACGGGTATATAAGATGGCGGCATGCATCCACTCATTCAGATTTCTGCTTCGGAGCTTCACCCGCAAGCTGACTGGAAACTCATTGTTGGAGTCTCTCAACGCTGCGTAGCCGGCTGTATCTCTGTTCGGTAACTTTGCATTCCAACGAAGAACCCCTCTTGAAGGATGTCTATCGTCACATCAGCGGAGCGGTTCGTCTTCTGACACCGGGGATTCTACTGAGTCCCAGGCTAGGTTGACTGCCGTGTTCCTCCGGGTTGCCGTGGCGACCAGGCCGGGGGTCGGATTCCCGCCTCCCCTGGTCGTTCGCGGTCTAACGATTGGTTCACAGCGACGGACACGGTTCTCAGCGACGGACACGGCTTTCGCCGCGCCCTCCCTGGGGCCTTTCTTCCCGGAGGTTCAGGAAGAGCTTGACTACGTGTTCGGCTTTTTCCCCCGCGCCCTCCTCGCGGGTGGGGGTGGCGGGAAGCACGTTGACGCCCTCTGGTGGAGTGTGCGGTTGCGGTGCGCTCGTGCACGTAATACGCCGCCACCTGGTGGGTGGTCCGTGTTTCCTCTTGGCTTGTTAGTGCTGCCAGCCTTGGCTTAAAGCGGGGCTCACAGTAACTGCAGGCCATGCCACCTCTGCCCTACACGTGGTGGGGGTGCCGTGGAGCACGTTTGACGTCCTCTGGTGGAGTGTGCGGTTGTGGTGCACTCGTGCACGCAATACGCCGCCACCTGGTGGGCTGCCCGTGTTCCCTCCTGGCTTGCAAGCACTGCCAGCCCTTGCTGTAAGCGAGGCTCACAGTGCTGCAGGCCATGCCACCTCCGCCCTGCACGCCATGGCCCTCCTGCATCATATAGGCCATGATTTTGTCGTGCACGAGGAGAGTTCTGACTTGAGGTTGAGGCAGGAACTGCATACGGTGATCGCGAGGTCTCGATGCACTCCCTCGGTCAGGTGATGTCTATCTTGGTGGCCTAAGAGAAAATATAATAACATTGGCTGAATCTGGTGGATGCACAACACTGACAAAGCTCGCTTTCTTGGTGTTTCATCCTTCAGACCAGCCTCTTCGGCGACACTGTTCAGGACCTTGCCCAGCGGTCCTGGGCAGTTCTTATGCAGACAGGAGTGCCCTTGGTAGGGCCACGTTTTTCTTTTCGTCTGCCTTCGCCGAAGGTCCGCCCCGGTGCTCCGCTCTGCTCCCCTTCGGGGGCATTGAGTCGACCACTCCTAGGGGTGGCGGTCTGCCATCTGGGTTGCCTTGGGAGGAGGGCCGGGAAGGGGTGACTTCGCTGCTGCCGCCGACCTTCGGGTCGGTGGTACCCAACCACTCACAAAAAGAGCAAATTTCTCAGTCTCTGGGCCTCTGGCCCTGAGCTGTAACTATAAGCGACGTTTTGCCTCCTCAGGTGCAGACTCGGAGCCTGTCTTCGCGGGAACCGGGGGCGAAGGTAAGAGCTGTTACCGCAGCATCACTCTTCTTCAGAACGCTTTGTCTTCTGGGTTGGGTCACCTTCCCCCCCCCAGGCTGCCCCACCAGGGGTACGTCAGTGACTGTTCCGTTGATCCCGCTTGCGTGGTTAAATCGCTCCCCAGCCCGTCTCGCTGATTGATCCGGACAGTCCGGCTCGGCTATACGATCCAATTCAAACGCCGCCCGCCCAGATTCAGATACACCTTTTTCACCTCTGTCCATTCGGACACAGATGCCTCTGTGCTGTGTGCGGAGATTGTGGTTCTTCTGGCGAAGAACGCGATCGAGCCGGTCCCTCCAGCCGAGGTGAATTCGGGGTTTACAGCCCCTATTTCATCGTACCCAAGAAGTCCGGCGGGTTACGACCTATCCTGGACTTCGGGTTCTGAACCGGTCCCTTCACAGGCTACCGTTCAGGATGCTGACAACGAAGCGCATTTTGTCGTGCATTCGTCACCAGGATTGGTTTGCAGCCATCGACCTGAAGGATGCGTACTTTCATGTCTCGATTCTTCCTCGACACAGACCGTTTCTTGGGTTTGCCTTCGAGGGTCGGGCATATCAGTACAGAGTCCTCCCCTTCGAGCCATCTGAGGCTTCAGGTCAACCAGGAGACGAGCAGACTCTCCCCTGTGCAGAGTATCTCTTTTCTTGGCATGGAGTTGGATTCGGTCAATATGTCGGCACGCCTCACGAACGAGCGCACTCAGTCAGTGCTGAGTTGTCTGAACCTTTTCAGACACAGGACAGCGGTTCCTCTCAAACTGTTTCAGAGGCTCCTGGGGCATATGGCAGCCGCAACCGCAGCCGCAGTTACGCCGCTTGGCCTGCTCCATATGAGGCCGCTTCAGCACTGGCTCTATGGCCGAATCCCGAGATGGGCATGGCACCGCGGCACGTTCCGGGTCGGCGTTACCCCGGAATGTCGCCACCTTTCAGTCCGTGCTCAGACCCTGCCTTCCTACGGGCCGGTGTGCCCTTGGGTCAGGTGTCGAGGCACATGGTTACAGATGCCTCCAAGACAGGCTGGGGTGCCGTTTGCAACGGGCAGACAGCTTCGGGCTCCTGGTCGGGACCTCGACTGCAGTGGCACGGTTTCTTCCGATGCTGCACGACAAGCATGTGCTGATTTGAACAGACAATGTTCCGACGGTAGCGTATATCAACCGGCAGGGTGGTTTGCGCTCCCGTCGCATGTCGCAACTCGCCCGTCATCTCCTCCTGTGGAGTCAGGCGCGTGGGCCGTTCACATCCCGGGGGAACTGAATCGTGCAGCCGATGCGCTTTCACGACAGCTCACTCGTCCCGGAGAATGGCGACTCCACCCTCAGGTGGTCCAGCTAATTTGGAGTCGATTCGGAGAGGCTCAGGGTTACCTGTTCGCCTCCCTGGAATCCTCCCACTGACGGCTGTTTTATGCCCTGTCCGAGGCCCCCCCCGGCAGGGACGCGCTGGGACACAGCTGGCCCCGGGGACTCACCAAGTACGCCTTTCCCCAGTGAGCCTCCTTGCACAGACTCTGTGCAAGATCAGGGAGGACGAGGAGCAGGTCTTGTTGGTTGCGCCTTACTGGCCCACCCGGACCTGGTTTGCCGACCCTATGCTCCTCACGACAGCCCCTCCCTGGAAGATTCCCCTGAATTAGGACCTTCTTTCTCAGGGGATGGGCACAATCGGGCCCCCGCGTCCCGACCTCTGGAACCTCCATGTGTGGCTTCTGGACGGGACTCGGCAGATCTCACTGGCCTTCCCCAGGCCGTAATTAATACCATCACTCAGGCTAGAGCCCCCTCTACCAGGCAGGCCTATGCCCTGAAGTGGGGTCTGTTCGCTGATTGGTGTTCCTCCTGCCGGGAGGACCCACAGAGATGCTCGGTCGGTGTGGTGTTCTCCTTTCTTCAAGATAAGTTGGAGCGGAGGCTGTCCCCCTCCACTTTAAAAGCGTACGGGGCGGCCACCGCTGCATACCATGATGCGGTCAATGGCCTGTCCCTTGGGAAGCATCACCTGATCGCCAGGTTCCTGAGAGGTGCTAGGAGGCTAAATCCCCCTCACTCGCACCTCATCCCCTCTTAGGACCTCTCCGTTGTGCTATTAGGCCTTCAGAGGGCCCCCCTTGAGCCGCTTGCATCAGTCGAGCTGAAATTCTGTCTTTAAAGACATCGCTCCTGATCGCACTCACGTCTATCAAGAGGGTGGGGGACCTGCACGCCTTCTCGGTCAGCGAGTCGTGCCTTGAGTTTGGTCCGGCTGATTCTCACGTGACCTTGAGACCCCGGCCTGGTTGTGTGCCCAAGGTTCCCACCACTCCCTTTAGGGATCAGGTGGTGAGCCTGCAAGCTCTGCCCTCGGAGGAGGCAGACCCGGCCTTGTCGTTGCTGTGTCCTGTTCGTGCCCTGCACACTTACGTAGACCGCACCCGGAGCTTCAGACGCTCCGAGCAGCTCTTTGTTTGCTTGGAGGGCAGCAGATGGGGAACACTGTCTCCGAGCAGAGGTTGGCTCATTGGGTGGTTGATGCCATCACCCTGGCTTACTAGTGTCAGGGTGAGCCGGGCCCCCTGGGAGTTCGAGCCCACTCCACTGGAGTGTCGCCTCCTCCCATGCGTTGGCGCACGGCACCTCTCTAGCAGACATCTGTAGAGCTGCGGGCTGGGCGACACCAAACACCTTGCAGGTTTACAATCTCCGCGTTGAGCCGGTTTCCTCCCGTGTGTTAGGTAACATCAGGTAATTTGCGGGTGGACGGCTAGGTGTCGGCTTGCTGCGCCATTCCTACTGGATCCGTGCGCTATTCCCAGTTGTTCCCTTATGTGAACTCCGGGTCCTCCTGGCCCCCTCAGTTCGGATTAGTGCGGAGTTTCTGGACTGTGTCCGGTAGGGGGCTCCTTCACCCCTCCCGGTTGTGGCCTTATCTTCTATAAGTTCCCCATATTCTCTCTTCTATTCAACCTCTTCCACTTGACCTTATCAAGTGTCTCCGCCCCCCCCAACGCTTGCTTCAGTTACCTGGCACCCCTGGTAGACCTGGTTTCTGGCCTTCAGGGCGTTGGGAAGGTTACGTGTTGAGATTCATCTGTTCTGACTCGCTTGCTTGTGAGCATTTGTATCTCAAATCACGTAACGCAGTTCAGAATTGTGGCGTTTTCCAGAGGAGACCCCAAATACGTCAGTTATGACGTAACGTCGTAGAGAACGACTGAAGGGGAACGTCTCGGTTACATCTGTAACCCTCGTTCCCTGAAGGAGGGAACAGAGACGTTACGTCCTCTTGCCACAATTCGGGACTGCGGGGGGCTCAGTTTTGGCTCAGCTCCTCAGCTTAAATCTGAATGAGTGGATGCACGCCACCATCTTATATACCCGTATGTACGGGGGAGTGGCTTGGCATGCAAAATCCAATTTTCATTGGCTTTTTCCAGTTGGCTCAGAGGTGATTGGCCTCCCAAGGGAGACCCCAAATACGTCAGTTATGACGTAACGTCTCCGTTCCCTCCTTCAGGGAACGAGGGTTACAGATGTAACTGAGACGTTATTAAATGTAAGCTTTTATAAATGTTTTAAGATCAATCAGTGCAAGTTTCTTTCAGCTGAAACTGCTCAGACTCACATTTTAGGCTTAAGCCTGTTCAGTGAAATCGGGGGACGATGTCATAAAATTTTTTTCTGAACTTAAGAATTACATCTGCTTAATATCAATCAGAAATAAAGTGCTTGCAGGAATCCTAAAGAAGACGAAACAATTGTAAAACAATAAAAAAATACATGTATTGAATATTCTTAGAAGCTTTTTGTTCTAAGAATTTCACAAGTTTTGGATTTCACAAGATTTCAGTTTGTATTTATGTTCGGCGTGGAATCGTCAACTGCACAAAACACCCCCACCACAAAGAGAAAACGGCGAAAGCGAGAGAAAGCCATCACACTGCCCGCCGTGAAGACCCTTCCACACGGGGCGCAGCAAGTGGCGGCACCCCTCCGCACAGCAGAATCAACATTTACTTACTTTCTAACCACAAATGCTTGTCTCGCACTAGC
This sequence comes from Labeo catla, assembly GCA_012976165.1. Taxonomy (NCBI): domain Eukaryota; kingdom Metazoa; phylum Chordata; class Actinopteri; order Cypriniformes; family Cyprinidae; genus Labeo; species Labeo catla. The sequence continues at coordinate 204,731 of VONZ01000646.1, read as the reverse complement.
TCAGCTTGCAGTTTACTTTACAAAGCAAAGTTGCAAAGAAAGTCAAAACAGAGTAAAACAGATGTCGATTTTGAAAATGTGAGGGGGTTTTTCACCCTACCCTACCTTTTTGAACCTTTTTGAGTACACAGATGAAGAACTAACCCTGTGTGACCTTTCCAAAGTGATTACATAATATGTGAATTTGTGGACGCACATCATGGAGCTGGTGTAAGACAAGCATTTTTGGTTAAAAACTACATTGTTAATTTTTTATTATTTAAGGTCATGCATGGTTAGTTCTTCGTCTGTGTACTCCGGTTCAAAAAGATAGGGCGTAAAGGGCATTTGACTTTCTTTGCAACTTTGCTTTGTAAAGTGAACTGCATGAAACCGAGCTAGTGCGAGACAAGCATTTGTGGTTAAAAAGTATGTAAATTTTATTTGTTTTTAAGAAAATGACTGATCGTTTCGCTAGATAAGACGCTTATTCCTCGCCTGGGATTGTGTAGAGCTGGACTTTGTCTGCAAAAAAATCACAAAACAAAATAAATTTGTACTGATCACACCCAAAAATACACACATTTATAAAAGCATTTTAACTGATCGTAAGTAGGGGTAAAAGCAAAACATTTTGTTCCTTACAAATACAATCACACAAAACACTTCATGTTCGGTCTGTTAACTAGTTGCTGCTGTTATAAAGCACATATTAATGCCTTACTCTTCATGACTATATTTTAGATCTCTTAATCCTACTCCATGTCTTAACTTACTAACTATGAATGAGCAGCAAATTAGGATTTTACTAAGGCGAAAGTTGTAGTTAATATTTAGTTAATACTGAGAATTGGTCCCCAAACTAATGTGTGACCCAAAACACTATTATGTTATCAAATCGTTGGAACAAATCATTCAAACTAAAAACAATTTGTTTTCTGACCACACAGCCCTAATTCACATATGCAGGCTAGAGGAAGTTCAGTCCACAAAGCTCATCTGAAGTTCAAAGCTGTGCATTTAGTGTGCTGTGCTTTCACTGAAGTGTTGTGAATTGGATCATGGGGATTGTTCTGCTGGTACTCATCCATACGGACGAGTGTCGGATGAAAGAGTTCGGTTGCTCTTGAGGCCTGTTAAAAAGCAGCATCTGGGTCAGCAGGTGTTTGTCCTCCTGCTTCGGTAACAGTCGTCCATTTCTGCTCAATCAATCAGAGACTAGATCAGTCCGTCATAGCAGTCAGATCTATGAGTAAACCTGCACCTTATAGATCAAAGTAATGTTGGATTCTCAAAGCCATCTGAACATAACTCACACTCCACCATCAAACATACAGCCGCTTGCCTCTGATTTATACCGACAGCAGTCAAAGCAAATGGACATTAGTCATTCCATAAAATGTGTTCTAGATAATGAACAAAATTTAAAGGTGCCCTTTCAAAAGCTGTTCCCCAAAAAAGAGAATAGCACTTGATAAATCTGTTTAAAATGACGCTCTCGCATTAGACAAGCTAGTTTATGCTACGTAAGGTTGCCCACCCCCAAGTAGCCGTTATTGAGTTACACAACCAGCTGAATACCTCTCACTTCATTTTCAGTAACCTCTTATTAACAGGCATTTTTTAGTTGTGTAATAAATTAATCATAATTGGGTGACTAATATGTCTGTGACTAAGGTATTTCTGCAATGCATGTGTTTGCACGTACAAAATGCTCTTAAAATGATCTCATAAGAATCAGTTTTAATGAATTGCATGCAAATCAACAAACAGAAAAACACAAGTTGTTTCTTTTAAACAACAGGGTTTCTCTCTATCTCTCTAAATTACCGCTAGACCATACTTCGTAGGTATGGAAGCACATTTCTGCCACATTAGGAGAATGTGTAAGTAAGTAAACAAATAAATAAATGATGTTTTTGTAAGTCCTAATTATGACATTAGAGTTTATTAGATTAAGGGATACCAAGTCTTATAAAAAGCTAAAAAGCTAAGATTCAATTATGACATGCAAAGACATGACATAAAAAAATAGAATAGAAATTGATATAAAAAGAAATAATTAAGACATAAAATGTTTATAAAAAGTCAAAATTATGGTATGCACCATTAAAGTTATGAGATTTAAAAGTCGAAAAATTATTAGAAAAGAAATTGAGATACACAAGTTTGGGAATTATTATTAGGTAAAATTTAAAATTCTAACATAAAAGATTGAAATTATGGAAATTCATCATAATGACAGTCACAATTGACAAAAATAATTTACGAAAGTCAAGATATATAAAGCAGAAGATACTAAGCGATTATTGTTAGTTGAAATGATGACATAAGTCGAAATTTAGATAAGCCAAAATTATGAGAAATCATAATTGACAAAAACAGTACGTCTACACACCTAAATACAAAGTCATTATTGTGGGATTAATATTATGACTTGAAATTACTTAACATTTGAAAAAAATTAAAAAACTTGAAATTTTGAGTTGAATATCACACTTTGGTTACATAACTGACTTTTCATAATTTCATAATTTGTATTTTATAATTTTGACTTTTTATGACATAATAGTGGATTATTTTATTTTATTTTATTTTATTTTATTTTATTTTTGTATGTTTGGTATGATAATATACATATAAAGACCTGAACATCTTTTGCTATGAGTAAGCTCTTAGGGGATTGTTTAATAAGATTCTCCCAGAAAATATTTTTGAATTTTTATCATATGTCAGTGTAGAAGTTTTTTTTTTTTGGATTTCCTTGTTATTGTTTTTCTGCAACTCTGTTCTTGCCATTAAGATACCCTTAGATGCTGATATTTTTAATGACAATACCAGCTATTTATAACCAAGTTTATAACACTGTAATAACAGTAAAATAACAGCTAGTTGTTGCACAAATGTGGATGTCACTTTTAGTACAGGATCAATGGCAGTCATATTTATCTGCAGTTTGTACGTGGCTTTTTTGCAGTCTGAGAAGCGCTGTCATATCGGCCAGTGATGTGCTTGATTGACTTGATTGTGTGATTGAGAGTCTCTTTGTCTTTTTTGTGCAGAATGCTGCTCGTATCGTGCGGGCTCTGTTTGAGATCGCTCTGAGGAAGCGCTGGCCGGCCATGACCTACCGCCTGCTGAACCTGTGTAAAGTGATTGACAAGCGTCTGTGGGGCTGGGCCCACCCGCTGCGACAGTTCAGCGTGCTGCCCCCTTCAGTGCTGTCCAGAATGGAGGACAAGAAACTCACTGTGGACAAACTCAGAGACATGGGCAAAGATGAGATTGGTTGGTCTGACGCAAGAAAATTGTGTGGATTTTAGAATTCATTGTAGACATTTAAGATCAGATATGCAATTTTGTGCCTTCATTTTTGTTTGTGTGTGTGTGTGTGTGTGTGTGTGTGCACGGACGTACAGGTCACATGTTGCATCACGTGAACATCGGGCTGAAGGTGAAGCAGTGTGTGCATCAGATACCCGCCATCCTGATGGAGTCCAGCATTCAGCCAATCACACGCACCGTCCTGCGCGTTCGCCTCAGCATCACCCCGGACTTCAGGTGGAATGACCAGGTAACCATAGCAACCATACCCAGGGCTTTACATGCTGCTGTTAGTCTTGGAATATCTGGATTTGCAATTCCATAGACCAGCAGATCCCAAACTATAGTGCACACTGTACCACAGATTTGCCAGAAACTATTTTTAATATCAGAAAATTAATCTCAACCAATAATCCAATTATTATTATACTAAATCCAAATTATGAGATAAAAATGATGTCATTATTAAAAAAATCTTTCCAAATTAAATAATATCTTTAAACATTGGAGGCATTGCTCAACTAATCTTAATACTCAAAAATGTGACTCTGAACCACAAAACCAGTCATAAGTCACCTGGGTATATTTGTAGCAATAGCCAACAATACATTGTATGAGTCAAAATGATCGATTTTTCTTTTATGCCAAAAACCATTAGGATATTAAGTAAAGATCATGTTACATAAAGATATTTTGTAAATTTCCTACCGTAAATATATCAAAATGTAATTTTTGATTAGTTATTTGCATTGCTAAGAACTTCATTTGGACAACTTTAAAGGCATTTTTCACAGTATTTTGATTTAATAAAATAGTTGTATCTCAGGCAAACATTGTCCTATCCTAACAAACAGTACATCAATGGAAAAATGTATTTATTCAGCTTTCAGATAATGTATAAATTGTAATATAAACCTAAAAATGTGAAGTATTGTTAGATTTTGTTTGTTTGTTTGTTTGTTTGTTCGTTATTCTTTGAATCTCCATTACAATTATTTTGTTGTATGTATGACACATTTCTCTTGAAATTGGCCTGGAGAAAAATGGCAAACAGAAAGTCAGTGATCCTCTTGAAAATGTTTTTGTGTATTAAGACATCATTTCCACATTGCTCTAAGAATATCACAGAACTGGGTTGCAGTTAGTTTTAAAGTTATAAAGCTGTATATTCTGTCAGACTAAACATTTCAACTGCATTTTTTTTTTAAATTTAAATGGAAATGAAATGGAATGGTGAGGTCTTGCACATGTGGTTTACAGGGACTCTCCATGGCCGTAATGGTTTTTATACTGTACAAACTGTATTTTCAATCACCCTACCCCTCACAGGAAACTACTAAACCATATATACCAGAACACACACACACACACACATTCTCACAGTAGGTTAGGCAGGAGGAGCTGAAGGAGTCATTGATTTGCCCATCTCCTCCCCTGCGTTTAACAACACAAAGGCTTGAATAGGCCCAGATCTGGTGCTATTGTTCTCTTGAGGGCCAGTGCTGTGATGGGCCACAGATGGGCTGCTCTGTGCCCGGTGCTCCTGTGTGACCATAACTCGTCCAGCGTGACACCCAACAGCTGGATGACCACCAGCCAACACTAATCACCCGCCAACATGCTCTGAGCATGACCTGCTCTCTGACACATGAATATGTAATTAACAAACATTACATGAATCTACTCAGTAGGTCATGTATATAAAAATATAATACATAATACATAGAGAATGATATATATATATATATACACACATGAACAGTTTGGTTCCAAAATGCTATGAATCCATTTTGATAGAGTAAAATGTGTTTTCTTTACCAAGAAAGTGGCGAGATGAAAACCACTATTTTCCGTTTCAACCCCAAAAACCGCAATAAATTCATCAGGGCTCTACGCTTACATCTCTTTTTAGGAGCACTTGTGCTTAAAAAATGTAGGAGCAAAGTCAAAATTTTAGGAGCACCTTCTAATCAATAATCAAAAAATCTGATCAAAAATTAGCCTTCCCATTACAAGGGTAGATATTTGACTCCTTAAAGTGAATTAGAGGGGAATTTTGTTTTTACCTTTGTAATGGCATTTTTTAACTTTATTAAAAGTATGCAATCTTTTATGTAATTTTTTTAATATATTTTGTAAGCTTTTTTAAATTTCTAATTAAAACGATAAGAATAAGAATAAGCTACAAATCAAATGAAATCAGTATTAACAAAATTAATTTGTACTACAGAGGTGGCATAGAAGAACACAAAACTGGCTTGTAGGTGTATTTTCATAATGTTTAATGAGGCTTAGAGGTGGCATGTGTGCAATCAAATTAATAAATTAATGTTGAGATTAATGTATAAAATTTTAAATATAGAAATATTAAATTATTTAAATAACTGAAAAGAAGGTACTTTAAAAATTAACCTAAAACTCCCAGTAGGTGACGGTTTTAATTACTGAATCATGTCATTTATTTGATTCCTTCGAACGGCTGATTCATTCAGGAATAAAGCAAGTGACTGTCTTTATGAATGGGTAATTGATTCAATGACTCACTAGATCCGTTTAAAAATGCACATTCATTCATAAAGGAAACACAGCTGTGTTTGAATAGAGATGCGCAGTAACTCAGTTGTGACTTTGTTTCAACGAAATAGAGCAAAATCAGGCAATAGTGTTATGGTCAGACAATGTTAGTCACTGAATATTAACTTCTTGTTTATCTAACTGTTGTATTAAATCAGTATCTCATTTACAAACTCCCTTAAACATCATTAAAAGCTGTCACTCATCTTAGTTTATCACGATCTTACAAAGTTCCATTATAATCAACGAAGCTCTCTACACTGCACAGCGAATCTCTTATTTACACTCTACACTTAGTTTATGAAAGGATTCGTCAGATATGTCTGTAATACATTACTCAACGTTGAAAACTAGGATGTGGGGTGTATTCAAAGCGCCGCCTATACTGTTTACAATGCGTGAAATGCTGCGCTGTGATTGGCTGGATGAATGTATCGCATTTTGCAGAAAAGGGAGACTGGCGTTTATCGCGTTTTTTGAAAAATAGGGAGAAAACATGACAGAATAACACGGCAGATATCGCATTTGAGTAAAATTAAAAACATATTTTCAATACCGACCAGATACAATACTGATTTCGGCAGGAACTCAATTTTTTTTAAAAATGGCGTTTTGTCGCATTTTGGAACCAAACTCTTCATATATATATATATATATATATATATATATATATATATATATATATATACAGGGGTTGGACAGTGAAACTGAAACACCTGGGTTTAGACCACAATTAGTATGCCGTTTTGGCCTCCTTTTGCAGCCAATACAGCATCATTTCATCTTGGGAATGACAAATACAAGTCCTGCACAGTAGCCAGAAGGATTTTGAGCCATTCCTTTCGCAGAACAGTGGCCAGGTCACTATGTGATGTTGGTGCATGAAAACATTTCCTGACTCGCTCCTCCAAAACACCCCAAAGTGGCTCAGTAATATTCAGATCTGGTGACTGTGCAGGCCATGGGAGATGTTTAACTTTACTTTCATGTTCATCAAATCACTCTTGTCACCAGTCTTGCTGGTGCATTATCATCCTAATACACGGCACCACCTTCAGGGTACGATGTTTGAGCTATTGGGTGCACAAAGTCAACCTTCACACTCTGCTCTTATTGGTGGAATGTGCGATCAGTAAAGACTGGCCACCAGGCTGCATAAATATAGCCATGAAACCTCCAACACTATATTGGCCAGTGTTTCAGTTTCATTGTCCAACCCCTGTATATATATATGTGTGACAGGCTTTTTTTCTGTGACAAAGGTATTGTTTTAAATGTTATAATTTTGTGTGTTGATTTATTTCAGTTCGGTTAGCTATGTTCGGTTCAGTTCAACTTTGCTCTTGGTTGAATTTATGTTGTTGGATTAATGTTTTAATGTGTTAAAACAGCCGTTCACCAGCAGGCTTCAATTCAGATCTCTAATGTGAATAAAGCTGTGTGATTCAAATTAGATTCAGATTCAGATCAAACAGCTCCAGGATGATTTACTCACACCATGAGCATTCAGAAGCTTTAATGCAAAATACGAGCTGCCTGACTGTACGTATATCACTCGCTGTAATGTAAGCCAGGCTACAACTCAACAGACTATAAAGATTTCACTTTAGTGCTAAATACAAGCCATCTAATTCAACAGATCTCACTCTCTATAAAGCAGTGATTGTGATTTCCGAGAGTTGGTGTGCTCTCATTGAGATATCTGAATGTCAAGTTCCTTTGACACCACATTTTTTATTTTATATCACACCGATACAAGAAGTCTTTTGTAAAGTTTTCTCATGAAATAGGAATGATATATTTATCATTCTCGTGTGGTTTGGTGTCCGTGATCTAAGTTTGGTCATGTTGTTTCCATGGAAACAGTAGTGTCCACTTTCATGTTTTTTTTTGTTACCATGAACTTATAAATGGACATCTGTTTGAAAAAAAAAAAAAAAAAAAATGCGTTGTTCTTTGTATTCTCATTGTACCACTTACATGACACCTTACATCTGGTCCTGCACAGGTCCATGGCTCAGTGGGAGAGCCCTGGTGGTTATGGGTGGAGGATCCGATCAATGACCACATCTACCACTCTGAGTACTTCCTCCTGCATAAGAAACAGGTAAAGATACATGCACATCTGCTGACATGAGCAAACCAGAAGTATCATTAAATACACACTTCCTTTTAAATGTAACATCTGCAGTTTTGTTATTGTATAAAGTACAAGTTTTGCTACTGCAGTTTTGGTATATATACACTGTTACTTTGGCAACTGAAGTACTAAATTCAATAAATATGAAATAAATTACAGGTCAATAGAAAAACTAAATGACAAAAGCACATAGCAAAATTACAAAAACTTGAAATAATATTAAAATGGAAACTGAAAATATAAAAATTAGCTAATCGATATATTGATAAATACTAAATGAACATATATATAGAAGTATATAAAATAATGCTAAACATAACTACATTTAGTGCCAGTGTTGGGGAAAGTTACTTTTAAAAGTAATGCATTACAATATTGAGTTACTCCCTAAAAAAGTAACTAATTCCGTTACTTAGTTACTTTTTATGGAAAGTTCTATTTTTGGCAAATGTAAAAGCCTTTTCACACCAAAAGCCTTTTGGTCTTGAGAAAAGTAAATTCACGTCTATACAGTAGACCACAGAAGAAAAAAAAATGGCAACTCTTCAGCAATAAAAAAAACAAAACAAAGGAAAACAAAGTAATTTTTGCTTGTTAGTATGGTTGAATTGGATCATCGAAGGTCAGCAGCAAAGACACTGGTTAATAAAATGGGATTAAATGCATAAAGGATATTTGTATTATTTAACATATTTAATTATTGCAGGTTTGCGCCATATTCTAAGTTGAATTTCACTGATTTTATTCATTTTGAGGAATACTGAATCTGTTTTGTGTGAGTGAGATGAATTAATGCATGTTCACATTTATTCTAGAACTACTAGAATAGAATTACTAGAATTACTCCCATTTTCCCTCAACATGGGGACAGGAGAGCTTTTAATCAATAAATGGGGGGGAAAGTAACTGGCATTACTTATTTGAAAAAAGTAACTCAGATATTTCCTTGTCAATTAAAAAGTAATGCGTTACTTTACTAGTTACTTGGAAAAAGTAATAATATTACGTACTTGTGTTACCCCCAACATTGTTTAGTGCCACGTAATTATTTTTTAAAAAATCCAAGATTACGAGATTAAAGTCATAATATTTCGAGAATAAAGTCAAAATATTACAAGAATACAGAGTGTCTGCGGGTCCTTAAAAAGTCTTAAAATGTCTTAAATTCACATTCGATGGGTCTTAAATATTTTTGGTCACATTACCGCTTAAAATATCTTCAGTCTGACGGACCTAATGACTGTTTACAATCATTGAACAGACTTTTTTTTCTTTTATTTATAACATGATATAGTTCAGTAATATACCAAGGGACCTATTTTGCGAAATATTCTCGATTGCAAATTTTACATTTGATTTAGTTCAATAAACAAGTAGTTAGTCAAGTAGTTATTATGTTACTTACATTTTAGACACAATATTTACTGTTTTGTTCTATTTCACCAGTGAAAATACTGTGAAAATACTAAACAAGGATCACGGCAGAAGTATCGCACATTCTCCAAGCAAAACTCTGCGGTGTTTTGCTACTAAATGATTCAGCGTTTTGAACAAATCAGTTGAAATAACCCAAATGACTCACTCATTAACTGGTAGTTTAGTATGTTTAAAAGTATGCATTTCACCCCAACATTTCTTATTTGTATATTCATAAATGTATTTAAAACATTAATCTTATAACATTTATTGCTGTTTAAATTTTGCTGTGAAAATTATTTAATCAGACTGGTAACATGCCCTATAGAATTTATTGATAAATTGTAATAATTTGACATGAAAGTTTATGCATACATATCAAACGTTAAAAAATATACCTTTATAAAGGTAAATAAAAATATGCAGATTTAAGTATGTAAAGGCTGATAGAACACTGATGAAAATATTGCTTCAGAATAAATTGTTTACACCACCAATAAATCTCAGTAATTTTGTGTGGAATAATATCTGCATATATGAAAAGTTCACTGTAATTTATGACAGCGATGAAATTTTGTTTCCTTTTTACATTAAACACATTAAATATTGCATATATGTATGTAAAATAATGTGTATTTCCATTACAGGTTTAGGTCTTAAATTTCATATAAGGTGGTATTAATAAGGTCTTAAAAAGTCTTAATTTTCACTTGTTCATATCTGTAGAAACCCTGGAACAGAGTCGAAATACTATGAGAATAAGGTCGAAATATTTCGAGAATAAAAACGAAATTACAAGAATAACGACGAAATATTACGAGAATAAAGTCGAAATATTACGAGAATAAAGTTGAAATGTTTCAAGAATGAAGTCAAAATTATGAGAATCAATTTGTAGCAATTACGAGATTAAAGTTATATTATTTTGAGAGTAGGCTATAGCCTATTGCACATGCAAATGGCCCGGATTGGGAGCACCGAGAGAAGTCTCAGCTTTCAAATTCTGTCAGTTTTATCACGAAATACAAACAATATGTCTATTACAATGTGTTTTTCACACTCTTTAATGTGGCGTGACAGATCGCTGTATTCACCTCAGTTTAAGAGGCATGAGAATCAGTCATCTTTCCGACTACAATGAGGCATTCGTTTCAGTAAATTAGCCTACAGTAGTCAACATTTGAAGTGGATCAAAACCTTTCATCAAAGTTGTCCTAAAACTAAAACAATACCCATTCGTGACTTGGAAAAAACTTTGATGAACTTTTTTGATCCACTTCAAATGTTGACTACTATACACTGTTTTTATGTTTTGGTTTGGGTTTTTTTCATGACTTCTGATGTTCCTTTCAATTCTGTCTTGCTTTAAACTTGAAATAAAGAGGAAAAACATTTATCATTTGTATTTCGTGATCAAATTGACAGTTTGAACGCTGAGCTGTGTTATATTAAAAAGCAAAAAAGCACGAAACTATTGCTTTTACAATACTCGAATACTGGGTGGCTGGCGAGCTGCAAATAATGAATGGAAGACGTTATATATTATGTCCAATCATTTACTGTATTATACAGTGAATGTACAGCTTGTAAATAGTCACTTAACGTTATATAGTCTACCTCACAAAAGATAACAGTGTTAACAAACGTATGTTAACGAGTTGGAGTCCACTTTTCATCCTTTAGAACATTCTATTGTTTTTAATTAAATGCATGTGAGCAATGAAAGGTTGGATGCCACTGACATTTTTTGCGGAGTAGGTGGTAAAATTCTTACAAAGAAAGCAGTATAATTTAATGAACTGATTCACATGAAAACAGCAATCTGTCACGCCACATTAAAGAGTTAGAAAAACACATTTTTGTAAGACACATAGTTTATATTTTGCTATAAAAATGATTTTAAAAGCTGAGACACCAAAAGCACAAAGCTGGCGTAGTACAAAAAATAAATGTAATCAAAGACGTGAAATATTATTTCCAAGCATACTGTCCCTGCGAGTATAACACATGGTATGATTTCTGCTAATATACACATGCACCTATATTTGTAGTATTAAAAAGGGTTGAATAAGAGAGCTACGGCGCCCCCCATAGGAATGTCGATTGGGTGTGTGAGCTGATGTTAAGATAAAAAGTTGTTCCTGTTCAGTGTGTTAATAAACATCATATTCTTGATATTAAGCTGATGTTAAGATATTAAGCTCTTCTTCATCCCAGTAAGATAATGCGGCCACTCAGACGCAACAATATTCAAATAATACTCTCAAAATATGATAATATATTCATATAATAATATAATAGATAATATTTTCAAAACATTTCGACTTAAATTCTGACTTTATTCTCAAAGTATTTTGACTTTATTCTTGAAATATTTCGACTGTTTCTCGTAATATTTTAGGTTTATTCTTAAAATATTTTGACTTTATTCTCGAAATATTTAAACTTCATTCTTGAAATATTTAGACTTTATTCTCAAAATATTTTGACTTTGTTCTTGTAGTATTTCGACTTTATTATTGTAATATTTAGACTTTATTCTCGAAATATTTAGACTTTATTCTCGTAGAATTTCAACTTTATTATCGGAATGTTTTGACTTTATTCTCAAAATATTTTGACTTTATTCTCGAAATATTTAACTTTATTCTCAAAATATTTCTACTTTATTCTCATAATTTCGACTTTATTCACGAAATATTTCGTCTTTGTTCTCGTAGTATTTCGACATTATTCTCATAATGATTCAACTTTATTCTCGTAATTTCGACCTTATTCTCTATTTTTTTTAACATGGCACTAAAACGCCTTTGTAAATAATAGAATATTTGGGGGAAAAAATCCTCACTTTAGAATGCAAGAATATTTTCATTTTGTAAAGCATGGAGATTAGACTAATGACAGTACATGTGATTCTTTAATGAAGATGGGACATCGCATGGTGTCATACAGTGAGCCAGAAATGTGAAATGCATTGTGGTGTGCGTTTCTAATCATATATTCTCTCTGGCACTGTCAGGTTGTGAGTGGAGAGCCCCAGCAGGTGGTCTTCACTATACCCATCTTTGAGCCCATGCCTTCTCAGTATTACATTCGAGCCGTGTCTGACCGCTGGCTGGGCTCTGAAGCTGTGTGTATCATCAACTTCCAGCATCTCATCCTGCCTGAAAGACACCCGCCACACACAGGTGCATCTCATATACACACATACAAATGTTCAAGCTGTCAACAACATTTCTTCTGTAGATACTTCATTTTGTTTTTTTAGAAGGAATTATTTTTATTGTAGGAATGAATTGTTCATCAGTCATTTTTGGTCTTTTGGTCTATTCAGACAGTATTGCAAGGGGGCATAGGGGCATTTCAGTATTTCAGTATTTAAGTCTAGTCTGCTAATCTGTAATTTTTTTGGTCGTTCAAATTGGAAATGTCAGTATTTTTCCCCCCACCAATAAAGAAGATTGGATGCCGATGCAACTGTTTTTGACAAATAAAAGGGACAAGTAGTCATTTAATTTAATTTCCATGTGTATGTGGCTTTCACCAAACCTGTCTGAATGACTACATGCGAGATAAACTTTGTGTTTCATAATAGAGTCATGCAAGTGTTCTTTTATGGTTTACCATTTTCATTTGCTTCCTTTCAGAGCTCTTGGATCTTCAGCCTCTGCCTGTGACTGCATTGGGAAACCGGGAGTATGAGAGTCTATACAAGTTTACGCACTTTAATCCCATTCAGACGCAGATCTTCCACACACTCTACCACACGGACACCAACGTCCTGCTGGGGGCCCCCACGGGCTCCGGGAAAACCATCGCTGCAGAGATGGCCATCTTCAGGGTCTTCAACAAGTACCCCACCTCCAAGGTCTGAACCTCTGCCATCTGTTAGCGTTTAGATTTAGTTCTTAAAAAATGGCTTAACCGGCATGTATCTGTGTGAGCAGGTGGTCTACATTGCTCCTCTCAAAGCTTTGGTCCGAGAAAGGATTGAAGACTGGAAGATCAGAATAGAAGAGAAACTTGGGAGGAAGTGAGAGTGTTTATAGGTTCTTTTGGAAAACATGTATCTGTTATTATACCCTGACCTTTATTTGCTCATTATCATATTCTTTCTTTCTAGGGTGGTTGAGTTAACAGGTGACGTTACTCCAGACATGCGAGCCATCGCGCAGGCTGACCTGATCGTCACCACCCCAGAGAAGTGGGATGGAGTCAGCCGCAGCTGGCAGAACCGCAGCTATGTGCAGAAAGTGGCTATTCTCATCATAGATGAGATCCATCTTCTAGGTTAGAGGGCAAACTTCTTTCTTGTTCTTCACTTGGGGTAAAAAGTAGTTCAAAATACCTGAGCAGCAGTATATTGTTAGCAAACATCCACCTACATCGCTGGGAGTGATGTTTAGATTAAATACAGTTGAGGTCAAAAGTTTACATACGCCTTGCAGAATCTGCAAAATGTTAATTATTTTACGAAAATAAGAGGGATCATACAAAAGGCATGTTGTTTTTTATTTAGCACAGACCTGAATAAGCTATTTCACATAAAAGATGTTCACGTATAGTCCACAAGAGAGAAAATGAACACGTTCAAAAGCTTACATTTTCATGATTCTTAATACTGTGTTGTTACCTGAATTTTTTTTTTTTTTTTAAGTGGTGGTTGTTCATGAGTCCCTTATCTGTCCTGAACTGTTAAACTGCCCGCTGTTCTTAAGAAAAATCCTGACTGTATCAAATCAATGACTGTATGATTTGAGATCCGTCTTTTCACACAGAGGACAACTGAGGGACTCATATGCAACTATTACAGAAGGTTCAAACACTCTCTGATGCTTCAGAAGGAAAAATTATGTGTCGTTTTTAAAACAGGGTCGTTTTTATAAATTATATAATTTTATAGATTATATAAATGTCTTTTATGTGAAATATCTTATGCAGGTCAGTAGTACATAAAAAAAAATAACATGCATTTTATATGATTCGTCTTATTTTGGTAAAATAATTAACATTTTGCAGATTCTGCAAGGTGTATGTATACTTATGTGCTGCCCGTTTCCTCTCAGTAACAAATTAAACACTAAAAAATGACAGTGGTGAGAAAACAGCGATTAAGAAAGCATTTAATAATAGCGATGTGGTTATGTTTGCACCAGCTTTGCAATTTGGCACTCCAGTCACGTCACGTTTATTTATTTAGCACATTATACAACAGATGTTTTAAAGTAAGTATCTTAGCCAAAGCACTTTTCTAAATAGTTCACACTTCAGAGCTGTTTCAAACTCCCGAAAACAAACTTCATACGAGCTTTGCTTGGGCCTGATTTTGTTCGAATTGACATCACACCAATTCTTTCTTTGGTTTTTTGAATATATTAGTGGCTTTAAGAGTTCACATTACTTGGCCAAGCTTTCGCCCACATTCATTACTAGCAGATACATGGAATAACAACCATGGGATATCCTTAAACATTTTTAGAGGAATGGGCTTGACAGTACCACTGTGCACAGAGCAAAGTCTGTATTGAAATGGTTTACTAAAACTGGTGTGAAAACTTGATTGGCTGAAGCTGAAACCCTTTTGAACACCCTTGTTTATGCTCTTCTGTCTGAATGTAAGCAAATTCCAGCAACCGTGTTCCAACATTGGAAAGCTTTCCCAAAGGAGTGGAAGCTATTATAGCGCATCAAAGGGATGAACAAACCCACTGTTAATGCCTATGGTTTTGAAATTAAATCTTCAACAGCAGTCTGGTGTTCAGGTGTTCACATATGTTTGCCTGTGTAGTATAGCTGCTAGCAATGTGTTAATGTCAAGGACCTTGACATAAGTGAATTGGACAGCTTCAGTCCTTTTTGAAAACACAAGTCTTGAACCATGTGTAGTTGGATAACAATGATAATACCCCTTTATCCCGGAGTATCTGCATGCATTTACACACGTTTAGGACGTTCTTGATTTAATAGGCTAATTTAAAGATCTCCCTTCTTCCATAGCGTAATTGAATATAAATGCCATAGAAGTGTTCTTCTTCAGGGATAAAATATATATTACATACAGTTCATCATACCAGGACTACTCTTCCCCTCAGACCTGCTTTAGTTTTATTTTGTCAAGACCTACATAAATGCTTATATACAGTGCCTTGCGAAAGTATTCATTTTTTCATGTTTTGTTATGTTGCAGCCTTATGTTAAACTGCTTTAAATGTTTTTTTCCACATCAATCTACACTCCATACACCATAATGACAAAACAAAAGATTTGTTAAAACTTTGAAAAACCGGAAATCAGTACATTGCATAAGTATTTATACCCTTAACATGGTACTTAGTTGAAGCACCTTCTTAAGCTGCGGTCACACTAGACTTTTTTGTTGCATTGACTTCCATTCAAACCCATGCGAATGCATAAGACCGGAAATGCAAGCCTGTGCGAAAAGTTTTCGCATTTTGCTGCGTTCTAAAGTTCAAGCTTGGTGAACTCTGACCTGCAAATTCGCATCATGTGACACCGTGTGACCAACAGCAGATTGATGCGTCACAGCATGACCTCGTAGCTGAATTTGAAGAACATAAATTTAAAACTTCAGCACTGCGGGAAAGTATAGTAGATTGTATGTTTTTACATTTTAGATGCATTATTATTTGTCATGTGTTAAATTTAACTTTTTAAAAAGACGCTGGGAATTTCGCATGCTCAACGTCTAGTGTGACCGCGGCTTTAGTTGAAGCAGCCTCAAGTCTTTTTGGTATGGTGTGACAAGTTTTGCACATCTGCATTTGTCAATTATCTGCCATTCTTTTCCTCACCTCTTCACCTCTCAAGCTCTGTCAGCTTGCATGGGGGCTGGCAGACATTTTCAGGTGTATCCAGAAATGTTTGATTGGGATAAAGCCCAGGCTGTGGCTGGGCCACTCAAGGACATTCACAGAGCTGTCTATAAGACACTCTCACTTGTGCCTCGGGTCATTGTCCTGTTGGAAGGCGAACCTTCTGCCAGTCTGAGGTTCTGAGTGCTCTGGACCGAGTTTTCATTAAGGCTATCTCAATATTATGCTGTGTTGAGCTTTTCTTCTACTCTGATGAGTCCCTCAGTCCCTGCTGCTGAAAAACAGCCCCACAGTATGAGGCTGCTACCACCACACTTTACTGTTGGGATGCTGATGTACAGGTGATGAGCAGTGCCAGGTTTCCTTTAAACATGATGCTTGGAATTGAGGTTCTTCAGACCAGAGAATCTTGTTTCTTACAGTCTTAGGGTCCTTAAGGTGCTTTTTTGCAAATTCCAAGTGTGTTTTCATGTGTCTCCACTGAGGAGAGGATTGAGTTTGGCCTAAAAACCTACCAAGGCTACATGCTTCTGTGAACCTTCAATGCAGCAGATTTTTTTTCTGGACTCTTGCCAGGATGTGTGGCTTGACGCAATCCTTTCTCTGAGCTCTGCAGGCAGTTCTTTTGAATTCAGGCCTCGGTTTTTGCTTTGATGTGCATTTTCAGCTGTTAGACCTTTTATTGAGAGGTGTGTGCTTTTCCAAATCATACTCATTCAAATAAATTTGCCACAGGTTAACTCCACTCGAAGTGTAGTAACATCTACAAGCGATGTGAGTGCTCCTGAGCTAAATTTCAAGTGTCCCAGAAAAGGGTATGAATACTTATGCAATGGAATCCTTTTAGTTTTTTTTATTTCTAATAAATTTGCAAAGTTGTTGCTTTGTCATTATGGTGTATGGAGTCCAGATTGGTGGGGTGTATTTAAAGCAGTACCATGAACAGTAACAATAAAACATGAAAAGAATTAAGGGGCATGAGTACTTTCGCAAGGCACTGTACATGTAAAATAAAAATAGGCTCACAATGCGAAGACTGTAGTAATTGATAACACTAGCAGTGAAAAATTTAAATTTCTCCAGTTTCAGCAATTAACAGGATAGTTCAACCAAAAACGAATCTCACTCATCTTGTTCCAAACCCATAATTCTGTTTCTCATTTTCAGGAAGCAAATGAGGACATTTTCATCACTTTTTTTTTTTTTTTGATACTTAAATTCTCCATTTAAGTATCTTACTGTATCTGACATTGTGGTTTGGATGTATTTTGGGACCAGCTCTGTCTCCGTTTCTATATATATATTAGGATAACTATATTAGCATCCATACCCATGGATGATAATGTTCTGTTTATAATAAGTAGCGTCTGTTGTGCCTGTAAGCATTAATAACTGCTAATATTAAATTATGAAAAATGGTATTGTTACAATTTTGTCTGACATTATTGTATTTTGTAGAGCTGAATAGAATTCATTTATAATTTACAAATTTTGCAACACCGGCATTGTTTTTAAACTAAACTGAATCATCTCTAAACTGACTGAAGCTGAATAATGACACTATTCTCTTTTTAGAGCTACTTTACAGCAGAATTTGGATTTGTCATATATTCGATGAAGTTTGCATCACTTATTCTTTTACTTGCTTGTTTATTATTAAAAAAGTGTCCTTAAAAGAGAAGTCCACTTCCAAAACAAAGATTCATATATGATGTACTCACCCCCTTATCATCTAAGATGTTCATGTCGTTCTTTCTTCAGTCACAAAGAAATTGTGTTTTATGAGGAAAACATTTCATTTTTCTCCATATAATGGACTGATATGGTGCCCCGAGTTTGAACTTCCAAAATGCAGTTTAAATGCGGCTTCAAACGATCCCAAATGCGGTTGTAAATGATTCCAGCTGAGGAAGAAGGGTCTTATCTAGCGAAACGATCGGTTATTTTCGTTATACAGTTTAAATACTTTTTAATCTCAAATGCTCGTCTTGTCTTGCTCTGCCTGAACTCTGTGTATTCTGACTCAAGACAGTTAGAGTATGTCGAAAATTGTATTTTCTCCCTCAACTTCAAAAATCATTTCAAATTTCATCCTACATCGCTTCAGAAGTACCGACCCAGTCTTTGCAAAGTGAACATGCAAAGAAGATCAAACACCCTTAACAAATGAAACAGCGATATTGGACGATTTTGAACTTGAGGGAGAACATGAGATGGGAGTTTTTCGACATACACTAACTGTCATGAACCAGAAAAAA
The DNA here is from genome assembly GCA_012976165.1 of Labeo catla. Lineage (NCBI taxonomy): Eukaryota > Metazoa > Chordata > Actinopteri > Cypriniformes > Cyprinidae > Labeo > Labeo catla. The sequence continues at coordinate 186,207 of VONZ01000646.1, read as the reverse complement.
ACAGTTCAGGGAGAATAAGACAAGACAAGCGTTTGACATAAAAATAATACAATTTATATACGTTTTAAATGAAAATAACCAATCATTTCGCTAGATATAACCATTCTTCCTCGGCTGGGATCATTTACACCCGCATTTGGGATCATTTGAAGCCACATTTGAACTGCATTTTGGAAGTTTAAACTCGGGGCACCATATCAGTCCATTATATGGAGAAAAATGAAATGTTTTCCTCAAAAAACACAATGTCTTTATGACTGAAGAAAGAAAGACATGAACATCTTGGATGACAAGGGGGTAAGTACATCATATGTGAATCTTTGTTTTGGAAGTGGACTTCTCCTTTAAAGCAATCTATATTGTGCAAAGCACTATAAAGGTAACTTGACTTTATTTGACATTTTACATTTCTTTGACTTCTCAGGTGAGGACAGAGGGCCAGTTTTGGAGGTCATTGTGTCTAGAACCAACTTTATCTCATCGCACACCTCAAAACAAGTGCGAGTAGTGGGACTCTCCACTGCGCTGGCTAATGCACGGGATCTAGCCGACTGGCTGGGCATCAAACAGGTTAGAAACTCACCGCAGTACACAACCTGCATCCATTAGCTCATCTCAGCTTTCATGCACATATACCTTTTTAACTCCACATCACTGTCTATTACGTTTGACGAAAGACTTGTGATATTCAAATTGCTTTTGGAGTCCATCCATACACTGTTATATATATAGGCAAATTAATATTTTCAGGATCAGTGCTCTTTCCTCTTCTCAGGTTTGATGTGATATGATTCACGGCAGTTCAAATCAAGCAAAAAAAAAAATCTTCGCCCTCAAATGGTATATTTAAGGTTGAATGTAATTGATGGGTCTTGTTTCAGTGGAATCATGCTTCACTTGCGCCCATAATGGTTAGGGATGAAGTCAAAAAAGTAGAATAACGATATTATCTGTAACACTGTACCAATGGTACCATCGTTTTCATCCCGTTTCCATTACAGAACATTCTGTCAGTCATTCTGCGTATAAATGCGTATGTGCACGCATATGAGTGCGCGAGGGTCTATAAATAACCAGCACCCCTCTCCCAGCGTGTAGCAGCATGTTGGCGCGGTACCCGGGCTGTGGCCGCATCAGGACAGACAGCAGTGGTTATGTAAACGTTGTTTTACTATTGCTGAAATGTCACCCTGCTAGACAGACGGGGAAGGAAGGGCTGGGGGTCTCCATAAATCTGACGTGTGCTGTTTGGACTGAGGCGCGTCTCTAGCTGCCCAATCCATTATCCAGCCCTTTAAATATGTGCGCACACGCACCCAGGCCCGGGCCACTTGTGTGAGAGCGCAGTTGTGGGACAGGGGACAATGACAGGCTGTAATTACCCCCAGATGGGCCACTCTGTCAGGCACACAGCCAGCTGGGCACTCCATCTCTCGCTTTATTACTGTCTTTCTTTGCGTCTTCTCACTTTCTGGCCCTGTTTTTCTTACACCGTTTTGTGGCCCCGTCCTTATTCATCCTTGTCTGTGTCTCTTTCAGGTGGGACTGTTTAATTTCCGGCCCTCTGTTCGCCCAGTGCCACTGGAGGTTCATATCCATGGCTTTCCGGGGCAACATTATTGTCCTCGTATGGCCAGCATGAACAAACCAGTCTTCCAAGGTACAAGACAAAAGTAACATGCACACACATTAAAGGGAAAGATCATGCAAAAATGTTAATTTTGTAGTCATTTACTCATCATTTCAAGTGTTCCAAAGTGCTCTAAATTATACATTTGTGTGACCCAAATTGTATGACGTGCTACAGTATATTTGAATATTCATAAGCACAAAAAAGAATGAAAGAAATTGTGATGCTCAATATGGTGGATAGTGACGGAAGTCCTGTCTTAAAGGAGATTCTGAAGAATGTGGGTAACAGTTGTTGGTCCACGTTGACTTTCATAGTATGGAAATTAAATGCTATAGAAGTCAATAGGGACCAACAACTGTTATACATTCTTTAAAATTAGTTTTTTGTGTGTGTGTTCCACAGAAGATATAAATTCGTACAGGTTGAGTACAAATGACTTGAGGTTGAGAAAATGATGACAGAATTTTCATTTTTGAGTGAACAATCCCAGTTTTTGAATACTCTAGATTGGACTTCTTGCAGACTGTGAAGATGCATTTCCACATTTTACCACAGAATTAATATTAAAAAAAAAAGCATAACACATTGTAAGAGTCCTTTGTATTTTCATTTTTTTTTTTAATTAATGTAAAGTTTTAGTATTGTCAAATGATTAATCGTGATTAACCGCATCCAAAATAAAAGTTTTTGTTTACATAATATATGTGTGTTGTGTATATTTGTTATGTATATATTAATACATACACATAAAGTATATATTTTGAAAATATTTATTTGTATTTACCTGTATATATTTACATTCACATCATTTATATTATATAAATATGTTTAAAATATATACATAACGTATTTTTCTTAATTATATACATGCATGTGTGTATTTATATACACATAATAAATATACACAGTACACACACATATATGTACAAAAACTTTTATTTTGGATGCGATTAATCATGATTAATCGTTTGACAGCACTAGTACATTTGTAAGTCTAAGCGTTATGTTATATTACCTCTCCATTAAATTTCAGTAAAATAGTAAATGCTGCTTTGTGAGTTTTTATAATACAATAATACAGCAAATTAGTGTTGACAGCAGATTTAATATCTCTCCTCTGACTATCACAATGAAGCTCTTGATATTGTTCTCCACTTTTTAAAAGTCGTAGATTTACTACAATGGATTTGATCTTTTGCTGTTGGATTAAATCAAAACACAAAGTTATATTTGTTCTAGTTTCCATTATACACTATAAAAGTTTATCCAACTATGATAATTTCTGTTCGGTCCATGCTCATAAGCTTCAATGGGAACAGCATGAAAATGTTTCTTTTTCTTGATTTGTTCATTGTTCATTTGTCATCATTGTCAAATTTTATTGCTGATTTGAAATATGTTTTTGGATCACAACCTTGGCAAAGAGTTTTGGAGATTTTTAGTCCTTCCCATTCAAGTACAGTAGATGGGAGCTGAAATTGTATTCATATGTAATAGATCAGTGGTTCCCAACTCTGGCCCACGAGATCCATTTTCGTGCAGATTTCAGCTCCAAACCTAATTAAACACGCCTGAACAAGTTAATCAAGGTCTTTAGGATCACTAGAAAGATACAGGCAGGTGAGTTTGATCAAGATTGGAGCTGAACTCTGCAGGAAAATGGAGTTCAGAACCCCTGTAATAGATGCTCCAAGGACGTTCAATCAGATGAACTTACTTGCCTTAAAGCAACCTCAGACAAATTACAGATTATTCTTAGTAAAGGTCTTACATTTTCATCGTACTTTATAAACTTGCAATTTTGTTTCCTTTGTATTTTAACTTTTGTCTTGTTGTTTCTCATTTAGATCTTCAATATAAATTTGGATTTAAATCTCAATCTTAAATACTGTATTTCCACTGTCGTGCAGCCATCCGGACACATTCTCCTGCCAAACCGGTCCTCATATTTGTGTCATCGCGCCGGCAGACGCGGCTCACAGCTCTGGACCTCATCGCATTTCTGGCTACAGAAGACGATCCCAAACAGTGGCTCCACCAGGATGAGAGAGAGGTCAGAATTTATCCTCAAATGTGTTGTTACATAACCAGATTATTTTTTCAAGTAACAGGTAAATACATGTTGAGAGTAGGGTGCACAGGCATTGTGTATTGTAGCAAAAAGGATGTTATCATTCTAGTTTTGCTTTTTTTGCATGCTTTTGTTGTACACTTGCAAAATATACAGCTTGCAAAACTAAAAAAAATAAAGCAGCATAATGCTCTATTGGTCTGAAAGAGAAAGAAAACAGCTTCGCCAGGTAATTAAGGGTGTTTTCACACCTGCCTCATTTAGTTCGGTTGAATCGCACTAGAGTTCGTTTTCCCTCTTGGTGCGGTTCGTTTGGGCATGTGTGAATGTAGCAATCGCACTCGAGTGCGCACCAAAAGCGGACCAAAGAAGCGTACCGAGACCTCCTTGAAGAGGTGGTTTTGGTACGCTTTCAAACGAACACTGGAACGGTTCGGTTGTAGTGAGAAACCAATCCGATCCAATGGACCAACGAACCAGGCTTTATCACACTGTATAATAGGTAATTACAGTTCCATGAACAGCAGTAGCTTTGTTGTTTTGCTAAGGGGAAGTTCACATATCGCGTCTTTTGCGCGCTCAAGTTCGTTTTTTTAAATGTAGACGCGCGGCAGCCGCGCTCATAACGGAAGTGACGCGGTCACAACGCGCAGACGGTGCGACGTGCTCGTTTTTTTCAGCCGCGTCCGCACCGCATCGAGATGAAAAAATTGCAGAATGCCGCAAGCGCACCGTGGGTCATGTGACAAGATTCAACCAATTAGCTCCATCCTTTCCAGTAACAACATTGAAAGATCAGCCAAGATGGAAACAGCTGATCATAGCTGTACATTTTTAAATAAATTTAGTAGCAGAGCTACAGCAAGTGATTTTTAGTGCTGGAAATCCGTTTGTCCTTTGATGAAACTTCTGCGTCTTCGCTGAGAGTACGGGTCATGGTTGCTTAGCAACGGCAGATGCCACGGGAGCGCAAGCTACAGAGCGTGTTGGAAAGGAGGAAAAATCAGCTCGCCTAGCGTTTTCCACGCGTTTTTAGGCACGATGTGTGAACGGCCCCTAATACCGCGCCTTTTCATTGTAAAATGCCGTCTTATTGCTCTGTTTGTAGTATGTGTGTTTTAAAAATGTTTTCCTGACGAATCCTGGACTCCTGCTCAAAATTATATATTAATATAATGATACCTAAAAAACAAACAAACAAACAAAAAAATGCAACAATAAGCCCGCAAAGCTGTTGTTGTTCCATCTTGACAGATGACAGCTGAGCGAAATCCCGGAAAAAAACGTGGAACTTTGACCAATGAGAGGACAGTTTACTCGATCGTGACTTGTAGTAACACATTTGGTCCGTTTAGAAAAATTTACTGTGTGAAAGCGAACCGCACCATGAATAAAAAGCAACATTGTAATAATTTTAACTCCTGTTTCGGAACAAAGCAATCGATCTACAGGTGTGAAAGCACCCTAAAAGGCTTAAATTTAGTTGTATCAAATTTAAGGCCATGAAAAGCTTTAAATGGTTCAGTGGTTTGAAAATGTTGAAAAAAAGTCTTAATTAAGATTTCAAGAGTTCTTAAATTTGGGGACAGAAGTATTTCATGTGGTTTAATGTGACGATTAAGCTTCAAAATGATTTCACTGAATAAATATGAGCACTGCACGTTTCAAAGTACTGCGGAAACCACTGTATTTCTGACATTTCAAAAGCGCCACCTGCTGACAGTGAAGGAATTTGGATTTTCAATAAACCATCTGCTTTTTCCTGTTCTGACCAAATGATTTTTATGCAGCAAACACAGTAAAAACAATAATATGTGAATATGTGAAGCATTATAAAAATCTAAACAATTAGGTAAAGTATATTTGTTACATATATATATATATATATACAGTGGGTACGGAAAGTATTCAGACCCCCTTAAATTTTTCACTCTTTGTTATATTGCAGCCATTTGCTAAAATCATTTAAGTTATTTTTTTTTTCCCTCATTAATGTACACACAGCACCCCATACTGACAGAAAAACACAGAATTGTTGACATTTTTGCAGATTTATTAAAAAAGAAAAACTGAAATATCACATGGTCCTAAGTATTCAGACCCTTTGCTGTGACACTCATATATTTAACTCAGGTGCTGTCCATTTCTTCTGATCATCCTGGAGATGGTTCTACACCTTCATTTGAGTCCAGCTGTGTTTGATTATACTGATTGGACTTGATTAGGAAAGCCACACACCTGTCTATATAAGACCTTACAGCTTACAGAACCCAAAGATCACTGTGGCTGAGCTCCAGAGATGCAGTCGGGAGATGGTAGAAAGTTGTAGAAAGTCAACCATCACTGCAGCCCTCCACCAGTCGGGGCTTTATGGCAGAGTGGCCCGACGGAAGCCTCTCCTCAGTGCAAGACACATGAAAGCCCGCATGGAGTTTGCTAAAAAAACACCTGAAGGACTCCAAGATGGTGAGAAATAAGATTCTCTGGTCTGATGAGACCAAGATAGAACTTTTTGGCCTTAATTCTAAGCGGTATGTGTGGAGAAAACCAGGCACTGCTCATCACCTGTCCAATACAGTCCCAACAGTGAAGCATGGTGGTGGCAGCATCATGCTGTGGGGGTGTTTTTCAGCTGCAGGGACAGGACGACTGGTTGCAATCGAGGGAAAGATGAATGCGGCCAAGTACAGGGATATCCTGGACGAAAACCTTCTCCAGAGTGCTCAGGACCTCAGACTTGGCCGAAGGTTTACCTTCCAACAAGACAATGACCCTAAGCACACAGCTAAAATAACGAAGGAGTCCGTGACTGTTCTTGAATGACCCAGCCAGAGCCCTGACTTAAACCCAATTGAGCATCTCTGGAGAGACCTAAAAATAGCAACACCAACGTTTACCATCCAACCTGACAGAACTGGAGAGGATCTGCAAGGAGGAATGGCAGAGGATCCCCAAATCCAGGTGTGAAAAACTTGTTGCATCTTTCCCAAAAAGACTCATGGCTGTATTAGATCAAAAGGGTGCTTCTACTAAATACTGAGCAAAGGGTCTGAATACTTAGGACCATGTGATATTTCAGTTTTTTCTTTTTTAATAAATCTGCAAAAATGTCAACAAGTCTGTGTTTTTCTGTCAATATGGGGTGCTGTGTGTACATTAATGAAGAAAAAAAATGAACTTAAATGATTTTAGCAAATGGCTGCAATATAACAAAGAGTGAATATATATATATATATATATATATATATATATACTGAAAATTTAAATACAAAAGTGTAACATTAATTTTAACATTTCTTTGGTTTTGCATCTGAACTCTTATATATATATATATATATATATATATATATATATATATATATATATTATCTATGTTATTTAATTGATTTAATAATTGATTGGTAAAAAATAGATTGAATTAATATAACAATTGATTTTATAATTACTTTTAACTTATCCATTTTCTTAAAAATGGTTTTTGTGAAAGCCTGTATATCAACTGTAAATCATGCTTTTTATGCAGGCATTTTACAGATTAATGTTACCATAGGCATACCCCACTCATATTGCAAGGTTTTAGGTATTATTATTATAACTAATAATCAAATAACAACCTCTAATAATAACATTTGGCTAGAATTATGTTTTCTGAAAATTGGAGTACATTGAAGATGATCTATTATGTAATATTATCAAATCATGCTGGATAACATGATCATCAGCCTTAAAGAAATGATCAAAATAATGTTACATTTTTGTATTTAAATTTTCAGTTTTTAGTTTTTGTTTGTTTGTTTTTTTTCACCCATTTTTTAAACCCATTAGTTAATGATTACTAACATGAAATAACAATGAACAGTACATTAAAGAATTTAATAATCTAGATTAATTTAAAATGATACATAAAAAACCTCATTGTTAATTAATGTTTGTTTCTAATGCGCTAGCTAATAGAATTATTTAGTATAGCTAATGTTAACATGTACAACCTTATTGTGATGTACCTAAAGTCTAAAACTATAGTAACACATTGTGGTTGTGAAGTATTAAATCACTGAAAAATGATAGTTCTGAGAAAACTGAATTGAATGCCTTTCATTTTTGTTGAGGCATGCAGACATTTCTGATAGACGAAGTTGTGAATAGCTTTAGTGTAAAAGATTTTGTTTGCAATTTGCAACAGTCTCACATCACTCTGCGTGTAAATAGGACTTATACTTTTCACTGTTAATTTCTCTCTCTTCTGTCTTATATTCCCTCTTCCCCAATTCCACAATCTCAAAAAGCTCAGTATCTCTTTATCGTGATTACAGTACGGCTCAGCACAGATTCTAGTGCAAAAGCCTGTGTCATCTCTCATTAAATTCCTCTTTCCGTTCCACTGCATGCCTTCAGATCATTTCAAGATGTGAACAAACAGCTTTTTTCTGCTCGCCATCGCAGATGTGTGCTAATATTTTCAAAGCACTCGATTAGAGCGTTAGTCAGAAAAAAAAGGAACCATTTTCTCATACCAATCACAGAGTAATCACATAAAAATCGCTGCCTTACGGAGGTGATAATTTCTTTAATAGTATATGCATGATACACACGGTACAGAGAGTGGAACATTATTAATATGTTTGCTTGAACACATGCACACATTCATGTCAGCAAACCTGCTATTAATGTGTAGTGCAAAGGTCGCCAATTAGCGAACCACAGTCTAGATTATGACCCAAGATTCCATTCAGACTGCAAATGATTTATCATAAATATAAACATAGCAGTTTTTGTGTTCTCCCCACAGAGAAATGTAACTTCATATATAACAATATACAAATTATTCTTTACAAATGCTGTGCAACAGTGCAGATTGCTTGTTAGTGTTGTTCAATTCCAAATTTTTTTGCAACAATTCAGATTTTGAGTCAGTTTGATTTATGTTTTTAATTCTTATTCCAAAAACATAATTGTGTGTCTACAAATGCTGGAACTGAAAAAAGATCATTGTTTATAAAGACGTAATTTCACATCTTAAGTACAAATAAAATTAACACATTTTAATTAAACTGGTAGTGTCAAATTAATAAACAGATTTTTAAAAAAGCACTCTGAGTAAGGCAATACACACTTAACCCTAACTAGTCAACTACAGCGCTATTGCTAGGAATTCAGACAGTGTTTTATGATAACATGATGAAAACATAAATATTATATTGTGTAATATCTTTATATGTTATTGGTTTCCCACACTGACAAGGTTAGATATGGATTGTCTGCCTTTTAGAATTTCAAATCAGGCAAAGAAAAAAGTGAGCTATTATTTTATTAAATGTGAATTTGTATAAAAAATATATTTGGTTTGACTGTTTGAATTGTGTTGAGCAGCAGGCGTTTATGAGGCAGATACTGATGCTAGTGGTCTATTTTTCTATTACACAGGCTGTGTGTAAAGGCATGCAGCCCCATAAAGCATGTTAATGGCTGTCTTTTATGAGCCTACCCTGTTAAAGACCCAATAAAAGGCATTACACATGTAACATGCAGCGAAGAGGGGAAGGCTGCCTGTAATACTTTACCTGTGTAGTACAAAAAAAATTATACTCAAGTCTGGTTAAAAACAGTTCATACAATTAAATTCATTTGCCCCCATTATTATTATTATTCATTACTTTTTACAAACTCAGTGTTGCTTTACAAGTCACAAATATACTACTGTCAAAAGGTAATTAGTTATTTGTTTATTTATTCATTCATTTATTTTGAATGTTATGCTTTCATTTAGCAGAGATGCGTTAAGCATTTATGTCATTAACGCTACTAAATATTTCTATTTCAAATAAGAGCTGAACTTTCTATTAAAGGAGAAGTCCACTTCCAAAACAAAGATTCACATATAATGTACTCACCCCCTTGTCATCCAAGATGTTCATGTCTTTCTTTCGTCAGTCGTAAAGAAATTGTTTTTGGAAGAAAACATTTCTGTATTTTTCTCCATATAATGGACTGATATGGTGCCCCGATTTTGAACTTTCAAAAGGCAGTTTAAATGTGGCTTCAAACGATCCCAAATGCAGTTGTAAACGATCCCAGCCGAGGAAGAAGGGTCTTATCTAGTGAAACAATCAGTTATTTTCATTAAAAAAAAAAAACACAATTTAAATACTTTTTAATCTCAATTGCTCGTCTTGCCTTTTTCTCCCTGAACTCTGTGTATTCTGACTCAAGACAGTTAGGGTATGTCAAAAAACAATCATATTTTCTCAAAACTTCAAAAATCATTTCAAAATCATCCGACACCGCTGCAGAAGTACCGACCCAGTCTTCGCAAAGTGAACATGCAAAGAAGATCAAGCACCCTCAACAAAAAAGGTAAACAAAAAAGGTAAACCACCATATAGTCTATTATATGGAGAAAAATGCTGAAATGTTTCCTCAAAAAACTATTTCTTTATGGCTGACGAAAGAAGGACATGAACATCTTGGATGACAAGGGGGTGGAGTAAATTATTTGTAAATTGTTGTTCAGGAAGTGGAGTTCTCCTTTAATTAAAGAATCCTTAAAAAGGGACAACTTGTATGTTGTATAGACATTTATACTCTTTTCATAGGGGAGCGGGGTACTACGAACTGCTATTTTGTTAAAAAAAAAAAAGCATAGTAAGATTTCTCTTTTTGTGATCCACTGGAAAAAAAAAATGCAAACAGGTTTGAAACAACACAAGGGTGAGTAAATAATGACAGCGTTTTCATTTTTAGACGACCTATTCCTTGCCTGTAGGCCTGCAGTAGTGAGATTCACACGCGTGAGCTCCATGTGCTGATAGCTCCAGCATCCTGGCTGTGTGTTCCAGTGATATACGGGGCGTCCCGCTGTTTCACTGCACTGAAGCGTGTAACGGCCTGAAACCCTGCTGTTTGAGTGACAGCCGGCTGCCGTTAGCTGTCCATCTACCGTCTAACAGCACTTTCCTCCATTTGTTTCCACTGTTGCCCGTCCTAACATTTCCATCTCTTTTGTTTCTATTTTTTCTTTACTTTTTTTTTAATCAAAAAAAAAAGTGTATAGTGTCTGCCAGGGTTACTAACGTCTGTGTTGTTTTGTTAGATGAACGATATCATCGCTACTATAAGAGAGTCGAATCTAAAGCTGACCCTGGCATTTGGGATCGGGATGCATCACGCGGGTCTTCACGAGCGAGACAGGAAGACAGTAGAAGAGCTCTTTGTCAACTGTAAGATCCAGGTGAGAGACACTGTTAGGAGATGTGTGATTCTCCAGCAAATCAACATTTTCCACGCTGATTCCCAAAGATTCCCGTTTTGGAATAAATTTAATGTATGAGCTAGGTTTGGGTAAATAGCTGTCAGCTGAGAGATTATATGAGAATCATAAATATACTCATGGAGAACTTCCGTTGCCATTTTTGAGATGCATTGATTTATTCAAATCCAAACCAAACGCTCTTCTTAATGCAGCTTGCTGTTCTCATGGGTTTATGTCTTCAGTGGCCTGGCTGTAAAAACATAAATGTTTATGTTGATATAATGCAAATGTGATATTTCACACATCAATATGTTTAGAATGTGAACAGTTTAGAATGTGAAGCACATCTGAAGTTCAGCACAGGCACTCCACTGATAGTTTTAAAAAAAGTCTTTCGTGCTTAGCAAGGCTACGTTTATTTCATCAAAAAAAAAAAAAAATACAGTAAAACAGTAATATTGTGAAATATTACAGTTTAAAATTTAAACTGTAAATTTAACTGGTATTGGCACATTGCTCTGCCTGTCTTTAACACTAGAACCGCCACGGGGTAAATTTTACCCGTAGCTGTTTTTCAAATGCACATAACAGATTTTAATTAAAACATTCAAGTCTCCCAGTCATTGTCTTTTACTAAAATTGTGTTATTTACAATCCCCTGGTGTTCAAAATTGTTTAGATAAAACCAGATCAAAAAACGGGGCATTTATACCTAAAAGCGCCAGCACGGGTCAAATTTACCCACTATATAATGCCTGTATTTTGGCGCTGTCATTATGTTTTAACATTGTACATTGCTAGGCAGCTCCTTTTATCCTACTCACTGAATTAGCGGTTATCAGTTTCATAAATAAAGTCAAAATGAGTAAAAAAGGCGATTTATGGATGCCTAAGAGGTATCAGAAGCCCTAAATGCCATGAGTGATGGAGAGTCTGATGGTAAGTTATGCGTCCTGGATCGGCTCAGCATCTGACGGCTCATCTGACAGCAATCTCATATTTAGATGTTTTAGCCTAACTTTACTCATATTGTTCAAACTTTGGATTAATTATTTAATGTTTGTTTAGCCATTTCTATCATTTTTTTTTTTATTATTATTTTGTTAGCTACTGTGGTGCTGTTTATTATAGTCTGACCGTTTCCTGAAAAAAAAAAAATCCAGTTAATGATGTAATGAAAAGAAAACTATTTTTTGATTACCTAAAGTTTATTGATGTTGTTCCCTTCTTCAAATGATAAATTATATAACTAAAATGAATAATTATTTAGGTGAAGCTGTGCGCTTGAATTTGTCATCGTTTATGCAATGTGGTGAATAATTATTGCACATTATTGTATGTATGCTATTTTAGTCATTTAAAAAACATGAGTTTCTTAATATATTCATTAATGGCATTGAATTATACCTGCCTAATATGTAGTTATTTCCTTTAATTCTCTTTGTCAGTGCAGGTGTGTTTAGCTTATATTGACTGTTATGAAAAGTGACTATAGCCTGCATAAAAATGCCTTGAACATAAAAAAACAGGACAAAAATATAGTTGATAACTAGACATAATCATTTTTCATGACTCTACATACTTTTTGTGTCAGTTTAATACGTTAATTGCATTAACTGAATTAGTTATGAAAAAAAATAATGCTATTAAAATATTTTAACACAGTTAACCTGCTGGCTACGCCCCCCACACCTGTACACACCTGTACCTGTATACCTGTAATCTTATGTCATATAGTTGACTTTTGACAAATATGAGGCAGGGCAGCAACTCCATAAATGCAGTTATGTACTAAAATTCAAGATATTGGTGCAAAAAATGCCCCTGTATGTGCTTTGTCTAATATTTGTATACATGTCACATATCAGACGGGCAGCAAGAGCAATATGTGCTGATTTTGTTCCGATCTCTCACAATCTTAAATGTGATTTTATACAACAGTTCAGTAAATAAGAAGTTGATATTGTGTTATATTTTAGACACATTATTATATGTTTTTGGCTAATTTTGCAGAGAACATATTACCTTTGAAGCCGTACCAGAATTGTTGCATGTCTCAGAGCAACACAGCGGTGTTTAGTTTCTGAATGAATCCACATTTTGAATGAATCGTGTAAACCAGTGATTCAAAGGCCCATTCATAGAGAGCCATTTACTTCATTCCTGAATGAATCAGCTCTTTGAATGAATCGAATGAATGACTCGTATAGACGTTTCCCACCACCTGCTGGCAGCTTTAGTTTCCAATTTAGAGTATTATTTTATTTTAAAACAGTAATAATAAAAATAAAAACATTAAATGGATAGATCACCCAAAAAATTACAATTCTGCCATCATTTACTCACCCTCACGTCGTTGCAAACCTTTCTTTTGTGGAACATGAAAGAAGGTATTTTGAAGACTGTTGGTAACAAAGCTGTTTTGGTTACCAGTGACTTTCATCTTATGAACAAAAAATACTGAGATGTTTCTCAAATTATCTTCTTTTATGTTCCATATTTTACGTTAAGTCGTTGCAGCCTAAATGTTTATGTGTAATAAATTTGATGTTGAATTAAGTAATATTTCTTTCTAAAGCTACAATTTGTAATGTCTACTTGATACGTTCTCAGCTGACACAAAAATAGCTTTAAATAATCGTTTTGGGGTATTTTCAGTCAAATTTAGTTCGCGATTATTTAAATTAATGTAAGTAATTAGATTACAAATTTTAATTGATTGACAGCCCTAGTATTAATATATTAATACATAAGTCAACTTCACTTCACATGTATATATTAAGTAAAATATGTATTTTCCCAACTATATAATTGCATTTGTTTTATTAAATTAAAAAAAAAAAAAAAGCTGGATTTAGTTGTATGGGTTTTCTCTGTGGTCATACAGTATTAGTTTCTATAGTATGATACAGTATTTTATTTGGGCATGATCTTGAAATTCTTCAATTTAATTCAAGAACTCAAAAAAATAATAAAAGTATGAATTTGAAGGGAAAAAAGGAAAGCTTTGAAACTATATATGAACTATAAGAAAACTATAAATGAAGGGTTCATTTGCAAAAACAGATAACTCAGTTTTTAACAGTTATCAAAAATTATTTTTCATTGTGCATTCCAATTAATCTCAATCAAACGTGATAAAAACATAATAACATAATAAAAACCATGATTTTTGAAAATTGTAAAAAACTGAGTTATCTGTTTTTACAGATAAGCTTTTCATATGCACTATAGTGTGTTTGTGGCCATGAAATCTGAGAACTTTCCTTTACAATCTGATCACAAGTGAGAGTTCAGTGCGGTCACAGAAACAGATCTGATTTCTTAAAATCTGATTTTCTATTTTCAAAAAGTATATGAATTATATGAGATAAATTGTAAAACAGCTACAGCCCTACAAACAAAAACATTGAGATAAGATTTCAGCCTAAATGTTCTTTTGACTTCTCTCTAAGGTGTTAATTGCAACTAGCACACTAGCATGGGGCGTCAACTTCCCTGCTCACCTGGTGATCGTGAAGGGCACTGAATACTATGACGGAAAGACTCGCCGCTACGTGGATTACCCCATAACAGGTAACATCTGTTTTTGTGTGTGTGTGTGTGTTCACTGACTATCGAATGTCATTGATCTCCATCATTTCCATTCCAGATGTTCTTCAGATGATGGGTCGAGCAGGACGACCACAGTTTGATGACCAGGGCAAAGCTGTTATCCTTGTGCACGACATCAAGAAGGACTTCTATAAGAAGTTCTTGTACGAACCATTCCCTGTGGAGTCTAGGTGTGTATAAAGCAATAAATCTCCCTGTTTCATGTTAGTACTCTAAATGACTGTGTGATAATGACAGAAGTGCTGTCTTTCCTGTGTATCTTCAGTCTTCTGAGCGTGCTGTCCGACCACTTGAATGCAGAAATCGCAGCAGGCACTGTCACCTCAAAACAAGACGCCATGGATTACATCACATGGACGTACTTCTTCCGAAGGCTGGTCATGAACCCAAGGTACTGCACATTAGTATTGCTTACAACACATTCACAGTCTTACCACAGGTGAAGATCCTAGTTTTGAGTCTCATCCGTGACGTCATATGGCGAAGATACTTAGTTCTAATGGTCAGCTGATACATAGAAAGCAGGATGGTCAACATACAGTAATGCTGAGATTAGAGGCAGGTCATGTCCCATTTGGTGCACATGGTGTTCATCAAGATATTTTGTGCTTACTGGTGCCAGGCAATAATCTAGCCAGCTTGGTCGATTATCAGAAGTTTGAGTAATAATTTTAAAGTCTGCAGACTGCTTTAGGTATCATAAACTAACAATGAACAAAACACCTTGTTATTATTCAACAACAATGAACAATAACAAGGACACCATAAAATAAAGTATTACCTTTTTAATATTATAAAACCATGGACAATAGTATTTTTTTATAAATAAGCATGAACTTAGTTTAAAGGTTTTATACAGAAATTGTGTTAATAAATGTTTAAAAGGTCCTAATTTCTAATTTCTGTCAAATATCTAATTAAAATATCTTGTGTTTTTTCTTAAAGCTTAATCGTTGTAATTTTGTTACTTTTGCCAATAAAACAGCAAAAAAACCATCATAAATTAATAAGGATTTTTTAAAGATTGTTTAGACATTTGTGCTGGAAAAAAAAAGACAAAAATATGAAGTATCATAAACTAACAATGAACAATATGGACATTTACTAATCTAGGTCAGTATTACATTGTACATATACCAAAACATATGTAACATTTAAAAATATAAAACTTCAATAAGCCTCTGCATCCTTTCATAACTATGCAGTCCCAACATTAACCGTTTAGATCTCAAGGTACCATCCAAAACACCAGCATAACAAATGAGAAAAAGAGTGTTTTATTATTATCAAGTCGGGTAGATTAAAGGTAATATAAATTTTTACATTATAAATATACATAATTTTTTTTTTTATCATTGCTGTTACTTACAAGTACTCTGGTAGATTATGTATTTTTAATGGTTACACCCTATTTGGTAACACTTTATTTTAAGGTATCATAATACAGAGTAATTACTTACCATGTAACTAAGTTATGGAACAGCCTGTAGTTACAGCTTGTAATTATGTAGATGTAATAGGCAGCTGCTGTTACACATATGTAACAGACCGAGTTACATATGTTTATAGGTTTATATGTATAGGTTTCTATGTAAGTACTGGTACTTCTGATTGGGCTGAGGTTGGAATTTAGCAAGTTTAAAGTAAAAGCATTCACTCAGTATCATCATCTCATTTTTGACCGAGATGGCTTTTGTATGTACAATGTATGTGTTTTGATATCTACAGGTTGCAGTATATGGCTCTTCAGATAAACAAATAGAAAATAGTCTGGCGTAATGACTTAAATAAACAAACAACATGAATTCAAGGAAAATTAGAACTATTACTTGTTTTATTAATTGGCCTAGTGGGAAATCCAAGCTGTTCGGTGAAAGCGCAGTGACTGGACTGCAGCAAAGGACAGAAAAACATCTTCAACCGTTTTCACAAGGCTCATTACTTACTGTGTTTCCATGGCAACGTCATCGCCGGACACAGTGGCCACAGTCCAGCCCCGACAGTTTACACCTCCATCACAAAACAAGGGCTAAAAGATCACACAAACACGTACACGCACACACCAGCCTCGCAGGGTCATATAGGGCAGCACAGACATCTGCGATGAATAGAAGAAGATGATTCCAGAACATTCCACTGACATTTGCACGCCTGTCAGGCCACATTAAACATAAAGACCTGTCTGTGCCCTCTCCCTTACTGCAAACACCCACAACCCAAAAACACACGCCGATTCCTCAAGTATGCTAATAACTAAGGTAATAAAACTCTTTATATGGGCCATATTCTGCACTTTTTTTTTTTCCTGAAGTCCACTTATAATCCTAGCCAACAGTCATACTTGAGACTATTTTTACACTCTTCTCTCTGATTTTACAACTAAACCGTACTACCGTACCTTTAAGATGATGTAAATTGTATGTCAATTACAGCCTTCTCACTAAATACTGAACAGGTGTTTGTGTAAATGTGGGCAGTTATATTCTAATTGTTTAATGTGTCATCATAGCATGAGAGTTTCATTTTGACAGTTGATCAGTTTTTAGTACTATAGCAAGAAATGTTTGATTCCTCATAATACAGTTTTGTTAAATCATGTGATTTCACTTTTTGTGTGTGTGTGTGTGTGTGTGTGTGTGTGTGTGTGTGTGTGGATTCAAATTCAGAGTTTCTGCCATACTTTCAATAATTTAACTTTCAATAATACTTTCAATAACACTAATTTCACTATTAAGTGAAAGGTCTTAAAGATTCTAAATCATAGTCTTAAATTCTTAAAACTCAAGGCATTTAAATGTTGTATGCAATGTAGAATATCTTCCTCAGTGTTATTGCTTTCCATTACAGATATCTAACAATCCGTAAATTAGGATTCATTTAGTTGAGATGCAAAATTAAGAAATTAATACTTGTTTTGAGAAATTCAACAAGATTTAGTGCGTTTATTCTGAAGACAAGAGCAAATATGTCAGTGTGTTTTGTAAAGTTGTTTTTCCCCTTTGGATTAGTTGCTTTTGGCAGATATTTGTTATAATTATAAACCAGACTTCCTATCTTGTGTCATTTTAAGTCAGTGTTTTCTTGATTTAAGATTGTTTAGGCATTTTCACTGGAAAACAAGACAAAACACTGATGACAGACATCACTGTTTTGCAGTGAGATCAGAAGGGACATTAAAATTGTTTTGTGTTCTAGGAAGTTGTATTTTCAAACTTTGAAGAGTTGCTTATACAGCTCCTAGACATTTACATATAAAGAACAAATAGGTGTATTTCCTTGTGTTCATTTCTTAAATTGTCTTGCTTGGTCCTGAAAAAGTCTTCAATTTAATAACGTGCAAACCCCTGCTATTATAATCTTGTGCAATAACAGAACAATGATAATATGTGAAGGTTGATGTCCATGGAGAGCGTTTGATTTTGCATGCTCCCACGGTGAGGCTACTCACTGGGTTTTGTTCTTTACTTAATGTAACTCTGAAACAACACAACAGCATGTTTCCAGTAAGGTTGTATGTTAATAATAGGGCTCACTAGCTCCATGTGGCACATCTCCATCAATCTCTGTAGTCGTTCTGTGGCACAGTCACCTTGACACCAGCCATCTCTCATCAGCCGTGATTCACTGGAGCTGAGCAGCTCTATAAGCAGTCAGGAGCCCCAGAGGTCTCATAAAGACCTCACATCGGGCTCCCAGAGACAGGAGCTAAATGATGCTAACGCTAATGGCAGCGATTTAATCAGCCGTATAGGTGTTCACTACAACACACACACACAACAGGCTGAAAGAAACACATCACTGTTGCAACAGCTGAAAAATTGGCTCTGTGGAATGACGCTATTTATTATTTTTAATGCTTTAATACCAATCTCAATTATTTAGTTCTGACATTCACAATGAATGAGATCTTGGTCTTGCAGAATTAAAGAATTTGATGTACTATGAAATGTGCTTTAAGTTTTTGTCTTTGACAGTTTAAACACTTTTGTGGTAACACATAGGGATATATAGGGCACAGTTCATTCTCACTATTAACACATTACTTATTAACATGCCTATTATTAAAATATTGGCTGTTTGTTAGTACTTATAAAACACCTATTCTGCATGACCGTATATTCTGCATCCCTAATCCTACCCAATACCTAAACTTAACAACTACCTCCTATGGCAAAAGCCATAGTTAATGGTTTGTTAATCACAAGAACTGGACTCTAAAATAAAGTGTGACCACTTTTGTTGTTTATCTACCCATACAGGCATGTATGGGTAGATCACTTTAATGCATTAATATGCAGACATGCATATTAGTGCATTAAAGTGAACTAAAGGTCCAGTAACAAGCTGTTGCACAAAAGTTACAGATTTTGCACTTTTATTTATTTATTTTATTTTTGTTTTTTCTAAAAATGCATATACAGTTGAACAAATCTGAAATTAGTATTAAAGGAAAGCTCCACTTCCAGAACAACAATTCACAAATAGTTTACTTACCCCCTTGTCATCCAAGATGTTCATGTCTTTCTGTCTTCAGTCATGTAGAAATTTTGAGGAAAACATTTCAAGATTTTTCTCCATATAATGGACTTCATTGGTGCCCTGATTTTGAACTTCCTAATGTAGTTTAAATGCAGCTTCAATGGGCTCTAAATGGACACGTCCGATTTTTGAGTCTCGTTCAGCAAAATGAACGAAGTTTTTTTCAAGTCATTTCGTTCATTTTAGCAAAATATAATTAATATGTTACGTGTTACTTCCCTAACACATCTACTGCTTACGCAAACGTTGATCACACTACAAACAAGAAGATCTATAATGCTGTAAGAAACAGAAAAGCAATTGTTTAGTTGGGTCTTTAGTCTATGATTAGCTCACCTCGCCTCTTATCTGACAAGTTTTCAGGTTAAAGATTCATTAAAGATTCGTTCAAAATGAAAGAATCGTTCAAGAACTACCGTTACTAATTCGTAGCATCGTAGACGCGCATCCCAGAGCCTGTGCTACACGAGCCTTTGTGCTTAAAAAGTATACAAATTTTTATTTTTCGGAAAAAAAAAAAAATACCAATCATTTAGCTAGATAAGACCCACCTTCCTTGGCTGGGATCATTTAGAGGCCTTTGAAGCTGCATTTCATGCCTAAACTTATAAATGCTGAAAAGTAAAAATGTAATATCTATATTTATCATAAGCATGTTTAATTGTTAATATGCACTGCTGTCTGTCTAATATGCGGGTGTGTAAGATTGTTTTGAAAGAAATTAATACTTTTTTAATCTAGTAATAATACATTAAACTGATCAAAAGTGATTGTAAAGACTTTTACATTGTTAAAAAAAAAAAACACACACACATTCTGTTTTAGATAAAAGCTCTCTTTTTTGAACTCCTGAATCCTGGGGAAAAAAATTATACACATATTCAAGAAAAAAATAAAAATAAAAAAATAAGCAGCACAACTATTTTCAACATTGAGGATAATAAGAAATGTTACTTGAGCATCAAATCAGCATATTAAAATGATTTCTGAAAATTTATTTAACACTAAAACCTGGCATAATGAAGCTAAAAGTTCAGTTTTGATGTCACAGGAATTAATTAAATTGAAATATATTCAAATTAAAAAAATTACTCTTGATCAAATAAATCCAAACTTCTTTCAAAATAACTAAATAAATCTTAAAAAACGTTCTGAACGGTAATGAATGAGAAACAAAGAAACTATGAGAATGATTGGTGATTTAACGTTTCGTTTCATTTAACCAGGCAAGTCACTTAAGAACCAAATTCATTCATTCATTCATTCATTCATTTATTTATTTAACAACAGTCTGCCGATGCATACCATGCTTTGAAATACTTAGGGCTGATTTCACAGATGGGGTTTAGCTTAAAGGAGAAGTCCACTTCCAGAACAACAATTTACAGATAATGTACTCACCCCCTTGTCATTCAAGATGTTCATGTCTTTCTGTCTTCAGTTGTAAAGAAATTATGGTTTTTGAGGAAAGCATTTTAGGATTTTCCTGCATGTAATGAACTTCATTGGTGCCCCGAATTTGAACTTCAAAACACAGTTTAAATGCAGCTTCAAAGGGCTCTAAAAGATCCCAGCCGAGGAAGAAGGGTCTTATCTAGCGAAACGTCATTGTTTTCGAAAAATAAAAAATTGTATACTTTTTAACCACAAAAGCTCGTGTAGCACAGGCTCTGGAATGCGCATCCGTGGGTGGTTCTTGAATGATTCGTTCATTTTGAACGAATCTTTAATGTGACTCAGGAAGAACGAGTCGTCTCGGGGAGTGATTCGTTCAGTTGCGCATGCGCAACATCCTATTAGGTTCTGTACTGGAATTAGTTCACCTGTTTCGAGTCTTAGTGTTTTTTGAGTCGTTCGTTCATCTTATGGGGCTGTCACATGATGCTGATTTTGCTAAAATGAACAAAATGACTCGAAAAAAGAAACTCAAAGGTCCGAGTCGGTAAAATGATCCGAACTTCCCATCACTACTATGAATCACGTCTTCGAATCACCACAAGTTCATCGTCTGTGTATTCCGGCGCAAAAAGGTAGAGTATGTCGAAAAACTCCATGTTATTTTCTCCTACAACTGCAGAATCGTCCGACATCATTGTACCTTTTTGTTTGTAGAGAGCGTTTGACTTGCTTGCACTTTCTTAGTCTTTGCGCGTTCTCTTTGTAAACACTGGGTCTATGGTTCCGCCTACGTTCCGCATGACCTTTCAATGTGATTCAATAGTACGTAAACGCACATCCCAGAGCCTGTGCTGCACAAGCTTTTGTGCTTAAAAAGTATAAAAAATTTTGTTTCCGGAAAAAAATGACAGATTGTTTCGCTAGATAAGACCCTTCTTCCGCGGCTGGGATCTTTTAGAGCCCTTTGAAGCTGCATTTAAACTGCATTTTAGAAGTTCAGAATCGGGGCACCAATGAAGTCCATTATATGGAGAAAAAGAAGAAATGTTTTCTTCAAAAAAACATAATTTCTTCACGGCTGAAGACAGAAAGACATGAACATCTTGGATGACAAGGGGGTGAGTATTATTTATTTAATCGTTTGTGAATTGTTGTTCTGGAATTGGAGTTCTCCTTTAAGCCAGGAGTAGGCCTTAGTTAAATTAAGATACTTAAACAGCTTTTATAAGAATGTTGTATATCAAAAAATGCTACAGGACAGACCAATGGCTGACATATTTTAAGAAAGAGACAGCTCGAACGTGCGTTTTATTGTGGGACTGGTCTTAAGCCCTGTCTGTGAAACCATATTTTTCAAAAAACATGCTTTTCTACATGCTAATGCAGTAACTGCTCTACAAATTACATTCTAGGGTGTGTAGCACCTACTGCTCTGCATATCCATGAATATCCCTGAAGAATCCATTCTTCACAAAACCTTATAATAATAATAATAATAATTTCTGACTGGTACAGCCCTGAACAGTCTTTTCTACCTCTCAAAGGTTTGTTTAGACCAGCTTTTGAACTGTGCAATAATGTGACACTATGAAAAATAGTGAAGAGTCTGTAAGAGTCTAAAAAAAGAGTCTGTAGCCCTGTGGCCTTTTATTTGTAGACATGTCCTTTCTCACACTGACACACACACCTCTTGCCGCCTGACAATTTAACTAACACTTCTCTCCACCTGTTAACTGGTTGGAGATGTTCACATTGCGCAGCATGTACCAGCCAAAACCGGCTCTGTAAATTATCCTTCCTGACACGAGGCACTAAAGAGTAGCTCTGTGTGTATGCATGGACATCTGATCATTATTTACATGGACATCTTTATTTACATGTCACCATGATGTGTTTTTGCAAATTATTAACACACACAGATCATGTTCTCAATATTTCAGTGCTTGAGTGCTGGAAAAATGAGCAGTTTACATAAAATATATCAGAATAACTGGAATGAACTGTCTTTTTTTTCACACACACATACAAACAGCAGGAGAAATGTTTGCCGTCACTCAGAGTTAATGAAGTGCATAGTTGTGTGTGGATCTCATGTGGTTGCTCTTAGAGCTTTGCTGAGCATGGAAGTGATTTTTGCTCTCCAGCAAATCTGGGAATGATTTTGCAGCACAGCATTGCTTTTCTGGAGGTGTGGAGGTGTTGTGTTTTTGTATGTACACCCACCTGTGCTCTCAGAGGAGGCTTGTGTTTTTTGTGCATTTGTGCACTGTATCACTGACAGTATAAAATGCATTATTTGCTAATGTTGATAGAGTGATAATGTAATGTGTTTATTAAGGATGCATGACATGTCAGTGACCAATATTAAATAAATCAATACCTAAAGCCGTCAGTATTGTCCTTGCAGGTTTTAGGTTTCCAAAAATATTGAAACTTGCATAACTGGCGTTATATTATTTTACATAAATACATAAATTTGTAGCATTCATGGAGAGAATGACTAGACATGGGATTGTTGTTCATTAAGCAGTCTTTGTGTACATTTTCTTTTGATTTATGTTAATGCTAGATAATTGTTTTACCAGTGTGTCACTTTAGTAAAAGATTTGCTCTCACTTTGAGGAGTTGTTTGCGTGCTGTTTTCTTTGCCCAGGAATAACAGGAGACTTGCATTGAGAATATGTCATTATTTCTGGCTTTAAATCTACTTGAAAATAATTGAAAGTGATTTGACACATTAATCTTTGGTCTGTCTCATGTCAGCATTGCATTATCCAAGCAAGTTTGTTACTTTTTTTCCCCACAGATTATGTAGCTGTAGTGAAAAAAGTGAAAGAAGCAGCAGATACAAGAAGTATAAATCTGTAATATCAAGCAAATCTCTTGTTCTTGGCCTCATTTTTTGTGATAGTAATAGTGCATCTCTATACATTTATGCAGATCCAAAAAAAAAATCTAACCATCCTTCAGGTTCTAACTTCAGCTGATTTGCAAAATTAAAGTTAATCTCTGGATATTTATGCAGATCCGAAAAAAAAAAACCTTTATATATTTATTTTTCCCAGTAAAATCTAATCATCCTTCAAATTCTAACTTCACCTGAGCACAACAAAGCTAGAAGCTACAACAGTATAATTTTGTACATATCAAGCAAATCTGTTGTTTTTTAATAGTAGCAGTGCATCTCTATTTATTTATGCAGATTTAAAAAAATTAAATTAAACTAAAATTAAAAAACTTCACCTGATTTGCAAAATTAACCCTTTTTTTTAGAGGAGCTATTTTGAATATTTGATTTATTTATTCATTTGTTCATTCATCCTTTTTTTGGACTTTTTTTCTGTTTTTGTTTGTTTGTTTGCTTTGTTTTGTTTTTTGTTTAAAAAGAGAAGTATCCGCAAGTGCCAAAAGACAAAATACACTTTTGTGTATGATATATTTAGCTTATACAAGGAAATTTTAATAAATTATGCTATTAACTTGTTTTAAGGATCTTTAGATACTCTAGATATGCATTATTAAAGACGTTTTTGTTGTTGCAGACAGTACAATATTGAATTTCTGTTAAAAAAAAAAAAAAAAAAGTGGATTCTCTGTATTGAACATTGCAGATGCATTATTTGATTGTGTGTGTGTGTGTGTGTGCACACCTGGTATTTATCACGTTATGGGGACCAAATGTCCCCACAAAGATAGTAATACCAGTAAATTTTGACCTTGTGGGGACATTTGTGAGGTCCCCATGAGGAAACAGGCTTATAAATCATGCACAATGAGTTTTTTTAAAAAAGTAAAAGTGTGCACAGTCTCCTGTGAGGGCTAGGTTTAGGTGTAGGGCCTAAAAGGTGTAGGGCGATAGAAAATACGGTTTGTACAGTATAAAAACCATTACGCCTATGGAATGTCCCCATAAAACATGTAAACACAATATGTGTGCGGGTGTGCGTGTTTCTTCCACTTTTAACCGATCTCTCTTTGCTTTCAGTTACTATAATTTGGATGACATCAACCATGAAACCATTAACAAATACCTTTCTAACCTGGTGGAGAGGAGTCTGAGGGATCTGGAATGTTCCTACTGCATGGAAATACAGGAGGTAGAGTCATTTTAGATTGTAGATTGTTTTATTTCATGTAGATTGCTGCCTCTGTAGATTTTTGGATTGAAGCTATAGTAGTTGTTTCAGACGTTGTGTAAATAAACTCTCTTTTTGCTGGAGGACTGACAGGGAATTTCATCTTTGACCTGCCCACTGTATGGCTGTATTTTGACCTGTGGTGTGTTAATCAGTGACCGTCTTGTTTTGTTCAGGATGAGCAAACCATCGAGCCGCTGACGTACGGCCGCATCGCATCCTACTATTACCTGAAACACCAGACCATCCGCATGTTCAAAGAGCATCTGAAGCCAGAGCTGCCCGTGCAAGAGCTGCTGGCCATCCTGTCGGTGAGCAAACATTCATTTTGAAAGGATCCACTCTTTGCTCTCGTCTTCTGGTCATTGATGCGTTCAGGGACAGTGCACTTTAAACACCAATGCATCACCACCTTCACTGGCCAGCATCCTGACACAGTTAATGATTATTCCATGAGTCCAGTTTGGCTGGATACAGCTGAGCACTCGCACACACACACACACACACACACAAACACGTAATTGCACCCCTAAGGGTTGGTGTGAAAATTAGCAGCTCTTTACGTTTGCCTCATTAGAGTGCCGCCCCTCTTGGCCCCGCTCTCACTGATCGCGGCCATAATTGAGACATAAAGGCTTTTCACACTTCACTGACGTCCTCACGACATGACATCTGTCTCATACTAGAGGAGCTGCAGAACTGATGGAAACTCTCAAAGAATATTGTTAAAACATGTTCTTAAACAGTTCTTATAACCAGTCCGGATAGAGCGTTGGAGATTAGAGACAACTCAAATACATAAAAGCAATAGGAATGTAAATATAAATTCCACAAATGTGGTATAAAGGCATCTTATACTTTTAAGCAGTAAAGGTGCAAATGTAATTTACTAAATTAGACAAGATCTGAAATCTTGTAATTTTTGTTTGGTTGGT
This sequence comes from Labeo catla, assembly GCA_012976165.1. Classification (NCBI taxonomy): domain Eukaryota; kingdom Metazoa; phylum Chordata; class Actinopteri; order Cypriniformes; family Cyprinidae; genus Labeo; species Labeo catla. Next base: position 160,631 of record VONZ01000646.1, on the reverse strand, counting down.
TTTGTTGTGTTTTTAATTAAAAACATATTTAACTTGGGTGATTATTAGAAAATAATACATTCAGTTTATAATTTTAGTAATGTCACCAAATATTAATAACAGGTTGAAATCAAATAAATGAAGTTTATACATTTTTTTTGTATACATTTTAAGTCATTTTGACCCAGAAAAACATTTTTAATTTTATATGCTGATGCACAAATGTTTCTACTCAAATTTGTTGTTGTTTGGATATTATTGAAAATGATTTATTCAGTTCTTTTTAAGTTCTGAAAGAATTATATTTTTTTTTTTTTTTCAAACAGAAATTTGAATAATAACCAATCAGTATTTAAGAGACATCAGAAAAATAATGCTAATAAAACTGGCAAATTCTGAACACAAAATTCAAGTTTTTTTGTGCTTTGCATAATATAGTATAATTTGTTTCTTCATAAAAGCCAGTTGCAACTTTTCTTTTTATTTTATTTATTTATTTGATTTTTTGTTTAAATATATATTAATGCTATTTAAAAAGATTGTATTATGATTTTCTCTAGAGTATATTTTTCCAAGTAGCTAGAAGGCTATGGAAGATCATGTTCCTGGGGTGAACTTGACGGGCAAGTTGTTTGCATCAAGAATAACACAACACAAAACAGCCTAATTTGAGATTTTCATTGTTGCTTCCAGGTCATTTATGTTCTTTTTGTAACGTTATGCTCTCTGTGGATAATGTTGAAGGTTTTTAATGTGTGATTTAATTATTTCTTGAAGATATCATCTTGTAAGTACTTCAGTACTTCAAGTCCTATTAAAGGTTAATTTAGCGTCGCATCAGTTGTTTTTTTGTTATAATTATACAGGCAGCAATAAAGCATTTCTACAGACAATCATTCCTGAGATTTATACATAAGACTGAAAAAGAAAAGAAGACATCAGAGACCATGAGCGCTGTATGACCTGGGCAAACAAGCATTCTAGAGGCCAGCTCAGATTTCCTGATGTTAAAAACATCGCGACAAATGATTCATCTGCTGAACTGGTCAAAATATAGAAGGTTTGAGAGATGAGAAAAGGTTTGAGTCATGCTTGTGAATTTTAATGCCGGCGTGTTTGTGTGTCAGTAATAGGAAAAGAGCACATGTTAATGTGGTAATGATGCCTGAGGCAGCAGGGATAAATCACTGATCCTCACAGTTATATGTTTCCCGCTTGATTATCCACTTACCACTCAGTCATTACATTCTCGCCGTCTAACGCTCACACTGGTTGCTTAACAAAAGCATGACATGAGGTGGGCAGGACCCCCATTTTCACTCTAACCAGTCATTCAATAGCAACAAATGACCCCTCTGCGTGACGCCTCCCCCATCAGCCCCCCATTCACCCTTATTGTCCTCTAATTACCGTGGAAGGGTTCATAATGAGACCGCCAAGGCCGCCCCTCACAGCTACGAGAGCTCCCCCCGTCCCAACACAATGGTCTTGACCTTCTCAGTTGTATTAAGCAATTAAAATCATACAACAAAGCTATAAGCTGTTAAATTGAAATTCAGGTTTTTTTGGTACTTGTAATTTGTCTGTGTCAGTTATTTCTATAGCGCTATTAACACACATTTTATATAAAATACATAAAATAATTGTCCTGCAATTATAGAATAGCCCTGTAACTGAATAATTTTCCCCTCTTACAAAACTTCAACTTAAAACTTAAAACTACTCTTCACTGGAATATAATTATATATTAAAGCTGTTTTGAAACAAAATGTTTTTATACAAATAAATGTGAATAGTATTGAATTGAATTGAATTGAAACTATTATTATTATTATTATTATTATTATTATTATTACTTTGTATGGCGGAAAAAAAGTTTAAATAATCTTCAAAAAAGTATATATATGTATTTTTTTATTTCTATTAGAAAATGTAAAAAAAAAAGTTTAAGTCTGCTTTTTTAGTTTTTTAAACTAGTTTTGAACTTTTTACCTTTACACTTTAAAGTTGTAATGTGTGATATCAAATGTTGTAGTTTTTTTGTTTGTTTGTTTTTTGTATAACAGTGTACATCTTAATAATAATAATAATGTTTATTTTATATAGCGCCTTTCTAGAAACTCAAGGTCGCTTTACAATAACAAGAATATTTATACATAACGAGACAAAAAAAAAAAAAATCAGAATACAGATAAACATGAAATCCATAGCAAATTTCAATCATATATTCAAAGATCTGGAAAACAAAATCTTGGGATGAAAGACATATTTAAGAAGGAAAGGACTCTTCTAACACTAAGGAAAGTTTTGTAGGGCAGCCTGGAAAGTCACAGAAAGTGCAAACAGGCTTTTTAGCTCAAAGGACTGTAATGTTTCTCTGTAAATGTCATCCAGAGATAAAGATAAAGAGTCAAACTGAACTGATCTGAACAGTTCAGCCTCCAATTACTTTTATCACTTGCCTTGCTCTATATTCTGTACAATGCAGACTTCATAGAGAGATACATCTAAGCTGAGGTTTAAACGTGTTTAACAACAATGTATAGTGTTAGAAGAATATGTCTCAGTGCTTCCTGTTTCTGTTTTTAGCAATGCACATTACTAATTAAAAATTAAGCTTTGATAAATTTACGGTAAACATGTACAAAATAACTTAATGGAACATGATCTTTACTTAATACCCTAATGATTTTTGGCACAAATGAAAAATCGAATTTTGACCCATACAATGTATTTTTGACTATTGCTACAAATATACCTGAATGACTCATGTCTGGTTTTGTGGTCCAGGGTCACATATGCACTCAGGGGGAAAAAATGGTTGGGTGGGACTATAATCTTCTGGCAGCTCATTGGATAGTGAAAAGTGGTCGCTTTTTGACAGATGGCTAGCGAAGAGAGGTTGAAAAAGATGACGTTTGAGATCATCCTAAATTGAAAGTCATTGAAGAGACTTGTTAAATTTTGATGACAGAAAAACAAGTTTTCTGAATAACATGCCGTGTTGGATTGCGAACAATATGACCAGGCTTTATTCTAGTTGTTAGGAAGTGCAATATTCTAAATATCGTAATAAGTCTATATCAGTGGAATATGCTGGATGTGGATTAGCGGGTGTCTTTGACATTAGACATAAAAGCGAGTGACTGGTGTTCAGCGTTTGCTTTGTGTGTGTTCACAGGAAGCAGAGGAGTACGCCGAGCTCCCCGTACGCCACAACGAGGACCAACTGAACAGCGAGCTGGCCCAGCGACTCCCCCTGCAGGTCAACCCTCACTCGTATGACAGCGCACACACCAAAACACACCTGCTCATGCAGGCCCACTTCAGCCGGGCACAGCTGCCCTGCAGCGACTACGGAACCGACACCAAAACCGTGCTGGACAACGCCATCCGCATCTGCCAGGTGAGTGTTTATCTTCATGTATGTGTTTGTATATTTCTTGACATTTTTGAAGTATATTCTTAGCCGTTTTAAATAAGGATTGCTTCTTGTTGATATGTTTTAGTTTCATACTGGATTGTGCTAGTATCATGGCTTATTGAATGCATCACAGAATCGTTAAGTTGCTTCTATCCAGATAGCTATAAATACAAAGGACATTTGCAGCACCTCAGAGACAGATATTTCACACTCACCCACTGCTTCAGTAAGTTTATTACAGTTAAATGAGAGATGACAGAAAGATGTTTGGTTAGTTGACATGAAATCTAGCATTGTCATATTTGTTCATTGAAAAAAGTCAATGAACACATTAATACTGTGTCAACTGCCTATGCATATTTATATAGTGCAATATTAGAATACTCCATACTCAAATAGATTTTAAGCAATAATATATGTCAATTTTTAAAAAAATGTCCTTAATTGCAAATTGAGTTTTTGTTAAAGAACTACACTACCCATAATGCTAAAGAGAGATCTACCAATCATAGAAGGCACATGGAAAACAAGATCATTAGAGTTTTGTCAGACTAGGGAAGTTAACATTAACTGACTACCTACCTGACATTAGTTCAAATGGGATGTTTTTATGTTAAAATGTGCATTTGTCAGTTTTCGGATTAGACACAAAAATAGTGTTGGCTTACTTGTTGGCTTTTGTAACTTTTATTTGTTTGCACTTTTTAGATACTTTTTTCATCTGTGTAAAACTTTAATATTTTGTCATGGTTCACAGGGCTGTTTGGTTTGGTTTAAGGCTTAAAGCCTGATCATGCCAAAAGCGAAAATTGTAATAATAACTATATTTTAGTGTTCACACAAACAGACCATAATGTTCTGCTTTATCTAAACTCAATTTAAAGTCAAATGAATTTTGATTGTCTGGTTGTCAGTGTTTAGTCATTCATTAACTTACTAATCGTTCTGAAAGTGTTTCCAACACAATTTTTTTTTAATGAGGTAAATGATCAATTGTTGCTTTCATTATGGCTGTTATACTCATGCACAATGCTGTTCAAACTAAAATCAAGTCCTTTATCCGTTCTATTAAACAAAGCACATAATCACTACCTGAGATTATCGTCGCCATTGGATACATAGTTAAATGTTCTCGTATCCGACCATGTCGTCTCAGAAAAATGATACTTTTTAGAACCCCCTAATGCTCATCACATAAAAGATGCATTATATTGTGTGTTGCATGTTTGTGTCTAGGCTACGGTGTTAAAGTTACAGTGACTTTTACAACTTTAGTTAATGTTATTCCACTTGGTGTGAATGGGTCTTTGGATTCTACTTGTAATGAAGCTGAAAATTCAGCCGTACATTACAGGAATAAATAAAACAATACATTCAAATAGAAAACAGTTATTTGAAACTGAGTGTGTGTGTGTGTGTGGGAAAAGCTAACAAGCCGCTTTTCTGAGACGGCATCCTAATGGTGCTCTGCCGTCCCGCATTATTCTGACGTGTGTAAACAGACTCAATGCAACACACAGAGGACAGAGTGGCTGAAGTGTGGATATGATTTATGGATATTCTTCTGTCAGGTCGTTTGGAACGTCATAAAACACTCGCCTCAAGGGCAGCCATAAAAAAGCCTGTGCTGCCTGAGCCGGCCAAGCAACCTGATGTTGATTGTTCATGCCTGATGGCACACCTTTGAATCTGTTTGCAATTGGCTATGCCTGAAACCGCACTCTTGATTTGCTTCGGCCGGAGACTGGACAGATTGTCCACGCTGGCGGTCCGGCTCTGCCAATGGCTCATGTGTGCAGATCTGTAAGCCGTTGTGCAGAGCAGAGCGAGTGCCGGTGATTCTCTACGGCCGCTCTGTGTGTGTGTGTGTGTGTGTGTCTGGCAGTGATTGGCTATGCTTCTACATGATGTGGTTACTTTTCTGGGTTCCCGCTGTGGCAGTGTTGCTGGCAGCCCCATGCATTCATAGCAGTCAGTCTCTCACACAGCTGAGCTCATCCTGCAGTGATGTCAGAGAATGAACCCTTCCCATGATTCCCAGCCAGGCCGATTACTTTTTAATATTTATTTGCTCTCTCTCCCTGCACTTGCCATGAATTATAGGCTATCACAGTGTGATTATTACATGACGGTACGCTATCGTTAAAGTTTGTTTTTGAACGACATCTCTCACACTCACCAAGGCTGCATTTATTTGATCAAAAATACAGTAAAATTAGTAATATTGTGAAATATTACACGTTGAAATAGCTGTTCAGCAACCATTACACCATCATAAAACATCATATCTTTACAGTACAAATCTTTTGTAACATTATAAATGAGACTCTATACCACAAACCCAGTCTTAAGTAGCACAGTTATTTTAGTAGCAATGGCCAACAAAACATTGTATCAAAATTATTGATTTTTCTTTTATGCCAAAAATCATAAGGATATTAATTAAAGATCACGTTCCATTAAGATATTTTGTAAATTTCCTACCATAAATATATCAAAACTTAATTTTTGATTAATAATATGCATTGTTAAGAATTAATTTGGACAACTTTAAAGGCTATTTTTTATTTTATTTTTTTTATTTATTTTTTTATTTTTTACAGTATTTTGAAGGTGACAAATGTCTTTACTTTACATTTTTCTTGAAAAAAAAAAAAAACACACACACTTACCACAAAAATCAATGGTGGTGTAAAATCCAGTATTCAAACTGCTGTTTTATTTTTGATGGTTTTGTAATTATTCTCTAAATCTGCATAACAAAATGTTGGATGCAAATGCCAAAATGTGCATAAAATCTTAAAATACACATAAAAAAGCTGATGTGCATCTTTCGAGGTCAGCTATTACAATGGAAACACCATTGCCAAAAAATGCCTTGATGTGCAACAAAAAACTGAGTTTGCATCAACAAATCAATCTCAAATGTTGTTTTAGTAATTCTGAAATGCCTGAGCCAAAGTCCATCATCAAAATGATTTGTTGCAGTGACCTTCCAGAACTGTCTCACACAATTGCATTCCTAAACATCAGACATCCAAATGCAAGAAAACAGGACAGTGTTTGTTAATGCATTTCATCTGTCATTTATTGCGTAGGAAAAAACCCACAGGCTTCACCAGTTACCCAAGAAGTGACAGTTTTCTCTTGCTGAGCACATGGGATGTTTCATGTGATATTCTAGGTTTCCACACAAGTTTAATTTGCAACTTTGGATGGAAGCAAATATTGAAGGAGTAGTAATTGTGTAAACTTCACTTCAGATTTGCAAAGAAAGTACTCGTTGAATTTTCACAACAACTAGTGTTTTGCAGAAGCCCTGTAGGCTGGTTTATGGTCATGTCCAAACTATCATTTGTCAAGGTTTTTGTTGATGTTGTTTTATTAATTGTAGTTGTAACATTTATTATTAATATCAACAATTAAAATAAAAAAAATGAACTCAGAATACCTTATCACAATTTACTTAACACACTGAAAAACTGAAAAAGTGTAGTTGCCCATCCTTATTTTCAGTCCTTTTTTTATTGATTAAGCAGTATTTTATTTTAGAAAGATTTTTAGGAAGAAAAAAATGTCATGTCTGTCTGTCTGTCTGTCTCTTGGTCTTTCCTTTCCGGAAAGGTTTGTCTTATCATCCTGTTGCTGCACTCAATTTACTCAAGCAGCTACTGTGAAATGTTAATCACAACTTTAATTTGTACTGCATTAGCATTTTGATTAACTTGCAGGGCTTTCCGGTGCTCTTCAGGTGCTTTTTACTTATAGTTACAGAGGAAATGACTTTTTGATTAATTAAGTTTGTTAGCGCAGCTGAGCTCAGCAAACTTTAACCTTAGAGGAGGAGAGAATGACAGAACCACAAAGAGGGTGCGGAAATACAGGAGACGGGCTGACATATAAATAAAGATAGACCAATAGTACTCATTGGTATTCCTAATGGTCTAATTTCACCCAGTAAGTGTTTATACTCTATATCTGCATCATACGGTTTATCTAAAAGTACGAATGTATTTACATTAAGATAATATCAAATGCCAGGATTATATTTTTGTTAGAGCCACAGAGCTTTCTGTGATTAGTTGTCTTTCAGTGATAAATGAGAAAATAAGTCTAAACTAGCTTTGATGATTGCAAAACACACACACACAAAGGGGTATTTATATATTTTAATGTTAATATATTTCGTTAGCCCATGCTATAATTATTTGTGGTTGGTAAGATTTTTTTAAAGGAGAAGTCCACTTTCAAAACAAAGATTCACATACAATGTTCTCACCCCCTTGTCATCTAAGATGTTCATGTCTTTCTTTCTTCAGTCGTAAAGAAATTATGTTTTTTGAGGAAAACATGCTTGCAATTTTCTCCATATAATGGACTGATATGGTGCCCCGATTTTGAATTTCCAAAATGGAGTTTAAATGCGGCTTCAAACGACCCCAAATGCGGTTGTAAACGATCCCATCCAAAGAAGAAGGGTCTTCTTCCGATCTAGCGAAACGACTGGTTATTTTCATTAAGAAAATACAATTTAAATTATTTTTAATCTCTAATGCTCGTCTTGCCTTGCTCTGCCTTAACTCTGTGTATTCTGACTCAAGACAGTGAGGGTATGTCAAAAAACTCCAATCGTATTTTCTCCCTCAACTTCAAAAATCATTTCAAAATCATCCTACATCGCTGCAGAAGTACCGACCCAGTGTTTACAAAGTGAACATGCAAAGAAGATCAAACACCCTTAACAAAAAAGGTAAAACAGCGATATAGGACGATTTTTTTTAAAGTGGAGGAAGAACATGAGATGGGAGTTTTTCGACATACCCTAACTGTCATGAACTGGAAAAAAAGCAGTCCGGGCAGAGTAAGACAAGACGAGCGTTTGACATTAAAAACTATATTAATTGTATTATTTTTATGAAAATACAGCCGCATTTAAACTGCATTTTGGAAGTTCAAACTCGGGGCACCATATCAGTCCATTATATGGAGAAAATTGCAAACATGTTTTCCTCAAAAAACATAATTTCTTTACGACTGAAGAAAGAAAGACATGAGCATCTTGGATGTCAAGGGGGTGAGTACATTATATGTGAATCTCCTTTAATATTTTTAAGTCTCATTGTTCTCCAAGACTGCATTTATTTGATCTAAAAACAGTAATATTGTGAAATGTATTATCATTATCAATGTTGAAAACAGTTGCACCGCTTAATATTTTTATGGAGACTGCAATCTTTTTTTTTTTTTTTTTTCTTCAGAATTCTTTAAAAAATTGAGAGTTCAAAAAAGCAGTATTTATTTGAAATCTAAAATCTTTATTTAAATCTTTAAATTTAAATTCAAAAGTATGAATTTCTTTTTAAAAAATCTACTGACCCCAAATGTTTATGTGGTAGTGTATGCATTTTGTTGAAGTGAATGTGTTGATGTTGTTCTCTCTGCAGGCTATGCTGGATGTGGTGGCGAATGAAGGTTGGCTTGTGTCTGCGCTGAGCATTTGCAACCTTGTACAGATGATCATTCAGGCCAGATGGCTTCACGATTCCTCCCTGCTTACACTTCCTCACATCGAAAAGCAGGATCTCTATGTCTTCAGGTACAAAATCTTGTAGAAAGTCCTGTATCAGGTCCATAATCTGCATGTTTTAGTCCTGTTATAGATTACAGATTATGCTGAACCAATCTTTTTCACAGTCATTTAGTAATTCACTAAGTTGAAACAGCATTTCTTCCAATTCTTCTATAAGTACTTTTTATTTTTTGTGGTGTCATGTTAATTGAGTGCATTGAAAACAATTTAATCTAAGATATATTTTTTAAACTGTTAGAAATTGCTGGTAAATTTCACCCCAAAAAAAAATAAATAAATAAATAAATAAAATAATAATTACAAATAACTATGTGAAATCCTGAAGTAAAAAGTCTAAAGAAGTACTTTCTTGTAAAAACCTACTCAAATATTATTTTTTACAACTTTGCAAATGTATTTATAAAAATAAATTACTTCATTAAGGCAAAACGATGTTTAGAACAATTGCTATCTTCATCTGCTCAAGGGATCCAAGTGTTATACCAGTTTAACCACATGAATGGGTTTTCAGAGTTTTGTTTGTCTACCTATAGTAAAAATCCCTGCATGACGCCTCTAGTGCACAAAGAGCTTGTGAAGCGACAAGTGACGGGATGTTAACCCATTCCTGCTGCAGAGCCTGATGGAGTTCCTGGCCTGTGCCAGCACAAGGTCACGGCTTAAGTGTTTGATCCAGGGTGTCTTAGAGGTGCTGATCACCTGCACACTCCTGAGGACAGCTGTGACCACAGCATCTGTGTGGCCTTCCATTGTTCTGCTCTTAGATTTTGGTTGCTTTGCCTCACAGATTTAATGTTTGTTGCTGCTCAATCTTATCATGACGCATCAGTCAAACGAAGATACCTGCTGTGTGTCTAACCAGAAGACCCTGACTGGGGCCAGTAGAATGATTGGGCCCTTTCAGTTCAAAATGTAGCTGTAGAATGGCACTGTAAGTTATAGAGCATCCTGGCATTTTCAGCATACTGTAGCATCTGATGTGTGGTGAAGCTCATCATCTACATATACAGTTTTATTCAAAAGTTTGGGAACCCTTTGCAGAATCTGTGAAAATGTGAATAATTTTAACAAAATAAGAGAGATCATACAAAATGCATGTTGTTTTTTATTTAGTACTGTCCTGAGTAAGATATTTTGCATAAAAGACGTTTACACATAGTCCACAAAAAAAGTTTGGGAACCCTTGGTTCTTAATACTGTGTGTGGTTACCTGGATTTTTGTTTTGTTTTGTTTTGTTTTGTTTTGTGATGGTCCCTTGTTTGTTCTGAACAGTTTAACTGAGCACTGTTCTTCAGAAAAATCCTCCAGGTCCTGCAAATTCTTCAGTTTTCCAGCATCTTTTGCATGTTTGAACCCTTTCCTGCAGTGACTGTAGTATTTTGAGATCCATCTTTTCACACTGAGGAAAATTGAGACTCAAATACGACTTTAAAAAAAAAAAAAAAGAGGCAACATTCACTGATGCTTCAGAGAAAGACATGATGCATTAAGAGCCGGGGGGTGAAAACTTTTGAACAGGATGAAAACATCCAAATTTTTCTTATTTTGTTGAAATATCTTATTTTTTTCCATTTAGTACTGCCCTTCGGAAGCAACAGAAGACACTTGCATGTTTCCTGGAAGACAAATTAATAACAATTTACCTACTCTTTAAATTCAAAAAGTTTTCACCCCCCTAGATCTTAATGCATCGTGTTTCCTGCTGGAGCACCAGTAAATGTTTGAACCTTTTTTAATGTTTGAGTCCCTCAGTTGTCCTCAGTATGAAAAGATGGATCTCAAAATCATACAGTCACTGCTGGAAAGTGTTTAAATATGCAAAAGATGCTGGAAAACTTAAGCATCTGCAGGACCTGGAGGATTTTTCTGAAGAAGTGACTAAGATCATACAAATACATATGTGACCCTGGACCACAAAACCAATTTTTTTTAAATAGAGATGTAAACATCATCTGAAGTCTGAATAAATAAGCCATTGGCGTATGGTTTGTTATGATATGACAGTATTTGGCCGAGAGACAATTATTTGAAAATCTGCAATCTGAGGGTGCAAAAAATGAAAATATTGAGAAAATCACCTTTAAAGTTGTCCAAATGAAGTTCTTAGCAATGCATATTACTAATCAAAAAGTAAGTTTTGATATATTTATGGTAGAAAATGTACCTTTTAATAACTTTAACTTTTAATTAGTATAAGATTTTTGGCAAAAATAAAAAATCGATAATTTTTACCAATACAATGTATTGTTGGCTATTGCTACAAATATACACATGCTACTTATGACTGGTTTTGTGGTCCAGGGTCACATGTATATGATAATATAATGTCAAAGGATGTGGTGGGTGAAATTTTTCCCTATTTTATATCATACAGGTCACCTAATTGACTGTTTCAGAACATATTTTGCTTTGTCTTCCTTTCTACCCATGTGTTTTCTGCTTGCCCGGGCCTGAGCATCTCCTAACACGTTGTCACAGAGAGAGACGAGTGTTCACTTCCTGTCGGCGGTGTTAAAGGGGTGCAGAGCTTCTCACCTGTGGCTCGCTGATTATGACAGTGTAACATGGCTTAGCGGCTAATCCCGCTGCCATCTCTTATCTAACTCCGCAAACACCATCAGCATCGCTTATCAGCGGGGACGCCACCCCCACCCCGCTCCAGACTCAGCCCTCAAACCGCTTCTCACACATGCACACACTAACATCATTGGCATTGAATTTTCTCTCGCCCATAACACATTTCAGCGCGCCCGTGTCCCGCGGCGAGTGTAATTTGGTGGAAACACAATAAAAATGGTAAGAGAGGGATCAGGCCAGGCAGGATCCATCATGCTGTGACAGCAGGAAACGGGCTCGGAGCTCAGCCAGCCCTTACATGATTGAAGGCGCCGTCACGTGACCGTCTCTTTTCCTTGACAGGAGGTGGAGCGCCAAAAGTGCGAGGGGCGGAGGTGGCTATCAAGGCCCAATCGAGGGGCTTCCCGAGCTAATGGCCGCCTGCGACGGGAAAGAGGACAACTTCACGTCGATGGTGAAGGAGGTGCTGCAGCCCAATCAGATCTCTCAGGTGCGTCGCCTTACGTACCCGGGATGCAAAGTAAACAGCACTCGGTTTACAAAGACGTCTCATTTATTGGCACCTACTGCATTTCTCGACACCGTCGAACAAAAACTGCTTTTTTGGAGATTGCAGTCATGTGGATGAATCACCTCTTAACAACATAAACATTCAAATAAATTCCAATTCTACACGCATTAGGCAGCGGCCGCGAGCGCGTGATTTGCCGAAAGCGGCAGACAGTCACGGTGGTCTCAGGTAGCACCAAGATCTCCAATTACCTCCCAAATGAGAGGGTTTAGAGCTCCAATCTAAGTGCTAATTGCAGCGGTAATGCGAGCGTCCGAGCCCAGCGATGAGCCCAGCGCCTGTTCCCCATCAGTATTCCAGCAAACCCCCCTTCCTCTCGGCCCTGCTAATTAAATAAGCACATGCGCCGCCGCGTCCTCGTCTCATTCACTAAGGAAGCGTAATCCTTGCATAAATAGCTGTGGCAGGGTGATCTACACCGTTTTTTTCCTCCGTCTCCCATGTCTCTAATGCTAACAGAACCACGGCCAGCAAACGCCCTCCTCACAAACACCATCTTTTATTTGTTCTTGATTTTTTTGTCATATTCCTTATGCTTTATTCTAGTAAACGACGAGGTAAAGAGCATTTATGGCTTGTTACGTAGTCTGTATATACTCTATCAACCAAAAGTTAGGAATAATGAAGATTTTTAATCATTTTTTAAAAAGAAGTCTCTTAAGCTCACCAAGGCTGCATTTGTTTACCAATATTCAAAAATACAGTAAAAACTGTAGTGTGGTGAAATATTGTTAAAATGCAAATATCTGTTTTATTTTTGTATGTATTTTGAAATGTAATTTGTGGCCTTGAACCACAAAACCAGTCAGAGGTAGCATGGGGATTTTTGTAGCAATAGGCAACAATACATTGTGTGAGTCAAAATTATCGATTTTTGTTTTATGCCAAAAATCATTAGGATGTCAAGAAAAGATCATGTTCCATTAAGATATTTTGTAAATTTCCTACCATAAATATATCAAAACTTAATTTTTCATTAGTAATACGCATTGCCAAGAACTTTAAAGGCGATGTTTCTCAGTATTTGCACCCTCAGATTCCAGATTTTCAAATACTCGTATCTCAACCAAATGTTGTCCTATATTAACAAACCATACATCAGTGGAAATCTATTTATTCAGCTTTCAGATGATGTATAAATTATAATTAAAAAAAATAAAAAAATTAAAAAAAAAAGTTTCCCTTATGACTGGTTTTGTGGTCTTTAGTCACATTTATCCCTGTGATTCAAAGCTGATTTTGTTTACTACAGCCATTACTCCAGTCTTCAGTGTCACATGATCCTTCAGAAATCATTCTAATATGCTGATTTGGTTCCCATTTTTTATCTCTTATTATTAATGCTCAATTCTTAATAATGGATCTTATTATTATCAGTGTAGCTGATAGTATTTTTGTGGAAACAGTGACACATTCAATTCAGGATTCTTTTTTTGAATAGAAGGTTCTAAAGAATAGAAATTATTTAACATAGAAATCGTTTGTAACATTATAAATGTTGTTACTGTCACTTTTTTTTTAATTACCTACCCCAAAGGTTTGTAACGTATCAGAAAAAATTTAGCAGCAAAATGCTTTCAACGTTTATAATAATAATAAATGTTTCTTCAGCATATTATACTGATTTCTGAAGGATCTTGTGACACTGAAGACTGGAGCAAAGATGCTGAAAAATTTAGCATAACATTTTTGCATAACAGGAATGAATTACAAAATATATTCAGATAGTAAACTATTATTTTAAAGGGGTCATGAGATGGATTTTTTTATTGTTTGAATATGTTCCTTGAGGTTTACTTATAATGTTAAGAGAGTTTTTGTACGAAAAAAAAAAGGTGGAAAAATGATTATTTTCAATGCTCGTTCTGACCCTCTGTCTAAAACGACCTGTTTTAAGGGGCGAGTCCTTTAAGGCTTCTCAGTAAATTTGCCACTGTTATCAGCAGCATCAGTGCCCCGCACCCTCACTATTGCATGTGAGTGTTTTGACAACATGATCAAAATAAACGGTCATTTCCAAAGCATTATAAAATAATTTACTTACAGTTTGTGATGCAGCTGCAGTCAGATCTAGTACCACTTCATCTTTCAACAAATGTTTCTTTGTGAACTCTCGCCGTGCCTCGTTTACAAAACAAAATGCTCCAAAGTCCGAACAAACCTCTGACACGATTCGGGATGCCATTAAAAAGAAACTATCCACTTACGACACATTCAGCGTATTCAAATGTCAGCCGTTAAGCAACTGAACACAAGTGGGCAGAGCCTATGGTAAGAAGATAACTGTTCGTTGATGTCTTGCACTGGAGGCAGTGTTTGTGTGAACGACTGCGCCTGAGTGACGTCACCTTGCCCCTCGGATACAAACGAGCCGTTTTCTGAGGGTTATTACATAAATGTTTTTTTTTTTTTTTTATTGATAATGAGGACATTTTAAGTTATGAAACTTGCAGTATGTATTAAGCATACAAAGACCTCTTCTATGTCAAAAGGTCAAGGGAAATTTGGTTTCTCGTGTCATGACCCCTTTAAATTGTAATAATATGTGACCCTGGACGACCAATCCAGTCTTAAGTAGCACGGGTATATTTGTAGCAATAACCAACAATATATGGGTCAATAATGGGTCAAAATTATTGATTTTCCTTTTATGCCAAAAATCATTAGGACATTAAGTAAAGATCATGTTCCATCAAGATATTGTGTAAATTTTCTACCATAAATTTATCAAAATGAATTTTTGTTTAGTAATATGCATTGCTAGGAACTTCATTTGGACAACTTTAAAGGTGATTTTCAAAATATTTTGGGGTTTTTTGCACCCTCAGATTTCAGATATTCAAATAGTTGTATTTCGGCCAAATATTGTCCTATTCTAACAAACCGTACAATAATGGAAAGCTTCATATGATGTGTAAATCACAATTTCGAAAAATTGACCCTTATGTATTCCGGGGTCACATATTAGACAATATTTCTGTTTTTACTGTATTTTGATCAAATAAATAAAACCTTGGTGAGCATAAGTGTGATTCACAGAACTTAAAGAAGTAGTATTATTTCTAAATCTGCCTGATATCGGTCAACTTCAAGACAAAGAAAAACACGCTTTGCTTTGTAAGGGAAAAAAGCATGTCCTCTTCGTTGTGTTAATTCGGTTCTTTTCACAGGCATGGGCTTTTCTGAGTCACCTGCCTGTGGTGGAGGTCAGAATGAGTGTTAAGGGCTGGTGGGAGGGTTGCGAGGAGCAAACTGAGCGTGCGATCCCTGCTAACGTCACCAGCATCAGGGATGAGTCCAGCTGGCTGCCGCTGCACGCCGACCAGGAGTACGTCCTACAGGTGTCCCTGCGCCGCCTCAACGCCGGCCACCAAAGAGTAAGTCCTCCAACATGTGGAGAATGACATTTTATTGTTTTCTTTTCTAGGCATTTAATCAATATTGATTCCATTCTTTACAGAGAAAGCAGGACAGCAAGGCACAGGCGCCACGCTTCCCCAAACCCAAAGACGAAGGCTGGTTTCTTGTTCTGGGGGAGGTTGAGAAGAAAGAACTGCTGGCTATCAAACGTGTAGGATATGTACGCAACCACAGCAGTGTGTCCGTGGCTTTCTATACGCCGGAGAAGATGGGAAAGTAAGAGCCGTCGGCTGCTACTCTTATGCTGCTTTTTGTAGTATCTGCAGTCTTAATGTGTGAATCTTCCTCTAGGTGTATCTACACACTGTACCTGATGAGCGACAGCTACCTCGGCCTGGATCAGCAGTACGACATTCATCTGAACGTCATCCCGGCCAGCATTGCTGCACAAGTCAACAGTGAGATATCGGATAGCGTTGGCAAAATGGCTCTGAAGTGACCTCACGCTTAGTTCAAACTAAACCAAAGTTTCACTCTTGGCTTGAGATGTTAAGTTGATGGACAGTTCTTCAGTTCTTTGAACTATACTGAATGAGTGCCAATTTTTTTTATCTTTTGGTTCAATTAAACATTTAGAGCATTAGAGCATCTGGACCAAACAATCTGTTTACCCACTGATTTCATATCTAACACTTTCAAATGAAAGATCAGATGGTTGTAATTAATTCAAGAGGAACCTTCTGAGAACCTTCTAGATCATCTGTTTCTCAGTTTGTTGGTTAACCTAAAACACTCTGCATTACATTTTAGGGCAAACGGTATTTTTGTCTGATTATAATATACACATAAAAAAGATAGTTTTTTGTTTCTGAATTATGGAAATGTTCAGTATGAAAATCAGTTTTGTTAAATGTAAAATAAAAACACGTGCAGCACATTTGTTTCCATTCTTTTCTAAGTGTCCACATTTACATAGCAGAGGCATTTTCTGTGTTCAGCAGTTATTCACAGGCCACATGTGTTTTGTTTTTTGTTACAGAGGTCAAATGGTCAGCACATGCTTGTTATTATTTACCTTTAAAGTCACTGTCAGGGTAAAAATGACTTTTGTCTGATAATATGAATATGTTTATTATTTCTGCAATGAATATAAAGATGTTTCTGAATTTTTAGGTAACAAAGTAATACATTTAAGCATATTATTTTATCAGTGTTAGTGGACGTTTAGGTTTGACTGATCATGAAAATTTGCAGAATGATCAGTTATATTCTATAAAAAGTGTTGTTTTAGGACCAGACAAGACAGCATCTCCAACAATCACTTTTCTGATACAGGCTTGCTTCAGAATTGAAGTAGGCTGTTTTATTTCGCTCTCTGACTAACACTGTAATTAAAAATCCTAATTGTTTAATTGTTTCAAAGCATTCATTTATTGCCAGTGGTTTTAATGGCAGTGGTTTCGAGTTCCTACTGAGGACTTCATATATTGTAAAGTATTTTCGATTGTTCTCTTTTCCACTGACGCCGTTTAATCAGCAGCAAATTCAGGCTTTAGGAAAAGGTTAAAGCAGCATCAAGCGTTTCGTGTGCGGGGCGCATCCTCTCTGATTTTCTCCTGCTGCAGGTGATTTCCTATTACAGACACAGACTGCTGCCCTCCTGAGATACACTCACACACAAAAAAGAGCTTTTGGCATTCAGATTTTTTGCATCAATATTTGTTGCATTTAAAAACAAAAAACAAAAAAAGTAAAATTCCCTTAAAAATGGTATGATTCTGCATTTTATCATAGTAATACAATTCTGTCAACATACTGATCTTAAAACAGTGGTCATATCTATTTAATATGTGAACCTGGACCACAAATCCAGTCTTGGGTAGCACGGGTATATTTGTAAGGATAGCCAACAATACATTGTATGGGTCAAAATGATCAATTTTTCTTTATGCCAAAAACCATACATCAATAGGAGGCTTATTTATCCACCTTTTAGACGATCCATACATCTTAATTTAAAAAAAAAATTCTGATCCAGGGTCACATATAAGAAATATTTACGAAACTAAAGTCTACCACACTGCACAAAATTGCTGGCCTTTTATTCAACAAGACACTGGTAGGAAGAAGAGTGGGATTTACTACCATAATCACTTACTTTTGTTTCTCTCTGAATCAATACTATTGTTTTCTTTCATGGACAGCAGATCTTCCTGCTAGATTTCCTGTATTTGTATTGCTGCAGAATCCTTTTAGTTAAACCATAAGAAAACAGGACTATATTAATAACACAATAAGCAATATGTAACAGCCTTTAAACGAGCACGTGTATTTTATTCCATATATTTAGATATGTAGTTTTAAGTATTTGCTTCACATGGATATTTTAGATGATTGATTAAAACTCTTACAATAACGAAGGATAATTTAGCTATAATTCCACTATTTTAATTTTGCACCAATTTAGCATTTAGTTAAGTGTGTTTCTCTGCAAAAACGAAAAAAAAACGATAGATAGATAGATAGAGTCAGTGAACTTTAAATGCAAATATTATTCATAGTGCGTTACGGGTCAGGGGTCAGCATTTCTAACAAATCGTGATTTCACATGGAGCAGCCGCTGGTGAATGGGATCCAATGGGGAAATCCTGTCTGGTCCTTCAGTGTCCAATGAGCTGTGATCAGGGGGAGGGTCCGTGTGCCGCTCAGACAGAAAGAGACTTCAACAAACTCTCCTCCAAACAAGATCCTTCTGGATACAAAGATGCCATGTTTCCTGTGTTTGCTGTGGAATTCGGCATGAATTAACGCGTAAACGCAGGTCTGGATAGTTCTCGTTGTGGAGTTATGAACTTATGAAGGCAATGCAAGTTTGCAGTGTGGTCTGACATGAGGTAAGAAGACGTGCAAGTTTTAGCCTGCTGAAACGTAAAAGTTATACTTAAGCAAAATATGATATAGCCTAATAAATTCAATGTACTCAGATACGTTCAATAGGATATCACATGCGTAAATATGAAGTAGCTTAGATATAAGAGTAGAAAGAAAGTGCATATTTTATATCAACACAGTCCATCATAAACTTCAATTTAATATTAATAAATAAAGTTTAGATTTATGGTAGTTAATAAATCAAAGCTTTGTCTCCGCAAAACACGTGCATTTCAAAGTCGGAAGAGAAATGAACGTGCGGTCTGCTGTTTTCCAGGAATATTATGCGCGTCTGATGGATGGATGGATGGATGGATGGATGGATGGAACTTCCTCTATGAAGAGATTCTGGGCCCGAGTGGATTTCATGTGTGTGTAAAATAAGACTCACGGCGGATAAAACAAACTCATCGAAATCATGAAGGTCTGTTCGTCTCACAGCTGCGTGTAAGACATCTCAGGAACATCCGTAAATTGCTGGGAATTGGCCATGGCAGGAACACTTTCAGGACGTCTCTGAAACCTTCCCATGTTGGTCAAACTGCTCGAGATCTCACGTATGCGGTTGAATTTGTGTTGTGGAGAGATTGAAGTGAAAAGCAGAAGGGTCTGAGACACCTGTCAGTGACAGAGAGCATGAAGGAGAAGTCGAAGAACGCGGCGCGGACGCGTCGGGAGAAGGAGAACAGCGAGTTTTACGAGCTGGCCAAACTGCTGCCTCTGCCCTCAGCCATCACCTCACAGCTGGACAAAGCCTCCATCATCAGACTCACCACCAGCTACCTGAAAATGAGGATAGTCTTCCCAGAAGGTACAGCAGTCATATCCCATTCATAACAAATGCGATATATTTTGGACGTCATCTTTTGCCTATAAACGGTATCTGTAAATAATTTGTTCATTTTGGGAAGCCTAACAACATTGTAAGTGTTCTTGTCAATTATGATTCTAATAAAAAAATAAAAAGAATAGTATGTTAATAATAATATAGTACAAGTATTATTATTATTATTATTATTATTATTAATGATTCTGTAGTTACTAAAATATTGCTAATTAATATAATATTATTATTATAATTATTAAAACATATATTATTTGTTTTAATATTATTTTGTTTTAGACATGTAGCTATATGTCATTTAAAGGCCCTAAAGGACAGCCATTTTACTATAGGATTTTATGCACATCATTTGCAGAAAATATAGGACCGAAATCATTATCAAACATGCATTACCAAAGCGCAGTATGAATAAAAGTAATTAAGACGTTTTAATAAAATTTTAGAAGGCCTGTCCGTTTTTAAAAATGCGAACACGGAACGAAAACATTTTTGGTCGTTGCGGCCTTCCACTTTACAGCAGCAGCAGCAACCTTTTTTCCAAGTTAGCAACAAATAAATATTCTTTCTTTAATTTTATGGAAGCATAAAAAGGATTTCGTTCATTTTATTAAAACAAGGAGATCGAGTGTATTTAAATGTAAGTGTAGTTCCCGACACTCGGACACAGACTCATGATAGTTCTGATTATTAGCGTTATTTTCCACCTTCTGTTCTGCGTGACTGAAGAAGAATAGCGCCAGTTATCACCGTCTGATCAACACTTGACTGACGCGTCTTCATGCACGACATCAGTGCATTATTGAAGCATTATTATTAGGCTATTATTATTGTTAAAAACAACAAAACAATAAAAAGGGCCAAAAGCGGATCGTGGCTTTGTGGATATACCATCACTCAGCACCGGTTTAAGACAATGTGGCACATATAGCTAAACACCGACATTTCATCAGTAACAAGCTCCTGGAGGCTAAACTGATCGTTTGTGTGCGACAAGTAATATCAAGAAAAAAAGACGACCTTAGAGAGTGTAAATGCATCTACATAAACATCTTGACAGTCCTCCTTTTAGTTGCATTTTCACCAAAACACGCACGACTGTTATTTAGGCTTAATGGTTTTTATTTTGTGTGTTCTTATCCATGTTTAGGTTTTCATCTCTTGCATTTTATTAATAGGCCTATTTACTGTTATATACAGGCTACATTATATAGGTTGTTACATGTTATGCTTTGTATTTCTAATGACTGTAATCAACATTTTTGAAACCTGCTGTATGCCTAAAAACGATTTTTCATTAAACGGCTCCATCTTTGATAACAGATAAAGAAAAGTTGGAAACATGGGTGAAATAATACTACATTTACTAATTACATTTATAACTGTGATAATTACATGTAATTATTTGGCTCGCAGTATGTGTATATGCCAGGTAGATTGAAAACAAGCATATGGTTAAATACATTCTCTCTCCATCTTGCCATAGGATAGATACTAAAGTGTAGCATTTTACCATCCAGTGGACTGCACCATGTGCTTTACTCATTAGATTGTAAATAAATGTTTTTAAACATACATTGTGAATGAAACAGTTGGCCTGGGTTAAAAGGTCAGTGAGGTCACAGCAAAGGTAGCTCACATGTAGTGCTAGAGGAAATGAGACAGTAAAGGTTTATTAGAAAATAAAGGAAGGTGAAGGTGGTTTTATGGTGGTTATTTATTGCTCGAATGTGAAAAGAATAACTCTGAGGGACACTTCTGTCAAATAATTGTCCAATATTACACCAGTTTAATAATTTAGCTTTACACGATAGGTGTTGTTTTCTGTTTTATTCATTTGTTAATTTATTTCAGCAAGTCTGTTTTTAGGGATTTCGCTCAGATTTGGTTGTAGTAATTTTCTATTAGCCTATAAGTGATTCCTCTTGGGCGTAAAATCTGTTTTACGATTATTCGAAAATGAAAAAACAAACAAAAAACAAAAACAATGACAAGCTTGTTTATAACGATTGTTTACATTAGAGAATTAAATATGAATATTTGTAAATTCGTTTGAATAAAAGGCTTTCGGGTTGATGTGTTGGAATAATTTCGGGCCTGTGAAAATAAGCGTTCTCAGAAGCGCATAAAGAAACGGGTTCACTTACAGTAGAAAGAGAAGATTTGTTTTAATATGAGTTGTGTTTAGTTTTCAGTTCAGGTTTCTTGTCTTGCAAGCAATTGAAACATTTGCCCTGGAGAGTTGCAGTGATGTATTCTTTTGTGTGAAGTGCTTTACTCTTATTGCTTATGTACAATTTATTATGTGATGAGTTGCGGATATTCAGATCCAATCAGATCTAATAATTCCCATGCGAAATAACAGAACGTCTTTTTTCGGATTCATCGGCACTAGTTCAGACTTGCATTAGGATACTTAAACGCGCTTTCCGCCCAGTAACAATTAGTATTGTTATTTAGAGCACGTATTACTGTTTCGACAATTTATTGTTGTTGTTATTATTATTATTATTATTATTATTATTATTATTATTATTATTTAATAAACCTAAATATTTTACCATAAGCTGTAATTAGAATGATCAGTCTTAGTGGTCGACTGAATTATAGCTTTCACGGTATTTTAAAATATTTAATTTGTTTATATTTTTTTCAAAGCAGCAAAAGAAAATTAACTTTTTTTATGACCTGCCAGTTTGTTAAAAACGCTTTCAAACATGTTTCCACGGAAGATTTTTCCAAGCGGTTATTGGCTCTGTGAGAATGTGGTTATTTTTCAGTGAGCTGTTTGAGCAGTAATGTGATTGTTTCTGCTGGATAAACGCGGAGTCCATGTTTGTTTAATATTAAAGTGGAATCAGAGCTTTTGCTTTCATCTGATGTTTGTTTTCGTGCGATTTGCATTTCAATAAGGATTGTGTGTGTCAGGCTGTTTGCTTTATCGAGTTTCACCGCCTGTACGGGACCATCATAAATACTCCTCATTTACATTCAGCGTGTTTACAGTCAATTCAGTGTTAAAATATTGACTAACTGATAGTCAGATAACGATAGACTATTATTTTTGTTGTAGTTATTTTTTGAGTGCTGTTGATGTAGATTTTGATTATGCTTTTTCCGTCAAAACGAATTTCACATTAGAGACATTTTATTTATGCGCTAAGGCTGGTTTTAGGTTAGCTCTATTCAGTACCGTTATGGATTGTCAAATATTTAAGGATCATCATAATCCTATTATTATTATTATTTTTAAATAAACTAAGGTGTTTTTATGAATACGTTCCGCAGGTCTTGGGGAATCTTGGGGCCATGTGAGTCGAGCGAGTTCCTTGGACAATGTGGGCCGAGAATTAGGATCACATCTGCTTCAGGTACACCCTTTAAAATCTGTAAATTATTACTATTATTATTACTATTATTATTATTATTATTATTATTATTATAATGGTTTCGAATTCTGAAACTACTTTATCGAACTTTTAATGACCGTATATAATTCTACTTAAAAATCGTCTCACAGTTATAGTTTTGCATTGCTAGTAGGTCTATTTCTGCAATAAGTCTGAGACCGTGTAAATATCAATATTTGTCATCCGTGTGTTTCTTGCGAAGATTGTGTTTGTTGCCAAGATTTTTTTAATGACTTTTTCATAATTAATTTAAATGATTACATTTTTTAGAAGTGCTTTTTACATCTATTTAAATTTTTACTTACTGCTGTAATAGAATGTGAGTGATTAATATTATCTCCTAATGTTAAATTTTATCTCACCTCTACTTCAATTACATCTTTTTTTTCCCTAATATTTCTAAGAGGTAATAATGCTTCAATAATATAAGAACTAATCAATGTAAATATATGCATTAATTAATTGTCCTTTAAATTTTCTTTAGACATTGGATGGCTTCATTTTTGTGGTGGCTCCTGATGGAAAAATTATGTACATTTCTGAAACCGCATCAGTGCATTTAGGCTTGTCACAGGTAAAGTGCACATTTTCCTATTTACTAATCACTTTTCTTTAAAGCCTATCTCTATTCAGCCTATGTCACAATGTTTCAGCTTTGACTGCAATGACAAAAGTCCATTTTAACAGGTAGAGCTGACGGGGAACAGCATTTATGAATACATCCACCCCGCGGACCACGACGAGATGACTGCGGTCCTGACGGCTCACCAGCCGTATCATTCACACTTTGTCCACGGTGAGACATCCACTGGACACCTTTGCACACAAATCAATTCATCTTCCCTCAAACCGCTCCTTCACCGTCTTCTGCTTCCTGTTCTTTTTCTAGAATATGAAATGGAAAGATCTTTTTTCCTGAGAATGAAATGCGTCCTTGCTAAAAGAAATGCAGGCTTGACGTGTGGTGGTTACAAGGTAGGCCGTTAGAGTGTTATTCCTTTTTTATGTGTGGTAAAAATATATTATGTACAGTTTGTATATATCTTTTTAGCTATTTTTAATGATATTGTGCTCATGTGGTATCATATTTTAAAACATTAGTAATGACAAATATAGGGACTTTTCTAACTTTTCTATAGTTGATAACGTGATATAGTTGATTTATGTGCAAGCCAAGGCAGATAATATTTACATGTAAGCCCTAACAGAAGGTATCATGGAGATTATCACAGTTGCAGCGAACTGTAATACGGATGCATGTGTGTGTGTGTGACCATGATCTCCGACAGGTAATTCACTGCAGCGGCTATCTGAAGATTCGTCAGTACAGTTTAGACATGTCTCCGTTTGACGGCTGTTATCAGAACGTGGGTCTGGTGGCTGTAGGTCACTCTCTCCCCCCCAGCGCAGTAACCGAGATCAAGCTCCACAGCAATATGTTCATGTTCAGAGCAAGCCTGGACATGAAACTCATTTTCCTGGACTCCAGGTACCATGGGTTCATATGCTTACACCTTCTGCTGTGTTGCTAGTTTTATTGACAATAATATAGGCAATAGGCGACCATGAATGGAAATCCTTCTTTTTGGCATTTTGCAGCTTTTTAGAGATTTAAAGATTATATTATCAGCATAACAATTTGAGTAAAACATTGGCGTTTGAAAATTCAGAGTTAAACATAAATATCAAAATGTTTTTCAGTATTTTTGGGCATTTCACCCTTTGGCATACGCTCAAGCTGCGATCATGTTTTCCAATGTTCCACAGAGCATCTTTTGCTTCAATTGAAGTGAAAACACCTGACTTTTTTTTTTGTCATACAAACTAAATGAGGCCAGAATCCTCAATATGTACATTTAATTTAGTCATAAATTTACATTTATTTAAATTTAACATTGTGTTCTCAGAACCTCATTGTCTCTGCATGTATGCCTACATGTCATATATAAAATGCAAATTATTTTGAAACCACCAAACAGTACTTTCTTGTCTGTGCACGTGTGCCTCTATGATTGTGTAAATGCAGCTTTGTATATATACATGTTCTGCTCTCTCTGTGTACATATGCAGCTGTGTTTAGCGAGCCACACATGCGTTGGGCTTACGTTTAACCAAATTTGTCCCGTTCTCGCACGTGCCAGTGTGTGGACAGGTGTTTGCGCTCACGCCAACAGCATTGTTATTCCGTTCTCTGTTCTGTGTTTGTCAGGGTTGCGGAGCTCACTGGCTATGAGCCGCAAGACTTAATAGAGAAGACACTTTATCATCACGTCCACAGCTGTGACACTTTCCATCTCCGCTGCGCGCACCACTTGTGTGAGTTAGGTTTGTTTTTCCTCATTCCTCTGGTCACGTCCCCTTTACAGCATCTAATAATAACAGCAGCTTTAGTGATGACTGACATCGCTCACCATCACGAGGGTACAACTGAGCGCGGTAATTGATAATACCACGTTACAGAAGATGATTATGATTTCCCTGTCTCAACATACTGATTTGAGCATGAGCTTAGATTAAACATGCAATCTATTAGTAACTAAATTAGTGAACCAGATTGAAAAAGGAGAATTTTTTTCTACACATTTAGTCCTTAAAAACACCATTTTCTATTATTCATTGTTTTATCTATTACATTCCTGATTGCAGCACAACACAGCCTATTAAGAGACACAATATTTGATATTATTTGCTATAAATAGTTATTAGGCTGAAAGAGAAACGGCAGCTTATGGTTTAAACATGCAAATGAAAGCTGTAATTAGCTTCCATGAATAAAAACGATTAAATGAACCACACGTTAAGGGCAACTAATAAAACAGCAAATTAATGAATTGTTTTTTTCATTCTGGTTTGCAAAAGAAGCATATGTGAGGTGAAAGTGTCAGAAATGAGAAATAAGATTTTTTTAATTGACAGAGTGTGTTTTTTTTCTCTCTGTAGTGTTGGTAAAAGGACAAGTCACCACCAAATACTACCGTTTCCTGGCTAAGCAGGGTGGGTGGGTGTGGGTACAGAGTTACGCTACTATCGTACACAACAGCAGATCGTCCAGACCGCACTGCATCGTCAGCGTCAACTACGTCCTCACGTGAGTACACTATATAAAGATAGGCGTTACTGAATCTTTTTATGCAAAACAGCATGAGGTCTTTATACACTGTTGTTTAATTTTCAGCAATTACATTCAGATAATGAACAGGCTATAAAGTCATGCATTTATTATCATTTTATTTAATTTTTTATTTTATTTGTAATTACTGTTTAAAATGACTTTTTATATTTTAATATATTTTGAAATCTAATTTATTTGATGTGACGGCAAAGCTGAATTTTCAGCAGCCATTACTGCAGTCTTCAGAAATGAATGCTAATATGCTTATTTGCTGCTCAAGAAACATTCCTTATTGCTACCAGTGTTGAAAACAGTTGTTTTTTTCAGGATCCTTTGCTAAATAGATCAAATATTTATGTGAAATAAAAATCTGTTGTGTTTTAATTTATTTCTAAATAATTTCTTAATAATGTTTAAAACTTCCAACTTTTGAACAGTAGTTTAAATGCATGTAAAATAATATTTTCAAAATACGTGTAACATGGGATACTTTAATGAAAAAATTGAAACAAATTAAACTGCCACACTTTAGTTTGGGGACTCATTATTAACTAACAATTAACTATGTCTTTTGCCTCATTAAGCTCCCAATATCCTGCGTATTAATAGTTAGTAAGGTAGCTGTTAAATTTAGGTATGGAGTAGTATTAAGGGATCTAGAATAAGGCATTTTTATGTGCTTTATAAGTACTAATAAACAGTCAATGTGCTAGTAAAATGCGTGCTAATACGCAACTAGTTAATAGTGAGAAATGGTTCCTATCCTATACCCTCAAATTGTTCAGTAATGCAATTCCATACACAAACTTGAATCCATTTGTTCATGACTAACATGCATGCAGTGTATTAGGCAAAAGTGTAGCATGTCATATCATTTCTTAAAGCTTCTGTCTACAGTTGTGTTGAATTGCCCACATTATTCCACTATTACACAGCTAAAAGGCCTATAACTAGCAATAGGTTTAATACAGTATCATTAGGGTTCAGATTTATAGTGTTTGCAAGTCCAGCCATGACAGTGACTGAGCTGCCCTGATGCTCATCAGTCAGTCTGGGGTGTCATTCCTGTTCTTGCTTTATATAATATGCCAGCTGCATGTACAGGAACTGCATGGGAGCCAGGGGTCGCAGATGATTTATTTGTCATGCATTCATACTGACAAACTCTGTGCATTACCACAATGAACTTTTCCACTAGAACTCTCTGGAAAGAATGAGGTGGGATTGAGCAATGGAGCCATCGCTCACACTAAGGTTTCGAGCGAGGGACGTATGGAAGAGTGAAGCGCAGCATTTGTGCACACACTTCCAGAGAGCCCATTAGAACTGATGCCAGCATCTGGAGCATCGACCCCCCACCAACCCCCCCACCCCCAGCCCCAGCCCCAGCCCCAGCCCCGCTTTGTTCTGCCTCCTTTGCTGTCTATCTGTTACAGATGTAAATGAATTGCACGCCATAAAAACCTTCATTAAAACAAAGTGGATTGGTTTTAATATGCCAGTCTGCCAATAGCCCGCGAGTGTCAGATAGCTCTTCAGCCACAGCTATAAAGGAAAAGTGTTTATGAGGTTTAATTAATAGGCTGTAAAGATGATGAGTGTTTATAGCTCACAGCTTGCTAAGAGTGTCCATGAATGGAGTTCTGTCTTTTTTTGTGATATTCTCCGCCATCATCCGTGATTCAGTTTCCTTGAGAAGACTGATTTCCATAAAAGTGCGTGTGGCGGTGTAGACATCACGAGTGCGAGATCTGTTTCCTGTTTATCCTCTCCACATGTGCTCTCATTCAGAAATGCACAGCTAGCCTTCAGTGAGAAAAGGAAGCGAGGTGGATATGTCTGGCATCTTATCGTGGTGTTATCAGAGTCTGCTCACACGGGCTGTGAGGTGCGAATTGAGATTGTGTGTGTGTGAGAATGGTGGCTCAGCTGAATGAGATTGTGTGTATGCGCTAAACCACTGACACCGGCCAACCTGGTGCATCACCTTAAGGCTTTTGGCTTCTGTCTACAGGCCTTGACCTCAGAAAAACTCGTTGTTTACGTAGAGCGTACAAGCACGGCGTCAACTTCAGGAGATCGCGCAGATCTGCGAGAGCATTTGCACGGATGCATGTGAGAAAGTGTATGTCTGTCTTTTTCCAAGATGTTGCCATCTGCGTGCAATCCCATTAGTCTGCGTGCTGTTTGAGCCAGGCTGCTAGGCCTCAGGAGGGAAGCTGGCGTTGGCGCCTGGCTAGCATACGCTCTAGCCATAGTTTTCTGAAAGTTATACATCACTGGGAACAGAAATCCATACAGCACTTTACTGAGAAATCAATTCCCATTTCCTAGTTATGCCTTATGTGGTGATCCCTGTGTGGGTTTGATTTAGCCAGACATAGCTCTTAATCTCACTGTGTATTTGAACAGAGCCTCCAGCCCTCCGCCGTATGTTTGTAGGAGCCTTGTTCCAATCCTGCAGGAGAAACAATGCAATTCATTTTCTGTCCTTGAGTCTTCCTCACACACTGCTTCACAAATGAGCATGGAGCCTGAAGTATCTAAAAAAAGCCTGCCCATACATTTCTCTGAGTGGTAAACTGAAAAGGAAAAATGCAGCAGTAAACACTAATACCGAGGCAAGCAGTTGCAAACCATGTAGTTTCACACCCAGTTGGGTTCGAGACTCAATGTTGCTGCATTCCCCAACAGGGACACGGAGTACAAAGGACTACAGTTGTCCTTAGATCAGGTGACGTCCACTAAACCCTCGTTCGCCTACAACAGCCCCACCAACCCCATCAGCGAGAACAGAAGAGTTGGCAAAAGCAGAGTCTCGCGTACCAAGACCAAAACAAGACTCTCTCCCTATTCACAGGTCAGTATCACAGTAATGCCTTGCATTTGACTGGTATGTATATTGGGAACTCTAGGAAGGTCTTCTGTTGCTGGGAAGACTTCTAATGTGATTTACACAACTAGGACATGTCTAGTCATTCCTTAAGTAACATTTCCATAAACCAATCATTGCCTTCTAATTTTAGGCATTGCATTAGGGATAGGGTTAGGGGCTGGAACAACATGCAATCATTGCACTATAATTTTAAGGGTAGGTTTGAGAGAAGGTTGAGGATACATGTAGGACTCGGATTGGATGATAAGAATGTTGGATGTTGATCCAGCGTCATGTTCTATGTGTGTAAATCAGCCCTCACTGATAAAGTTGTACGTTTTGTCATGTTACTGGAGGCAGCCCAACGCGACACATTTTCAGACTCTTCCAGATCAAATACGCCAGTATCGGCACATTTGTGGAAACTCTGAGACGTGAAATGGGTTGATCAGAAGCGGATACAGTATCTAACTTGTGTACTGATAACATGCCTCCAGGAAAAGGGTGAGGAAAGACTGTATTAACACATTTGTTTTTTTGTGCAGTATCCGGGTTTCCCCACAGATCGCTCGGAGTCAGATCAAGATAGCCCATGGGGAGGGAGCCCACTCACGGACTCTGCATCTCCTCAGCTTCTGGAACAGTGTGAAGGCATAGAGTCCTCATGCGTGTACCGGCAGTTCTCTGAACCACGGCCGCTGTGCTACGGCCTACCGCTGACAGACGACCACCATACCTCCAGCGACCTCTACGGCCACACTCACTCCGAGTCCTGCGAAAGGGGTCGCTGTAAGGCTGGGCGATACTTCCTGGGCACTCCTC
The DNA here is from genome assembly GCA_012976165.1 of Labeo catla. Taxonomy (NCBI): domain Eukaryota; kingdom Metazoa; phylum Chordata; class Actinopteri; order Cypriniformes; family Cyprinidae; genus Labeo; species Labeo catla. The sequence goes on along the minus strand of VONZ01000646.1, from coordinate 131,138 downwards.
AGCCCGGACGAGAAGCATGGTGGGGTGCAGCCCGCTCTGTCCTTCCATTACCCAAGTCTTCGTCCGAGAACGGGGACAGTTTTGAAGGCGTGATGCCCCACATCACCTCTATCCATAGCCTGCAAGGTGTGTTTCTTTCAATGGATCTATGGTTAGAAACCAAATGTTTTTCATTTTGGTTCGTTCTGAGGAGAAACAATTTGCTTTGATCTTCCACAGACTCCTCAAACTGAGTTTATAGACAGGAGCATTCTGAAAAACATACAGAGCAGGGGTGCCCAAACTCAGTCCTGGAGGACCGATGTCCTGCAGTTTAGCTCCAACTTTCCTCAACACACCTGCCTGGAAGTTTCTAGCATTCCTAATAAGAGCTTGATTAGCTGGTTCAGGTATGCTTGATTGGGGTTGGAGCTAAACTCTGCAGGACACCGGCCCTCCAGGACCAAGTTTGGGCACCCCTGATCTAAAGGACCAAATTTCTCACCTGGTAATGAGTAATAGCTGAAGATCTGAATGATTCTCGACTCATCTGTCTGTCTATAGACAAGGGGTCTCCAGCCCTGCTCCTGGAGAGCTACTTTCCTGCAGACTTTAGTTCCAACCCTGCTCCTACACACCTGCCTGTAATTTTTAAGTAACACTGAACACCTTGATTAGCTGATTCAGGTGTGTTTGATTGGGTTGGAGATCCCTACTGTAGACAGTATTTTACAAATCTGGTCTTCTGGTTTATCAAGGGTGCCCAAACTTGGTCCTGGCAGGCCAGTGTCCTGTAGAGTTTAGCTCCAACCTCAATTAGGCACACCTGAACCAGCTAATCAAGCTTCCATGCAGGTGTGTTGAGGCAAGTTGGAGCTAAACTCTTCAGGACATTGGCCCTCAAGGACCGAGCTTGGGCACCCCTGTGGTATATGAATCCCTTGACTTTATTCATAGAGTTTGTTTAACCATGGTAACACTGTTTTCTCCCACTTGCAGTGAGGGGTCACTGGGACGAGGACAGCGTGGTCAGCTCACCCGACACGAGCGATTCAGGCGACCGATACCGTGGTGACCAATGCCGCGCAAGTCCTCAAGAGCCCAGCAAGATTGAGACGTTGATTCGAGCCACACAACAGATGATCAAAGAGGAGGAAAGTCGTCTGCAGTTGAGAAAGGCTCCTATAGAAATCCCTTTGGAGTCTACAAACGGTCTGGCCAAGAGCCACGGCTCCTCGTTTCACAGTGCCGACTATCCCCAGTCGGCGTTGCAGAGTGTGGTGTGTCGTGGGCCGGCTCAGGTTATAAGCCCCGCCCCTAGTCCCGTTCCTCTGTCCCGTCTCAGCAGCCCCATCCCTGACAGACTGGGTAAAAGTAAAGACTTCCTACAAAATGAGCTCTCCTCTTCTCAGCAACACCAGCAGCCGCTGCCCCTGACGGGCACATGTGCTGTCTCTCCGACTCCAGCGCTATACCCCTCACACCCCCGCCAGTACCTGGAAAAACACACGGCCTACTCGCTCACCAGCTACGCACTAGAACATCTGTACGAGGCAGACAGCTTTAGAGGATACTCCCTGGGTTGCTCAGGTTCCTCCCATTACGACATGGCCACTCATCTACGCATGCAGGCTGAACAAGCACCCGGCCATAAAGGCACCTCTGTCATTATCACCAACGGCAGCTGATGCTTATCAAATCACGAACCGCCACTCAGTGCTTCACCCTCTCACTCAAGCTAGCCTAGAAGTTCTGATTTGATTTTGTTTTTTCGTTCCTACAAATTCTACAAATACTTTTTTCTTAATTCTACATTGTTTTTGAGTAAAAAAAAAGTAAACATCCTTAAAACAAGCATTTACTTAAGAAGCAAAATTGCTTACGATTTTCAGTTTTGTTTTTTTTTAATTATTATTTTCTTCTTTTTTTAAAATACTGAGTTTTATGCTTAAGAAGAAAAATAAAAAAGCTAATAGAAAGTAAATAAATCTTATATCATGCAATCTTGTATAAGTAAACTGATCTTATTTTAAGGATGTTTAGATATTTTTACTGGAAAACAAAGCCAAAAATACTCTCTACTGCAGTATATCAAGGGATGTGAGTTCTTGATCTGTGAAACTGTGAAAGAACATTTGATTCATCTGTTCACAGATAAGGGATTCCATGAAAGCGTTTGTTTGTCAAATACTTTATATACCTGATTATTACCTTTTTGTTTTCTTGACCACTATTATAAGCTGTAAAAGCTTGAATGAATGGGGACTGTCCAAATCAGAGAGATTTAATGAGAAGCATGAATTACACGATCTTGTAACAGCACATTGATAGGATAGTTGCACATTGATAGCACATTGATAGTTTCAAAAATCCACACAGCAAAATTATTTAATTAATTTTATTTTCTGTAGTTCACATTTGGATTTGGGTTACTGAATTGTTGGGTCACAATACTTTGTGGTTAAGTGATATGTAAATTAATTTTTTTTTTCCTCGTTCATTAGTTTGTTTGTTTTTGATGCAACAATTCTACATCCATGACCTCAAATTCCATCCAGGTTTTAGTCGTTCGCACTCTATACTTGAGACACAGCAGTAGCCTGATTTTAACCAGTCCATCTGTGGCATTGGGGGAAATGCATTATAATATAACAAGAAAAATTGAAGTAGCACGCAAAATGCAAAATGCTGGTTATCGTAGGACTGAATCTTAGCTCATTTGTGTACTGGGATACTTTTTGTAGTTGCATATGCTGTCCATCTGTGTTTGGACCCAATTCAGTCTTTTAAGTCAAAGGCTTGAAGATTCAATTTGAGACTTTTATTTTTTTAAACAAGAAACCGGTTGAGCACATTATTGTGTTATAGAGTTGAACAAATGATTTTTGTCCTTCTGCAAGCCTCTAACATGTCAGCCTTTAAAATGAAAACCGAGATTATGCAATTCTGAAACACATCTGATTTTATTCAAACAAATGGAACAATAATAGAAATGAACTAAGTGACGACTTTTGCGCTGGTTCGATTAGAAGGTCTGGAAATGTGTTTTTGGCCCGATGAGTGATTGACTGCTGCGGTGCTGGAGGGCTTTGAGTCGAGCTGCTGTTTGGTGTTTTGAGGTTCCACACTGGAGGAGTCCAAAGTCTGATATGGACGTTAAAGGGGGGATTTTCTGACAGACTCGACCCCGTACCTTACTCCTTCTTTATGTATTTATAAAGAAAAAAAAAACAAAAAAAAAAACAGGCTCTGTTTGGAAAGCTGTTTTTCTCTAAATGAGAGAAACTCTGAAAAAAAAAAATATTTATGATGTACATACGCAAAATACATCCCTGCCCCCCACCCACACCAAATAAAATGATGCAAAAGTTGCAAAATGGTATTGCAAAATGTATTTATTATGTGAATGAAAAATGTCTTTTGTTTTAAAATATCACAGTGTGTGTGTGTTTATTTATAATTTTCAATTTTGCATCCAAATTACATGCCATTGTTTCCTTTCATGCGTCAGTGTTTTTAAACATACAATGGAAAGTATTTTAATTTGTTTTCATATTACTGCAAAACTGTTTAGAATAATATATTTCGAAATTGGTTCTGCCTTTGCTTTTAGTCTTGACATTGTTCATCCAGCGCGACCTTGGAGAACTCAGGTGAAAAAGATCTTGAAATAACAAATATATCCACATCAATTTGATCTTTATTCATGTTTAATATGACATTTCATACTCACTTGAGAAATTAATAAATGATTGCAAAGATGTTCATTCATTGAAAGGCTGCATGGTTTTTATTTTTTAATGCTTATTCATTTTATTTTTTTAACTTTTTTGATATTACAAACAAACAAACAAATGATATTAACAAAATGAAGTGGAAAAATGATTAAGATACTAAAAAAGACAAACTGTAATCTATTCACACTTTTAATTAAATTAACATTTTACACCATAAATTCTAACAAATTCTTGATTACCTTCAGCACAATAAAATTACATACAGTATGAACAATAAACAGCTGGAATTAATCTGCTTAAAATAAATCAAGAATGGTGAAATTAAATCAAACAACGATGATTATATCTTGAGCCAGAAAATAAGTAAATAAATAAGTTTTTTACATCATTGGCACTCACTCTCATAGATAAATGATAAATTCTTTTTTACCAATAATTAAAATACTATCGATAATAACATTTTCAATCTATGAAGGTGTGTTTGGAGACTATGAAGACTGTACCACTGCAACAAATTATAGTTCTATATAAATAGTTTTTTTTGGCAAACATTTATTTGCACAAATGTATTATCTCAGTTCTGTGTATGGTTGAATCAACATGTAAAGATTCCTGAGTTTGGTGGAACTAAACGAATGTTGTAATTCAAAAATACAGAAGATATATTTATGTGCATTTGCCCACCGGTGTTTTCTTTTTGCTTTAGGGATTTTTTTTTTTTTTTTTTTTCTGGCTGCAAATCATGAATGAGACTAAAACACACATTGCGGAGTGCAAACATTCAGAAAGAGCTCTTTGAGAGCATTTGTAGCGTCATTTGACCGCTCTGTATTTCATGTGTGCTGTGAAGGAAGCTCAGGTAAACCCTTGGCCGTCCTGACAGGTGTGTTGCTGGGCAACAGTGACTAACACAGACAGCATTAACACACATCAGTGAGCGGAGCTCCATCACAGCTGCTGCAGGCCTGACTCCACATATCCGCAAATCTAACGCCGCATTTCGGTGCTTGTTTGTTGTGCCTCATACATATTACAAGGAGACATTAAATACACTGGAAAAGTTGACATCCTTGTGTGACTTGCAATATTCCAACTCCATTTTACATTTAACAAATTTCACAAATTGAAAAAAAAAAAGTAACACATTCAATTAAATGTGACATTTTGAAGTAGAAAAGCTTAATTTTATAATTTACGGTGTAATTGAGAAATTACATGGAATATTTGTGGACGGAAAATGTATTTATGACAACAGGAAGATCATTTTGACATACAAGCAAAAAAAAACGTTTTTTTTTTTTAAATCAGGACCTAAAAGTGCACACTGTAAACAATTTCTAAGTTGTAAATATTTTACAAGAAAATACATTTTCAGTCTACTTTTTCTACTTCAACATTTCAAGTTTAATTCAATTGCTTTTAATGATTCTTTGTGATTATTTGTAAAATTTAATAGCAATGTCTGAACGAAAATAGTTTCTAATTTTTTTTAGACATTGAAAGAACTATCACTTAAAAATTACTAGTAAATTTCACAAATTATTACTTAGAAACTGTTTTTTTTTCCTGTTTTAAATATTCTAATCCTATAATCTTTGTTTTATTTATATATATATTTGTATATTATGATTCAATATGATCTGAAAAAAGTCACGTTATCCATGTACATACTGTGTCAGATATCCAATACTATTGTACCATCCAATATAGTTGAAATGTAATGATTTCACATTATATTATTGTATATTTGGAAGTGTATTTAATGCTATGTTCTGCTCATGCATTGATATCATCCTATTTATGATTTTACTTGCTTTTTAGACCTATGAAACGCAAAAGACGTCAGCAAAATACTGAGAATTGTGCTTGTACTATTATGTTGTCAAAACTCATTACCTTGAAATTTACATGAATTTGTAAGTAAAGATTTTCTTCTAATAATAATAACAGCACACACACAAAATATATACGCGAGATTAGAATATGTATTAGAAAATGCTTTAATGCATGAAAAAATACCCAAGCACATCAAAGTGAAAAAAGAGATCCAATTTAACTGACAGACACAAAGATATAGTGTTTCTGAGAGTCAGCTGTATTGCCAGAGAGTGTGAATGTAATGCATTTTCATGTCTGTAAGTTGAATAGCTTCTTGGTGAGTGAAGCATGGCCCTTAGACTGCATTAGAGACGTTACTGCATTTGACACGTCCTGTACAAAATACATCAGACAGGGATATTTGTGTCTTGGTCTGAGTGAGGAACAGCTCTGGAAAATCTAACCTTTACGTCTGACTATTGAGTGGCAGAAGCGTGAGATCAGGGGGAGGAAGAATATTTCACCTCAACGTGTTTTCGGTGTTGTTTCCTAGTCACATAAATTTGATTATGACTCTAGCAGCTGACTGCAGAGTTTGTACTCTGTTTTGTAATTGAGTGAAAAAGAACTGGAACCAGTAATTGAGGAAATGAGTGTAATCTTTCTGGTTCTCACAACACGTCTAGAGAAAGCCAGTGCGTGAAAACACTCTGACAATAATAAGGCGAACTGTTTCTTTCACCTACCCTTGGAAAGTTGAGGTGAGTTCTTTTCATCCATCCATGACACAAGCCTTTAATCATTCACAGAGTCTGATTTAATGAGGAACACCGTTTGTGTTTTACACCCTTACGTTCCCACCTTTAGAAATCTACTTCCATTTAAGGCTGGTTAACATGAATAACTCCAAAACAATTAGAGCTATACTTTCAGAATACCTGAATACAGATATATAAAACATGTCTGTGGTCCCAATCTTTTTTTTTTTTAATTTGAAGACTCAGATTTTAAAACAGATATCAGCTTGTAATGCAAGCGCAATACAGATTTAAAGAAATACAAGTCTGATGTATCACCACAGTTGGAAAAGTTGGAAAACAAACAGAGGTGCACATTTCCCTGCTGTCACCCTCAAAGAAAGACAAGAAGGCGCAAATGCAGATTGGCTAATCCTGTAGCGTTTACAGCCGGGCTTAGGAGCATGTACCCGACCGAAACCAGAGAGCCTTGTTGTAGCTCAGCCCAGACAGGTGAAACCCTGCTGGTGCCTTCAAACGTGTGTGGGGCACAAATGCTCAAAACACCATGTGTTACATTCTCCACACCAACCGTACATACAAACCGCTACGCTTTTACGCATTAAATGTGAATATTGAGCACTGACTAATACAGATGGGCATTAAAAGTGCAGTCAATCCTGTAAAATACATTTTATAGGTATACTTTATGAGAGTATGAAATCACACAGGTGTTCTAGAGGAACCACAGGTGTTGTTTTTTACATTAACTATGGACATGTTTCTCTAATGTTTGACTTCTAGTTAATTCTTAGAATACTGTTAAAATCTAACTACGTTTTGTTTTAATTATCTATTGATTTTTAATGTTTAGAAAGACAATTGTCTTTAATGCAATTGTAATAAATTTTAAACTTACTTTATACTAGATGTTCTTAACTGAAAATGATGTGATACCTAAAAGCCTACAACCTGTCTCCTAGGAAAAGATAACTATTTTACAAAGTAGTGATTTCATTGGGTTTGTATGGTTCGATTCATGCAAAAACAGATGATTTTAGAAATAAAATAAGCATGAATATCCACCCCACCACTAAACACAACCAGCAGAGCTTGTACAAATTAGCCACCAATTTACTAAACTGTAAAATAGTTATGAAAAGCCACGAGATTGTGTTGAAATGGTGATGTTTATTGTGTAAATACATGTTGTTACATTGTAATGGAACATGGATAGCCAAAATATAATTTGTACTTAATTCATATGAATTTGGTTAGGTTTCAGGATGGATCTTCAAGCTTACAGTTTTTCTAAAAATCTTACGCTTGCTTACAAACCACATTGTGAGGGCAATTTTTATAATCACCTTATTATTACAAAAACCATACCATGTTGTCTCTAATGTCAAATGCTTGAAGTAATATTGTAAACTGTTGTCAATAACAATAGACTATTTAAAATTGTATCTAAATTATACAAGTAAAAAACAGGAGCTCATTGGGCTGCACTCTTATGACAAAAATCATTATTATGGATTATTGTTCTTTATTATATTAATGTTTTTGTTTAATTTTTCGTTTAATTTCGGACATGACGTTAGCCACGTCTAGCACAAGTTATGCAAAAACTCCCGTTATAATCACTAAAGCTATGAACTTCGAATCTTTTATTTACATTGTGTCTGCAATGTGTTGTTTATGATGATGGAGTTCAGCTCCAGCATTTTGCCCCTTTTTCTTGAATTTATGGGACATTTTTGTTCATTTCGTTGGCATTTTTGCCACAAGCCCTTGTTATATTACATAACCCTGTTATATAATATAAAACGAGTCCTAAACACAAGTGTAGCTTGCTGTTGTCTAGAAATAGTGCAGAATCATAAATATTTATAATTCGTCTAAATTCTTTTTCCTTTTCTATTAATAGCCACAGGACAAAGAGAGAAGACAGGAAGTGATAGGGAACAGGATGAGGAAATGAGATAATCCAGCGGGTTGAAGCATACAGCGGGAAAAATAAGTATTTCACCATTTTTCTCGGAAAATATATATTTTTAAATGTGCTGTTGACATGAAATTTTCACCAGATGTCGATAACAACCCAAGCAATCCATACATACAAATAAAACAAAACAAATCATTTCAGAAATTAAGTTATGTGTCATAAGATGGAATGACAAGGGGAAAAGTACTGAACTACTGAAATGTATTTAATACTTTGTACAAAAGCTTTCAAGACGCCTCCTGTATGGAGAAACTATTCGCATACATTGCTCAAGTGGGATTTTGGCTCATTCTTCCACAGAGTCTTCAAATCGTGAAGGTTCTGTGGGCCTCTTTTATGAACTCTGATCTTTAGTTCTTTTCTATTGGATTCAAGTCAGGTGATTGGCTGAGCCATTTTAGCAGCTTTATTTTATTTTTCTGAAACCAATTGAGAGTTTCCTTGGCTGTGTTTGGGATCATTGTCTCGCTGAAATGTCCACCCTTGTTTCATCATCCTGATACTGTAAGTGTTGGGACTGAACCAGCTAATATTAATTTCCACTGACAAGGGGCAGGATTGCTTTCTAATTGCTGATAGATTTCAGCTGGTGTCTTGGCTTTCCATGACTTTTTGCACCTCCCTTTCTTCATCTGTTCAATACTTTTTCCCCGTGTCATTCCATTTTATTACACATAAATTAATTTATGAACATATTTGTTTTGTTTTCTTTGTATGTATGGATTACTTACCGATATCTGGTGAAAATTTCAAGTCAACAGCACCTTTAGAAATATATTTACTGAGAAAAATGGTGACGTGTTCAATACTTATTTTACCCGCTGTATATGCTAACCACCATTCACAAGTTATTGTTTTTAAGAATAAAACATTATTTATCAAATTCACAATAATGCTTTATAAAGCAGATAACATAACTAAACATTACTAAAATGGCTAAAGCATGAAGCTAATGCGATGTTTTCTGTTGTGCATGTGTGAGATTTGAATAAAGACCAATCATTGCTCACTTGGCTCACACGTCTGTAATGCGTTTGTGTGTGTGAGTGACTTTGATTCTTTTTTTTTTGTTCTCATTGATCCCTCTGTTCCCAATTTCACGCACAATTTCTAAACAGCTTTTGCCCGAGGGTTGTTTTCACAACCTTTCCTCTCTAATGCTAGTGAATCCTGAAACACCTCCGCTGTGTTTTCTCAAGGCAGACTGCTCTCATCTCCCTCTCTCACCGCATCAAAGCATGGCTTAAGTCTGATAGCGCGGGAAAAACCCTCTTATCCGCTGCAATGCTTTTATTGGTCTTCATGGGTGGGACTGGTGTTATGTTATGCTCAGGACAAGAGAAATGCAACACAGTTATTTGAGCCTTCTTGTACGTGTGTGATCCAAACACGGCTTTTATTCCCTATAAAACTCTGTGTGAATCACTATGACTGCATGTAAAGAATCAAACATTAATAACATATGAAGTGATATGTCAGTTGTTAGCAACGCTTAGGCAGTTTTGAAGTGTTACTTGTTTGTTGAAAATTCAATGTTTTGTTTTCAAAAGCATTAAAATAACAAATGTTATTCTCTTTATAGGATCTCTTAAAATAGGGTTCTCTTTACTAGGCCTGTGATGCTATCACAACAGATTGTGAGATAAATCCACTGCTTGTGACATTGATGCTTTGCTATTTTATCTTGGTGTTTGCAAGATCTTGGGTGAGATCTAAATAGAGTTCTGCATCATGGTAATGAATTATATATTAATTAAGATGATACTATGTGTAAAATAATGATGTGTTGACGTGTTATGCACAGGCTGCTATACCCTGCCTGGCACGTGATAGATAAATAACTCAAAAAAAGACCAAAGCGTTCTGAAAACTGAGAAAATTACCATCAGGTCAATGCTAATTATGCTTTACAGGATCAACAATCCAATAAAAGTGTTAATTTGCTTGAATACTGCATTATTTACACTACATTATTTATCATGTCATTTTTTATATATATATATATATATATATATATATTTATATATATACACATACATTCAGGAAAAACATTTATTTTTATTAAAACTTTAAAATTAGTGAAATAAAATTAGACCTTTAACCCAAGAAAGGCCATGACTGGAACATTAAATCAGTGAGTTATTCCTTTAATGCGTTGCAAACCTTTGCCTCTTTATGATATTGTCATAATTAAAAATAATAATAAAAACACTAATGAATGCAGTAAATGAATTACAAAATTACTGATAAATATTAAAGTAACATGTTATTTGTAGGGACTACTAATACAGCTTTCATTTTCTATTTTGTAATTTTGTAATTTTTTAGTAGCTTTTGTTTTATATATGTGACCCTGGACCACAAAACCAGTCTTAAGTAGCGTGGGAATATTTGTAGCAATAGCCAAAGTTACACTGCATGGGTCAAAATGATAGATTTTACAAAAATTATTAGGATATTAAATAAAGATCATGTTTCATGTATTTTTTTTTTTTTTTTTACCTACAATATATAAGCTTCATTTTTATTAGTACATGCTTTGCTAAGAACTTCATTTGGACAACTTTAAAGGCATTTTCATTTTTATTTTTTTTTTTTTTTCTTGTACCTTTGGATTCCAGATTTCAAATAGTTGTATCTTGCCCAAATATTGTCCTATCCTAACAAACCATACATCAATGGAAAGCTTATTTATTCCGATTTCAGATGATGTATAAATCTTAATTTTGAAAACAAAAAAATTACACTTATAACTGGTTTTGTGGTCCAGGGTCACATATATGTTTTATAGTTATTTTAGAACATCAAGTTAAACTAAACTAAATTATTTTGGTTAACTTTATTTATTTATTTATTTATTTTATTTTAACAGGTTTGGTTGTAGTTTTAGTTTCAGCTAACTAATAACCCTGGTTCAAAATATAACTCTTTTTTTTCCTGACATGATTTCTGTGAAGGGCAGTAGGATTTTAAAAGCTGCTGCCAGGCTCTTTTCTTTTGTAGGAACTCAAGAATAGGCCTTTCTCTTTAAGAGGGCAGCTCTTGTTGCTCAGATAGATTTGAAGCACAGAGAAGCTCTTAACTGGGCATTTTGCATGAAGAAATCAAGCCTAATGCTGGATTATTTCAAGAGGCACATGCCAGTTCTTGCCATCTGTATCTTTAAGCAATATTACATGCAAAAAGTCGAGTCGATCATAAACCTCTCTCTTCCAAAAGAAAAAAAGAAAACCTGTACAGCTCAACACAAGCACCCTGAGTGCACTGAACACCAGTTTGTATCATTTTGGATAACAGAAAATGAAAGTGAAAATGTCTAGGCGTTGTTTGGGAAACTAGTGTGCGTGTGTGCATGTGTGTGTGGTATAGAGGAGTGTATGAGTGGAGAAGTACTCGTGACCATCTGTCTGACCACCAGAGCGGACGGGTGACAGCAGCCAGGGGAGACGCATGCTTAAGGAGATAATGGATGACAAAAGATGGGGCTCTGGATCTACACTGTGTGTGTGTGTGTGAATGAGAAAGCCTCTCTAGCCGACTGAGACAGCAGTCTCTTCACATGGAGCAAGCACATGGCTCCTCATTAAAGCCGGTGTTTAGCACGCAACAGATTGGTGCTGAGGGTACCTGCGGGGTCATCTCTGGCGTCTCGGCAGAACCGCCGGACCACTACTCCCATTCTTTAACATACAAATTGCTTTTTTTGTGCTGGAGGATCTGAGATTAATTGCACACACCATTTGGTGCTGCTTGTTCAAAGCCCTCAGTGTTTTTTTTTTCCTCCTCTTGCTTTGATTCTGGTTAGAGATTAGCTCAACAGAGATTGCATCACATTAAGGGGCTTTTTTTCTTCCCAGTGCTACCGCAGGGGCCACGGGGGCCTGTGTGGTTTACATTTTAACATCCACAACAAGTGGATTTGCTGTCAGAAAATGCACACACATTTTTTTTCCCCAGAGCCTTTAGGCATCATGTCCACATCATGTCGTGTTTTACATTTTGTGTTTTGAGGTAAAAAAAAAAAAAAAAAAATCGTACATGTTGAAATGAAGAATTTAAAGTATTATATGTGACACAAGTGAGTTTTTTTACATCATCTGAAAGCTGAATGAATAAGCTTTCCATTGGTGTATATGGAATCTGAGGGTGCAAAAAAAGAAAAAAGAAAAAAAAAGAAATAACATAAAAAGAAATACTGAGAAAATTGCCTTTAAAGTGGTCCAAATGAAGTTGTTAGCAATGCATATTAGTAATCACAAATCAAGTTTTAATATATTTACCATAGGAAATTTACAAAATATCTTAATGGAACATGATCTTTATTTAATATCCTAATGATTTTTGGCATAAAAGAAAAATCTGTAATTTTGCCCTATATAATACATTGTTGGCTATTGCTACAAATATACTTGTGCTACTTATGACTGGTTTTGTGGTCCAGGGTCACATATTGCAAACATTCTTTTATTGATAATTAATTCAAAATCATTTGCAATTAAAATAAATAAATAAATGAAAAGTGTGATTGTTTTTTAAGAATAGAATATAGAATAGAATAAATAGGACACAGAAAATGACCACACTGTAAAAAACTAACAAAAAAAAAGTAAGTAATTTTACAGACATTTCTATTAACCCTAAAACACAACGCCTGTTATACCCTAAAATAAAACAAAGACAAACATAAATAAAAAACCCTAACATCTATACAATATAATAATGCTTTCTTTTGTACCTCAGTATCTACAAGTTTTCATAAAATTAGTTGGCACTTTATTTCAATGTAATGTTATTACCATGTAATTACACGTTATTATTGTGTATTATTATATAGTAAGTATATATATATATATATATATGTTTTTGTTTTTTTTTTGAGGTATGTTTTATAAGACTGAACATTGCTTCTAGGACAATATTCTGACATTTCCTTTAACATGAAAACAAAACGCATGCCGTGTGTAATTCAAAATACAGGTAAAATAATATGAAAACTTCCTCCATATTAACACAGTACACTGGGCCCTATTTTATGAACTTTTCTGAGAATGTAGATACTAGTTAGGGTTTAGGTACTCGTTTCTTGTAATCATACTTTATTGTTATTACTATAGTAAATATATGTAACATGTCACAAGGACACAATTATACAGAGTTATCAATAAATGTTACCATTTTTTTCTTCATTTAACTACTGTTTGTTTATAAAAGATGTTATATTTTATGAGTAATTTTACTTTGTGTAATGTTTTCAGTGACTTTGTGTTTCTCTTGGCGTAAACAGGACACAGCACCAGTGTGGCCTCTTGAAGAACACAAACAACTGCAAGTGAATGAAGGTTCTTGGGCAAACCCTTCCAGATGTGAGGCCATGTGTTTGTCTGGCTTTGTTGGACTGAAAGAGAAAGTTAAGAGAAGGGAGGTGAGCAGCCCACACGCCATCACTGTTTACCTAGCCTAGGTACCCACAGTTGCCCCAGCTCACACCTTGTGACCAGCTGTGCGTACGTGGAGAGATATTCGCGCACACACTTGTAAATGGTTAAATAGTTTGGCTCATTGCACAGAGAATAAGCAGAGAAAGCTTACTCTGTTCGGCACTGAGCACCTCGGGCAGTTCAAGGGGAAAAAAAGACATAAAACTCGGGCATTAAAAATGTTCAAACCCCACCGGGCGACACATTTCACTACATAACAACCTCTTGCGAATGTTCAAGAGTGTCTGTGTTCATGTGTCTATTATGAGATGTTAATATGTCAAGTTAAGCATTTGTGAGAGCGAGGGAGTGTGTAAATGGCCTTTAAAGCATGTGCCGTGTTTTATTGACTGAAAAACCTGAGGTCACCCGCACCTCGGGCCATTTCCACCTTCCACTTCCTCTCTCCCTCAATACTTAACAGACAGTGAATAATGGGGAACGAGAAGAATGAGCAGAATCTGTCTGGGAAACGTGGTCAGTCCGTTCAACTACTGAAACTCAATTAGACGATCAGTTAATTTTAGTCTAAAACACTGCAGCAACGAGGTCTAAAGAGAAAAACATGTACATTTACAGGTACAGGTGCTCTCAAACTCTTTCTTTTTTTATAAATATCTCTTTGGCTATGGTTTGATGTGAAGTGTAAGACTCTTCATTAGTTTTATTGAACAGTCTGATGCTGAGAGACGTCTAAAGCAGTGCTTTTGAACTGGTGGGTCACAGTGAAAGCAGTCTGTACTGATGGGGTCACAGCAGGGAAAAACAATGCTGAATGCAAATAACTATATAATCATGCAGAGTGCGGAAGACAGCAAATTAAATAAGCAATGGCTTATCCGCTTAAAAAAAATGCCTCTGATATGTTTTGTTGTTGATGTCAAAGATGTAATAATTCTAATACTTATACAATATACAATATTTCACAATGTGTTGGTGGTTCCTAATCAGCCCTTATGTTAATAATTAACAATTATTAATACGAATAAAACTAAATAGTGGTAACACTTTAGTTTAGGGACCATTTCTCACTACTAACACTTTTTTTAATTAGCATGCATATTATTATCATATTGGCTGTTTATTAGTACTTACAGCTGAAGTCAAAAGTTTAGGTACAACTTGCAGAATATGTAAAATGTTAATTATTTTACCAAAATAAGAAGGATCATACAAAATGCATGTTATTTTTCTATTTAGTACTTACCGGAATAAGACATTTCACATAAAAGACATTTACATATGGTCCACAAGAGAAAATAATATTTTATAATAATTTATAAAAATTACCTCATTCAAAAGTTTGCATATGCTTGATTCTTAATAATGTGTTGTTAACTGAATGATCCACAGCTGTTTTTGTTATTGTTTGTGATAGTTGTTCATGAGTCCCTTGTTTGTCCTGAACAGTTAAACTGCCTGCTGTTCTTCAGAAAAATCTTTCAGGTCCCACAAATTCTTTGGTTTTTCAGCATTTTTGTGTATTTGAACCCCTTTCAGCAATGACTGTATGATTTTGAGATCCATCGTTTCACACAAAGGACAACTGAGGGACTCATATGCAACTATTACAGAAGGTTTAAACACTCGCTTTTTCCAGAAGGAAAAATGATGCATTAAGAGCCAGGGAGTGAAAACTTTTGAACAGAATGAAGATGTCTACATTTTTACTTATTTTGCCAATATATAATACTTTCAAATAAAAAAAACACAGCTGTTGATCATCCAGGTAACAACACAATATTAAGAATCAAACGTATGTAAACTATTCAACAGGGTCATTTTTATAAATTCAACCATTATTTTCTCTTGTGGACTATATGTAAACATCTTTTATGTGAAATATCTTATTCAGGTCAATATTAAATAAAAAATAACATTCATTTTGTATGATCCCTCTTCTTTTGGTAAAATAATTTACATCTTGTAGATTCTGCAAGGTGTATTTAAACTTTTGACTTAAACTGTATAAAGCACATTTTAATGCCTTATTCTGCATGACCATATTTTAAATTCCTTAATCTACCCCATACCTAAACCTGACAGCTACCTTACTAACTATTATTAAGTTTATTAAGGTAACTTAATGGTTAATAGTAAGAATTGGTTCCCAAACTAAAGTGTAACCAAATTTTAGTACTGTGCTGGGTCAAGACTTGATATAATTCCAGTGTAAACTTTGCTTTAAATCACTGTCAAAGAGTGAAAGGTTACGCGTTTTCTCTATCGTAAAGTTGTGAATGAACACAAAGGCCTAGGTTTGAGGTCAGGCAGAAGCAGCAATGTGCACATGAACCTTGGAATCTTGTGGATTTACGCTTGTCCTGACAGCAGGATCTTTCACCTCTCCAAACACTATTCTTTTATATTGCTGCCACTTTGCTAACAAGGACTCTCAGGACTATTGAAGCTTTACCACCCACTAACAGGTCCCTTACCTTTGGTGCCCAGGACCCCTGGACACTAGCGGTGGTGGGAGCCCATCCAGACATACAGGGAACCCAGATTAGACCAAAACAAGCCTTTGACTGACTAGAATGTATAATGATCCAGTTTTGAAATTGTGTTAATTTTTCCCATGTGGGAATATTTGAAGGTCCAGTTCTAGCTATTAACAAACGATTAACTATTGCTTTTTCTTCAGTAAACTCCTAATTTGCTGCTTATTAATAGTTAGTAAGGCAGTTGTTAAATTCAGGTATTGGGTATACCCAAAAATACTATAAGAATAGGAATGTAGAATATGGTCATGCAGAATATGTGCTTTATAAGTACTAACAAACAGCCAATATGTTAATAATATGCATGCTAATAAGTAACTACTTATTGATTAAGGGTAACACTTTATTTTTTAAAAAAGGACCCATTCTCACTATTAACTAGCATGCATATTACAAGCATATTGGCTATTTATGAAACACACATTACTGCCTTATTGTGCATCACCATATTATTCCATTAGTTCTAAATAAACCTAATAACTAACATTAACTACTACCTTACTAACTAATAATAAACAGGAAATTAGGAGTTTATTGAGGCAAAAGTCATAGTTAATAGTTTATTAATAATAAGAACTGGACTATAATAAAGTGTGACCAAAATTGGATCCATTAGTTTCAAAATATTACTTGGCTGAGTTATGTCATAAAATAATATGTTACTTAATATGGTGAGAATATACATTTATAAAACTTAAACTATATGCATTAATGTCATATATCATTCAGGTAATATTTCTATTCAGGTAATATTTCTATTCTCATAATTTCACGTTTTTAACCATTAATTTCATAACATTATTTGGTAACACTTTATTTTAGCATCCTTGTTACATGTATTTGCAATCGTAATAACAGTAAATTATGCATGATTAAAAGCAACCAGTCCTAAATAAATCCCCAATTATATAATAAGTAATTACATTATAACAAGGGCTCTTTAAAATAAAGTTATTTCTGCAATTGTAATTGGTACACTTTATCTCACTTACATGAAAGTAATATAAGATAACTAGATTTGGAGGTAGGTACCAGGTTATTACCCAGTTATTGCAGTTACTAAAGTACATGGTATTTAAGTGCTATCGTAACAGTTCGCCATAACGTTTCAAAAGGTATTGTACAAATGTCATTTTTATTAATTTATATCTTTTTTAAATGTTTGTCTTTGTTTGGTTTTAGGTTGTTATATCTGAGAAGTTTGAAAATCAATAAACATACCTGAGGAAAAAAATAACATTAACAAAGATTAATAAATGTTGTAAAAAATATACAGCATAAAATACAGCAGTATACAGGGGGAAAAAAAGTGCAAAAAGAATACAGTACATACAGTATGTACATACACTTGCATCGCATTGCATACAGTGCATTTAGCTTGCATCTGTTCTTCTCATCATTTACTTGATATGTTAGGTGGCGCATTAGACCAGTAGGTGCATGCAGACCAGGGTAAATATAGTGAAAGCTGTGGTTCAAAGTTACTAAAGGAATATAAGCATTGGACGAGTGCCTTAAGATTCCTTGGACGCTCTAAATTTTTCCATGTGTCAATCACAATGAGAGCACACTCAAAAAAAAAGAGACTTTTGCTTGAATGATTCAAGAGGTCGATAAGTGTTAAAAAGTTCACAAAAAGAAGTTGACCTCCTGCTGATCTGGCACGCTCCACTCCAGACGGGAAGTCTGCATTGCTGAGACGTCTGACGAGGCAGGAGCCAAATATTGTTCAGGGTGATCTACTTTCTCCACACACATACATATATATATATATATATACACATACATATACATCCATGTAATGTTCACACTCAGCATGAACCTAGTGGCTAGTAGGAAAAAAAATAGCTGGAAAGACATTTCCCTGTATTGTGTTGCCTGTTTAGGACACTTTGGGTGATAAAGTCCCATAATGCATTTTCTAAAATTAACTAAAACTAAATGTTTATGTTTGACTGTAGTAAATGTTGAATTTAACTGAGATTAATTAAGAAATACTATGAAGTAGTATTATTACATCAAGTTAAATTAAAAACAAAAATGTTGCAATTATTTTTATTTTTATTTTTTACTTTTTTTACGCTTTACTTTTTTATTTTTTTATTTTATTTTTTACTTTTTAATACTTTAGCTAACTACAATAACCCTGTTTATTACATTAATGCTTTATGTAATACTTAAGTATGTGCCCAAGCTAAAGTTGTTCGATGTACTTGAAAGTGTTGTTAGTCAGTGCATACGCTTCTGTTATTGGCTAATGAATTAGTTAATGTGTGTGGAAATGGTTGGTACGAGTTTTAACACAGCAGAGAGTGATTTAATAGACTGACCTCTCTAATAAGTAACTTGGAAGGCGATGTGTGTTTTGGGTGCAGATATCAGGAGCGTTTCAGACTTTTCTGTGCTCTAGTGCTTATCAATCCAGCATGGCTCCCACCCTATTAGTATGTTATTGATACAGCGAGCGGCCGTCCTCACAGACACAACGGACCAATCCCACCCCCAAACTAGATAGCGACATTAAACATCGCCTGGGCTCCGTTCATTTACCACCACTCGTTCTACCCTCCCCCCTCAATTGCACAATCCATAACCCCCCAACCCCCAAGTCCAAACCTCATTCCAGGTCTATCGATTGTGGCCGTCTGCCGCTCGGACCTGTCGCCGGCTCTGGCGATGTGAGCTGGTCCTGACCTGACTCCCGACAACTCGAGTTTCTGATTGATTCCACAGAGTGAGCGGGCAGAGCGAGTGTTTGCTTTGATCGCTGGATTGGTTCAAATATCAGCATTTATATAATGCCCCCTACCAACGGTGATAGATCCAGTAATGATAGATTTGAGTGTGGTTAAGAGGGTGGTGATATTCTTGTGATAAGCTATACACATTAGTGTTGGACCTTATGATGATACATGACTTAAGGTTTCATCACCTCTGGGTATCAAAGTCCAAAGCAAGTGGATATCAAGCAGCTACAACAATAGTGCTGTTTTAGTCATTCAGAGATACCACTGAATAAATGCAGATTCATGTAAACACACATGTGGATTGTGGATGTTAGAACATGTCCAAATAGAGTACCTTTAAAGCAAGTATGCTTATTTGAAGACCATACTATTTCCATGTATATTTTATTCAATATGTGACCCTGGACCACAAAACCAGTCATATGGGTCATTTTTTTGAAAATAAGATTTATACATTATCTAAAGGCTTTCCACTGATGTTTGGTTTGTTAGGATAGGACAATATTTGGCTGAGATACAACTATTACAACAAAAATTAAGTTTTGATTTACGGTAGGAAATTTACAAAATATATTGATGGAACATGATCTTTACTTAATATCCTAATGATTTTTGGCATAATAGAAAAATCAGTCATTTAAACCCATACAACTGATTGCTGACTATTGCTACAAATATACGTGCTGCTTAACCCTCGTGTGTCAATAAAAAAAAAAAAAGTTACACATAGATCGTTAGTGGACAAAAATGTCTGTCAAAAAACTGTCATAAAATTGTGAAGCTTGGGAGCACAAACTTATTTTAAAGAAGATCCATTATTGGGTCAGATTATTGTTGAAGTAGAAAAAGTTTAAAAAGTGAAACCAAAAAAAAGTTATAGAGTTTTAAGTTTATGAAAATGCTTTATGAACAATATATTATATAAAATATATATTTTATGAAACATGTTGAACTCTAAACATGCTAGAAAATCAAAGCCATAAATCTGAACAAATTGTGTTCCAAATTTGTGGTTGATGTCACAAAATATGAGCTTTCGGGAAGATTTTGTTTGGGCGCAGTACCAGAGTTTCTCTCTCTCAAATATTACAGAAAGAACATACACGCACACACACAAAAAATGTTTATGACACACATACAAACCACACTCTGACATTCATACCAACACACACACACAATTATAGCTGCATTATTTATCCAATTGACTATAGGCCAAACCTGACACACACACACACACACACACACACACACACACACACAAAAAAGGCACCATTTTTCAAAGGGGACATTTTTGTCCTTAAGGTCCTGAGAGGATCTATTTTTTGTACCTGAAAATTGTGTGAAAATTAGTCTTTGTTAATCAAAACATTGTACCTGTAAATCATACTTTGTGTGAAAAGAAATAAAGTTGTCAGAGTTTTACTGTCGCTAGTGTTCATTTCAACTAGAAACTGCAGTCATTTGTACACACAGGTATGTTTTTTTAGTTTTGCAGACAAAAACTAACATAGAAGTAATCAGTAACAGTGTACAGTAAGGTTCCATTTGCTAACATTAGTTAAATTCATAACTTTAAGGAGAAGTTCACTTCCAGAACAAAAACAGATAATTTACTCACCCCCTTGTCATCCAAGAAGTTCATGTCTTTCTTTCTTTAGTCGATAAGAAGTTATGTTTCTTGAGGAAAACATTTCAGGAATTATCTCCATATAGTGGACTTCAGTGGTGCTCCAAGTATGAACTTCCAAAATGCAGTTTAAATGCAGCTTCAGAGGGCTCTAAACAATCCCAGCCAAAGAAGAAGGGTCTTATCTAGCAAAACGATCGATCATTTTTTAAACAAATTGACAGTTTAAACTGCATTTAAACTGCATTTTGGAAGTTCAAACTTGGGGGCACCACTGAAGTCCACTATATGGAGATAATTCCTGAAATATTTTCCTCAAGAAACATAATTTCTGAAGAAAGAAGAAAGAAAGAAAGAAAGAAAGAAAGAAAGACATGAACATCTTGGATGACAGAGGGGTGAGTAAATTGTATGTAAATTCTTGTTCTGGAAGTGGACTTTTCCTTTAACCAGTGGTTCCCAAACTGGGGGGCGCGGAATTATGAAAGGCTAGTGTACAGCCGATTTTTATAGAAATTCGAAAGAGATAAACGGCCGAAATTATCTGCGGCGCAGTCCGGCAGTATTCAGCGCACACCACTCAATGTGTGACGCTCCGCTCAATATTCCGCTCTATGAATGTGCGTTCCATTGAGTTACTCACGGCCCATATGAATGCTATATTAATTAAAAGAATAAATAATTATTACAAAGCAGTTTCAGTTTCAGCCAAGAATTTTCATTTCGGTACATCCCTAGATTTTTATGTAAAAAAGAAACATTTTCAGGGTGATAAAGGACCCCACTGTGAAATTATCTTGCTTCTTATATGGCTACTTGCCACATATGTAAAAAAAAAATTAATACAAAATATGAATTTCATCATATTTTATTACCTCAAGACGACTGCAGATGTCTGTTTTCAGTTGTAACGGTTTTTGTGGTAAAATAACAGACCACTAGATTAGAAATTATGAATGAATGACGCATAGTAGTTCTGCTCTAAGCATGGACAAGTTTTTGAAAAGACAACAAGTGCCAGGTAAACGTAAAGTAGATGATGAATCTACTTTAAAGATCGCAACTACAACAAAGAGAAGAAAATATGAGAAAATCTGTTTAAAAAACAATGAATGCTGTTACATAGTACAAAAAATAGTACATAGTAAAGCTGCATGCTTTACTTTTAATGTTTCTACTCTAAAAGTAACTAGTTCCTTGTTTAGTTTTTTTTTTTCAGTAAGTTGTCACACACTGAATTTTAATTATTACGTTTCAAATAAATCCTTCTGAAGTTGTGTTTATGTTTATATGTAAATGCGGGGGTGGGGCTTGAATTTTTTTTTATTCTGCAAAAGGGGGGCCCTGCAGAAAAAGTTTGGGAACCACTGCTTTAACCTAAACTATAAGAATGAATGATTCATCATGGATTCCATTTTATGCCACACTCCAAAGCTCCCTTACACATTTATGCACATGCACATTTAAATATCTATTGGAAGCTATAGAATGTACTGCTTGTTTGCTTCCTGTGCCAAAGAGCATGATCTATGTAAGTCCACATGTCTTACTAACAATAAACTATGCTTCTAACCACAAGTTGAGAGCTGTACTCCAACCACACAAGTTTCCGATGCTGTTTTGCGAATGTTCATTGGGAATATAGTTTTGGAAACCACTGAATTCTTAAAGAATAATGGTAATGACAGAACGTGCAATCTTATTTAACTAACATTGTTTTTAAGAAACATACCCCAGAGCGCTTACTGAATCAGCATGACTCACTCACTGAACTTATGTTCCATGTCATTGCTTTAATGTAACAATTAGGCTGCCCTTATTCCCTGTGCACCAAGATAGAAAAAAAAAAAAAACTTCATTCAATCAGTGTACCTGATATTCTCTTCTCTTGGTAAGAAGTTTGTTCTTCCCTAAGGGTTAAACAGTTTTCAGACCATACTGTGTGGCCCATGCTACTGCGAGTTGTGTTAGATAATTATGTGACAAATGTTGCATCCTGTTCTCTTAATAACACAACAACCACACAATCAAAAATGACAGCAATGAGAAAAGAACACTCCTCTGTATGGATGCACTAAATTTCTGTAAAGGAAATTCAGCCAATTATATAACAAAAAAGACATTTTGACACTAATGCATATGGCATGTCAGATCGTTGTAGTCAATTCAGTTAAAGCAGCAGCGCCTGACATCAATGGGTTTCCACCGATTTCCACATCAAAGAAGGTGCAGTCTGGAAAATACATATTTTGGCCAATTTTTGTTTGAAATTACATCACAGCCATTCAGTTTTGCTTGAAGAACTTTGTTCATATTTCCTCTTAATTTTGTAGCTTACCATAAGCCATACAGTAACTTAAACTGATAAGTAGGCCTGCCCTAGAAAAGTGGGGTTTTGGACAATATTGGCATGAATCTTTTTTTAATTTGTGATAATTTTGCACTGATAAGGGACAACACAAACTATGAAAACCTATTTTATTACATAAACAGTTTATACAATTTTATACAATATATTTTTTATATTCAAAATATCCACCATTAGCAGCTATTACAGCTCTGCATAATCTGGGCCTAAATTCATTGTATTCTAAACTTAATTGGCAATCAATTGTTGAAGCTATTAAGGTGTGCTGACCCACAAATCTTTTAAAAACCTGGGCCAAGTTTAAAACAGTAACCAGGCATCACAGCTGGCAAAGGGGCATGTCTGACTTTGACATGTATATATTGCCATTATTATGTAATCAAAATGAAAATTATTATTGCTGGACTTCAATAATAATGTCAAGTTGCTTTAAAGGGGTCATTTTCCACAAGTTGACATGATGCTTCAGGGTCTTAATGAAAAGTCTATAATGTACTTTGGTTAAAAATTCTCAATGGTTGTGTAAAACAACACCCTTTTTACCTTGTCATAATGAGCTCTGCAAAAATCATCTCATTCTGGTCAAGGCTGCTTTAAATGCAAATGAGCTCTGCTCGCCCCGCCCCTCTCTTCTCTGTGTGGAGAGGCGATCTTGCTTACTTTAGCCGCATTTAGCCGCTAAACTTGCTAACTAGCACATTATTAGGAAAGACGATCGCAAAGGTTCATAAAAAAACCCTTATACTCACTTCTGCTGTAAGTGAAGCTGGATCACGAATGATTCACGCGAACATAGACGGATATACAGGGGTTGGACAATGAAACTGAAACACTGGCCAATATAGTGTTGGAGGTTTCATGGCTATATTTATGCAGCCTGGTGGCCAGTCTTTACTGATCGCACATTCCACCAATAAGAGCAGAGTGTGAAGGTTGACTATGTGCACCCAATAGCTCAAACATTGTACCCTGAAGGTGGTGCCGTGTATTAGGATGATAATGCACCAATACACACAGCAAGACTGGTGACAAGAGTGATTTGATGAACATGAAAGTAAAGTTAAACATCTCCCATGGCCTGCACAGTCACCAGATCTGAATATTATTGAGCCACTTTAGGGTGTTTTGGAGGAGCGAGTCAGGAAATGTTTTCATACACCAATATCACATAGTGACCTGGCCACTGTTCTGCGAAAGGAATGGCTCAAAATCCTTCTGGCTACTGTGCAGGACTTGTATTTGTCATTCCCAAGATGAAATAATGCTGTATTGGCTGCAAAAGGAGGCCAAACACCATACTAATTGTGGTCTTAACCCAGGTGTTTCAGTTTCACTGTCCAACCCCTGTATGTAGATCGGGAGGCGCATCAATTGGAGATATTCTTGTCTAACTTACATCCCTGTAAGTTAGTTTCCCAGCATGGAAACAAAGAGGGTGGATTGTTACAGCTGATCTGAGGTAAAATGCTTATGTCAATCAACTATTGCGGGAGCGGCCTCTGTCGGTGTGTATGGATTTTTATTATTATAGGGTAGATTTGTACATACACAGCCAACACACATTAATGTTCAAACAATATGGAAAAGTGAACTTTGCATCCGATGACCCCTTTAATGTATTTGCACCAAAAAATGATAAGGATTTATGCTGATATCGTCCAAAACCACACTTTGCCAGGGGTGTTTCCAAACATTTGGAGGGTAGTGTATATAATTCACTAAAAGATTTAAAGATAGATTCGCCTCTAGGTGGTTCTTAGCATGAAATATTCTGGAAGGCCCTGCTATGAGCCATGGCTCTCATTCCTTCAATCTTGGCATGTATTAAATAGTGACAAGACACACAAAATCCTCACAAGAGTCCTCCTGAAACTGTCTCCCTGTACAACACATAATAAGAGAGTCTATCAGAGTTTATGTGCCAGCTGGCTGCAGTCTAGTATGTCTTGTTATACCTGTAAGGAAAGCTTCATTGTTTCACAGAAGGCATCGCGCTGAGTGACTTGGCAGATGTGGAGGATATGTGCAGCAGTTATTAAAATCAGAGGCCTCATTAAACTTTGTAATTTACATTCCCTTCCTCTCTCTTTCAAGCGGGCATATCAAATCACGCTGGTCATGCGAATGGCCATTAATTGCTGGCAATGTAACAGCTGTGCGAGTGAAGTGTGGGCCCAAGACGCACCAAAATGACAGTAAAACTGTCAGTGACATTTCATTATCACGCCTGCCTGCAGGCCACATTTCGCCATGTCTTAAATTTCACCAACATGCTGCAGGAGCTACCAAGGTGGACCTCTCTAATAACCCATAATTCTTTCTGGTCTGAATGTCCCTCTCTCTAATTTCCCCCACAAAGTTGGAATATATTTTGCCACATAAACAACATCTAATCAGATGGAAAAATCTGAGTGATCAGGTTGCTGGTAAAAGCAAGTTTGTCACCAACAGGTGCCAGAGCAAGTGTCAAATCTGGTCCCGTTCCGTGCACTTCCACTGAAGAAATGGCAGTTCTGCAACGGAAAAAGAAATGACTCCTCAATGATCTAAACCTGGAACCACTAATGGCCAGAGAGCAACACAGTGTCTTTTACTTCCTACAACTGTGGCACTCACCTAAATGTTCTCAGTATAATCAATGGAGCTGTCTACACTGGCTTGAAATGACATGCTTTCAGTTGATGGACACCTCATTTCTATTTCTGACGTGTTGCAGCTACACCAGCCACTTTATTTTTGGTAACACTATAGTAAGGTTAATTTGTTTTTAACATTAAATCATTGGTTAAATTATTTAGAATTGCATACATGAGTTAATATGTATTTATAGCATTTACTGATCAAGTTAATTGTATAAATGCTTGAATAAAAAAATAAAAGCATGAATTAAAAATAGAACATCAGAACATTAACATATACTAGAACATGTATGAACATGTAGAACATGTAAACAATTAAAAAAATGTTTACCATGTTAAAATCTTCACTTTTTTACGCCGTTTTGAATGCAAATCTGGACATGTTTGTGCCGGCACTTTCGAACTGACATTGGTCTATGATGTGAAAGGTGGGTGTGGTCTGGGACTCTACCTCTTTGAATATCACTGTCACATGGTGTTATATAAATGCAATCATAAGATACCTTCAAGAAAGCTGATTCAACTAAAGGTTAAATATATCATTTGGAAAATGATTTAAGTATTAAAGTAAGCGATATCTAACTACTTAAGTATCAATAGTGCAAATACATTTAATAAGAATTGGCACATCTGATTGTACCCATGGCTATTTGCTGGGTTGCTGGGGTCTATGTTAGGATATGTAAGATGTTTAGGGCTTGTCCAAATACCCATGCTTGCAGTCTTTGCACTTGACCACTTGTCTACTTACATGAAGTATTTCCTGCATTTGGCCCAAGTGTTCAAGTGGACGTAAAGACCACAAGTGTGTGTAGAACTTTACCTGAGTGTTTACAGAGCTTTATTTTGATTTTCAATATTTTGCATTTTAAAATAAAATTTTAAATGTCGCGTTAACCAAAATTTGTCCATCACTTTGACAGATTACACTAAGGGCGATCTATTGTAAATTGTAACTGTAATTCCCACCCCTGTCCAGTTGGTGGCGAGTGCACTCCAGTGTGGCAGCAGAGCGTGGGATCCAGAACAAAATGAAATTGTGACAAATCTTTCGCTATGCGTTTGATTACGCACAGGCGAGTAATCAGTTTAAGCTACAGCGATATGTACAATGTAAGTAAGAGATTCATGTTACAGACAGCTTCAGTGATTAAAATGATAAATTTGTTTTTTTGAGAGTGCTTAAACTCACGATAGATCAAAGTTAGTGATAATGTCGTTTTCTGTATATAATTTATTCGCTGTTTGAATAACCATGGAAATTAAATGTTATAATAATACATTTCTAATGCCTTTATTAAATCGTAATCACAAAATACAAAATCCCATTAAAAATATTTTTTTAGCCTACATGACACCCATCTCATACCTACAAAGACAAGTTTATGATGTTTGATTTGGCTGCTTTTAGCCGTACCCTGGAGTTGGTTCACTTTCTGCCTATGGCAGTTGCAAATGTTGTACAAAATAAAAATACTCATCTTTGCTCCAATAAAACACTTTATGTTTTACTACCAAATTATATATAATATCTAATTATAGAATATTTAACTTACGGTTTCCGTGACCTCTCGCGAGATCTCGGCAAAAATTCTTATGATTTACTTTCAGAACATGATGCGTGATGGGATACACTTAACCTTGAATACTGCTCTGGGGCCGGTTGCACCAGCTGGACATACACCCGGTTGTAAGACTAGGCTGGACGTAAAATGCGCTCTGCGTAGTGCTACGTCTGAGACTAAATCTTACGCCTAGACAAAGGTAGGTGTAAAGTGAAAAGTAATAATTTACTCGGACATGATTTGTTTTTAGATAATTATTGCAGATGCCAACTGTAACATTTATGGTATTTTTGGGCAGGATAATGTGGCCTATAAACAATTATTATGGGGGACGGGTCAAGCAACACATGCAGGCAACGCGCAAACTTTGCCCAAGAGTTATAAAAGTAAAAGTAAAAAAGAAACTACGGCTAACACTGCATTAACGGCACAAATTCTCTCAAAGACAACGAGAGACAAATCTACTTTACCATGCTGACAACGGTATATAACTGTCTTAAAATATTTCTATTCGACATCTTGCTTGGACAGTATACATGCTTGGAAATACTTAACGTCTTTAATTCCTCTCATCATTTGCAGCATTCCTGCCATCTAATAATCACAGTAAGTTTTGTACTTACTTTTTAATCAGAAATAATGTATCAGCTTTCAAATTCTGTCAATTCTATCACAAACTACGATTTATAAATGTGTTTTTTTGGCCACAGAAAGACATCAGCAAGCTAAAATGCACAATTGTCACTTAAATTCACATTTACCTCAGGAAAGACATTCATTGTACATAAACTCGATAGCTAGAAAAAAATAACTCTAGAGAGAAGTATTGTATTACATTCATTATATTTTACTTAACCTGTCACCTTTATTTTCAGTGTTAGTCTGAAGAAATATGTCATGGGAATGTGCAGGGAGACCTCAGATACAAAAACGCGGACATGTTAGGAAATATTTAGTTAATGAAATTAGTTAATGTTCAGTGAGTTTCGTCACAAAATATATGTCATTCAACCCAACCAATCAGGTTGTTAACGTATCACTACGCCTTGAGGTTCGGTATCTTTAGGTTCACTGTCAAAAAATGCCTGTGTGAACGCTAAGTGAACCAAGACCAAATGCATCAGTTTCCTTTTTGGTCCAGACCAAATGAACCAAGTGAACCAAACTACAAGTGTGAACACACTTAGATTCAGCTTTGTGATTCACAACATTTTTGCGAACATGCTTGACAGACTCAAAGGAATCACATTTATCAGTATATTCATTCAAGAACTGAATTGTCCTCTTGCTGTTGTTTTTTTCTGTTCAACAGTCACAAATAGCATGAGAAAGTTGCTCTGAATGTTAAAATATGTTTTCAGAAATCATAAAGCTGCATGAAATGCAGTAAGATAATTTTTGCTATAAAGTTGGTGGAAACACAGGTTAGAGATTTGAACATCTTAGGATGGGTCACTGGACATGCAATACACTTATATATTAGATACATCTATTTTACTGCTCATTAATGCAAATATCCAATCAGCCAATCACATGGCAGACACTAGACATGGTCAAGACGACCTGCTGAAGTTCAAATCCCACATCAGAATGGGGAAGAAAGGGAATTTAAGTGACTTTATTGTGGCATGGTTGATGGTGCCAGACAGGCTGGTCTGAGTATTTCAGAAACTGCTGATCAACTGGGATTTTCATGCACAACAATCTCTAGGATTTACAGAGAATGGTCAGAAAAAGAGAAAATATCCGGTGAACGGCAGTTCTGTGGTTGAATATGCTTTGTTGATGCCAGAATTCAGAGAAGAATGGCCAGGCTGATTCACGCTGATAAAAAGACAACAAAAACAACTCAACAGGAATAACCACTCGTTACAACCGAGGTATGCAGAAGAGCATTTCTGCACACACAACATGTCAAACCTTGAAGCAGATGGGCTACAGCACCAGAAGACCATACCGGGTGCCACTCCTGCCAGCTAAGAACAGGAAACTGTGGTTACAATTCACAAGGACTCACCAAAATTGGACAACAGAAGATTGGAAAAAAGGTTATGTGGTCCGATGAGTCATTCAGATGGTCAGAATTTGGAGTAAAAAACATGAAAGCATGGATCCGTCCTGCCTGGTGTCAGTGGTTCAGGCTGCTGGTGGAGGTGTAAGTGTATGGGGGATATTTTCTTAGTACCTTAGTAGCAACTGAGCATTGTGTAAGTGCCACAGCCTCCCTAAGTATTGCTTTGTACTCATCTCGTGATGGCTAACTCCAGCAGGATAACCTGCCATGTCACAAAGCTCAAACCATCTTAGACTGGTTACTTGAATAGGACAATGAGTTTGCTATACTCAAATGGCCTCCACAGTCACCAGACCTTTGGGATGCGGTGGAAAGGGAGATTTGCCTCATGGATGTGCAGCTGAGAGATTTTAAGCAACTGTATAATGCTATCATGTCAACATGGAGCTAAATCTACGAGGAATGTTTCCAGCACCTTGTTGAGACTACGTCACAAAGAGTTAAGGCAATTCTGGAGGCAAAAGGGGCTGGACTATCAAGGTATACCTAAGAAAGTGGCCGCTGAATGTATGCCATATATGGGTCATGGGTAGGTCCAATGATTTCACAATAAAATATAAGATTATTGTGGGCCACCTGTGTCAGGATCTGGGATTATGTTCATGGCTCTCCTACTTATGTTGGATTTCTGTTTGTTGTCTTTTGTGATGTGGCTGCCACTTTCTTTTCAACCACTGCATGTTGAGTGTGGCACAATGTGTCCAGCAGGACATCAGTAGTGGGATGTTGAATGTCAGATAAGCCCATGTGAGCTTCCCTCTTGTGTGGGCGAGACGTCTCTTGAGTTTATCCCTGTGACAATGGACTCCTTTGTTCATCTTCAAAGAAGAGGTTAAAGGGTGAAATACAGTACGAGTTTCACAGCATGGCATTTAACTTGCATTTCTTTCTCCCTGACTTAGTCTTGTCTCATGTCTCATCAGCCACATTCTCAATCCCTCAGCCATTAAACTGGAGACAGGCTCTTAATCAGCTCAATTTTTACCCCTTGATGTTGCTCCTCATCTTGGCCGTATGGCAGGATGTATGACAGGTGTGTGTGAGAGGGACAGAGACAGATAGTGTTTCGTTAGACTACATATGACTGGTTACAGTGAAAGTGACTGAGCAAACAGATGACTGTTTGTGTTCACAGTTGCATTGGTGGTCACTACAGCTACAAGCACGCAAAGGTTTACATTCAGGCCGAAAGAGACATTGTAAACAGTGCACTAGTTGACAGACTAAGGCCATGCATACAATTCAACTGAACTCAAGCAAAGCCTATAACAAAGCCCCATACCCTGTGTGACCTTTGACCCTGCTCAGACAAGAGTCAAACAGTACTTGCTACAGCAGCAAGATATCATGCGATGGTGTGGTGGGGTTAAAATGTTTTTTTTTTTTTCTGTAGTGGTAAAATCTTTCTCCTATCGCAACTTAATGTGCAAAAACAGCCAAGTAAGCCATCACAGGTGAATTCCCCAAAAAGTGTGCCACTATCAAAACATTACCCTGTTTGTTTGAGCATCCCAACTAGGTCAACACAGCAACATATGCACCACAAAGGTGTGAGATTGGCCCTGATCTATTTGTTTGTTACTTATTGGCAAGTGGTGCATACCCTTGTGAAAAAGAAGTGCACTTAATGGTAGTGAATGTGCACTTGTAGTGTAATTTAAATTTAAAAAAAAAAAAAAACTATACTTCCGTGGTATAATATTAATTAAAAAAGACACTTAATAGTGCTTTTAAAACATGCTCTTTAGAATAATCTCAAATTAAGTTTTAAGCACATTTTAAATAATTATATTTTAGTTTTTTTTTTTGTCATGTTTTAAACTACACTTATTTTTTATAATTTTTTGACATACAAGTACAAATACAGTTCTTGATTTTAGTGTATTATTTAATATTACATTTAAAATAAATTATTTGCAACATGACTTATACGTTTCAGTAGAAATTACAATGAAGTATATTTTAGTTCACCATAAATGCTTGTCATTACATTTGGCAGTACGCCATATTTTAGAGACAATAAAAGTAATTATGAAGTTAAATGTAATTTAAATTGTAATTTTGTATGTGCTTAAGTCTTTCTTGGGACAAAAAAATGGGTTACACTGTTTACGGTGTCCTTGTAACAGTGTAATTATACATTTAAGCACTGAATAATAATAGTTAACTACATGTACTTACTATATGGTTAGGGTTAGGAAAAGGGTTTGGTGCAGGGTTAGTTAATTATGTTAAGTAAGCTAATTATGCATAATTTATTGTTATTACTATAGTAAATAGTAAGTAAATGTAAGTTAATGTATAGTAAGTAAATGTAACGTGTAACAATAACACTGTAAAATAAAGTGTTACCAAAAATGTATACACTTAATTTTGTTGCCTTTATTACAGCGTAATTATACATTTAAGTACTGAGTATTATTCACTCAAGAACAACTGCTTAGTATAGGATTAGAATTAGGGGTTGGTTTAGGGTTAGTTGCATGTAATTATACATGATTTACTGGGGAAAAACCTTTTCTATGGATGTTAAAGGTTCTTTATTCCATGGTCTGTCTGAATACTGGATTCTGATTAGCTGGATTGGCTTTGTGTCAGGTGCATTTAAAATCGTTTAATGCACAGCAAACCGTTGATTTTCCCTTACTTAAAGAACTTAACATTTAAGTTCACACTTAAGTACATCTGTCCAAGGGGACATTACACACTTCAAAGATATGGTGTGTGCTTGATGATCCAGACCTTAGAAAGACATATGGTTAAAGGAAGCAGGTTAGTGAGAATTATCCTACATCTTTTTAAATGATACTACATTTTAATTAAGTTCTCACTATTGGTGTTGCTAAGGCAAATTTCACTAGATCTCTGCTAATACTAATGGTTAAGGGTGGTTAAAAACCCAGTACACACTAATTTTGCTATGGAAGATAATGATGGGGGAGAGGTAGGCTATACTTTTCTAAGTGATGAACTTACAATAGGAATCAGCAAAATCTTTGAGACTTACAGAGAGGAGTTTGATCACAATCAGTATTGCGATTGATGTGGAAGCAGTCATTCACGTGATTCAAACAGGAAGTAGTAATGCTGTGTGTTCAGTGAGTGTTTGTACAGTTTGATGAAAGCTGGATTTGTGTTCAATTTTGGCAGAGTATCCAACTACATATTTTGAAAATGTTTGAAATGTCCAGTTTGTGATATTGCACAACCTTCTGGACTGATATTTTTGTCACAGCTGAATTATATTTTGTTCACTTGCTGTCTTCTATTATCTTGATAAATGAGATTTGTCATGCTTGTCCTTTTCATTTAATACTGTTGCAAGCATTTGCAGCTTTTGTTTGTTTGGCATTGAGGTTCTAGATTTTTTTGTTTTGTTTTGTTTTGTTTTGAACAAGTGATTTTTAAGGTGTGCACAGGGATTTAAAAAAAAAAAATCTTTCACAGGGCAAATCGTTTACTCCTAGAAATCAATTAAAATAAATAAGGGACTTTTTCAGGTCTCCAGCTTCTCAGAAAAAGACTCCACTGACTTCACATATATATATATATATATATATATATTTATAAAGTTTTAGGAAATATCTCAATGTCTCAAATACCAAACTCCACGTCAGACATTTCAATACAAACGCAAACATTTCTCATTATATGGATGCTTACATACTCATATACACACATCACATACATCATGTATCTGTCAAGCATGGGGAAAACAAATGGATCACTAAAAATCCTTTCCTTTGATTTGTTTGCTCAACAAATCATGTCATTGACCAATGACATGTAGCATTTACATACAATTTGATTTTTGATTTTTTTTAAATTTTGCATTAAATACAATTTGTTTTTCGGCAATAGAGCTTTGGCAGCAACACTGTTTTCTAATTGGACGAGCAATTTGCACAGTTTTTCTTGTGTATGAAATCACCCACATGCCAACAAACCAATAAGAAACATGAGATAAAAAAATGAGATGTGCAAAAATAATGATAATTAATAATAATGACAATTAATAACAATACCGTGTAGGTGCTGCTCACCTGAATCCCTCTGTAAAGGCCACAGATTTGCAGAAAAGTGCCATTGTACACTCTTAAAAATAAAGGTGCTTTAAAAGGTTCTTCACAGTGATGCCATAGAAGAACCATTTTTGGTTCCACAAAGAACCATTCTGTCAAAGGTTCTTTAAAGAACCATCTCTTTCTTACCTTTTTATAATCTGAAGAACCTTCTTTCACCACAAAGAACCTTGGAACCATCTATGGAACCATTTAAACAAAAAGGTTCTTCTATGGCATCATGAAGCACCTTTATTTTTAAGAGTGTATGGCAAATGAAAAAAAAGTATAGTTATGTAAGCTTTATGGTTTATGTTGCACTTCAAATTAATATTAATTAACTAGCCAACTTATTCTCTCAAATGGTTAGGGTATGCTGAGCATTCGCAGCTTATATGGTCTGCACACCCCTGGTGTGTATG
The DNA here is from genome assembly GCA_012976165.1 of Labeo catla. Lineage (NCBI taxonomy): Eukaryota > Metazoa > Chordata > Actinopteri > Cypriniformes > Cyprinidae > Labeo > Labeo catla. The sequence goes on along the minus strand of VONZ01000646.1, from coordinate 97,381 downwards.
TGTGTGTGCCGGAGCGCGTGAGTGTGACCAACTGTCTGTGATGAATGTGAGTATGGTGCTAAAGGCAGGTTCTATCACGGCAGGGGCCACATAACCAGAGCATGTTTGACATCATTACAGACACACTGTCTCAGTATCAGATTCCTGTCAGAGGAAGAAGGTGACCCGTGTGCCGTGATGGGAGAGAGTGCGGATGGGACCACACAAATGACACTGGGGGCCCTGAGCCAGGTGTATCCAGTGCCCATGTCAATGGTGGAGGGGCGAACAAGATGAGAGGATGACGGGATTTGGGGTGACCGGCGTATGTTTACCGAGGGGTCGGGTAGGGTGTGAGTTGGTTGAGGACTGGCACCTCTGACCCCCTGCATCGCTACGTCTTTATTTCATGGCTGACAGAGTGAATGCCAGAGCCTCGGATGGAATTCTGTGTCTGCCTCTGATTTATGACTCTCAGCTGCTCTCACTAATTCAGCTGCCATCTGCACTTCAGATGGACCTTAAAGACAGAAAGAAAGGTGAAGATGAGAAATAAGGGAAAATTATGAGAAAAGGAGACAAATAGAGAGTGAGCAGGAAAAAGTGAGTCTGACAACACACAGGATGCTGTGAGTGCAACCAGTAGCAACAAACAAACTTCTGTGTTACTGTTGTGTGCTTGTACAGTTTATTGAACCTTCAGACAAAATCATTTTTAAAAATGCATTTGTTTTTTGTTGAGTATCACATCAAGTCTCATATAGGAGAATAAGGAGCTCTTTTTACAAAGACTTAAACTGGACAAAAACATGCAATATGATGCTGTTGCTGATATCTGCAGTATATCCCTTACGAAAATTAACCATGGTTTCATTATAGTAAAAGTGTAGTGACCATGTTTTTGGTTAAACTATGGTAAGTGTGGCAAAACCATAGTTTGTTTGTGTGTACCATGGTCTATATTAACCATATTTTTGTGTGTGTGTGTGTGTGGTTTTATTTGTAGTAAAACCATGTTTAATTTTTGTAAGGGATGGTCAAAAAGTAAGATGAAATTGTGGTAGCTTTTATGTAAATCAATTAGATATTTATAGCAGTATAAGAAATTGCTTACATAAAATGCATAGTAATATCAGTTGACCCAACAACAACAACAACAACAACAAAAAAAAAACTGTTTTATATCAGGGCTGTGTAGTTTTTATTGTGGGTGGCAAAATATAATGCAACTTTTCTGCAAATAAATGTTCTTCAAAAGCCTGTTGTGTCATATTTAATACTCACATTAACATAATTTTTTTCTAAAAGTCATGATAATCAGGTAAAGTTGTGAAGTTTTTCACGCTAAGTGTTCATCTTGAAATATTACTAATATTATAAAATGTAAATTTGATAAAGTTGATAATTTTGAAGCCATAGATATTTGAGTATCAAATATGACAGATTGGACCCTTGTCACATTTCCGTTTTTTTCAAGAAAAAGTAGAGAGAGACTCAAAACGGCAGTCAGAAGAGTGACCTAAGCAAGAATGAAAAAATAAAAAGAATAAAAAAACAACTTTGTAAATTGTTGAAATAACTAAACAGAGAACTGTTCCTATCTTAGTTACACAAATCTGTGGAGATGACAAGGAGGATGCCACAATTTCACAAAAACATTGATAGATAAAAAAAAGTCTAAAATGGAAAAAAAAAAAAAAAAATATATATATATATAAAGTATGTAAAGTACAGACATTGTAAGAAACTGTTGCATTGTGTTACGCTATTCCATTACATAGCCGTAACTACAGAAAAATATCAGTCAGGATGAAGGCAGGATTAAATATGTGGAGGGAAACAGGCATAAGCAGTTAAGAAAGTCATCTGAATTCAGCGCCAACGCTCACCATTGATCTAAGCTGGAGAGAGAAATCAAAATGTTTGGCTTATTTTAGCCAATTAGCTGTGAGAGAGCCGATTGTGTGAGCACTATTGAGCGGTGCGCTGCTGAAAGCACTTATTGTCAGCATGCTCAGTTTGAGATCAATGCAGCCCTGTGATAGGATTAGCCGTGTTATCGATGCAGTGCTCTAATATATTAACAGGCTAATTAACAGTCTCTCTGAGGCAGAGGGCTATGATGTCATGTGACACCTAGAAAAGGAAACACTGTACAAATATATGGAACTAACAATGAGCTGCCACTATTTTTTTTTTAAAAAAAGAATAATGAGCTGTTTTTTCATATAGGGATTTTTTTTCTTCTTAGTTTTCATGCAAAAAATAAAGTAAATGAGCAAACTGCAGTTTAACACCTTTAAATTTGTGACTGTTTAGGGCATCAATAAAGGCATTTACTGAAAAATGTCTAACTTGATAAAATGTACTTTTAGAGTATTATTACATACAGTGTGAGGAGTTTTCAAATTATTTTTAATATTTCTACTGAAAAAAGTCTGAGTATTTTTTGTCTGTGTGTGAATTTTAAAGGCTACGCCATGAATCATTAAACCATCATGTCAGCATGGTTTAATCAATAAACATTTCATTTGTTAAATCATTATCACCTAAAGTATGATTATCATAAGCCTGAGAATCTTTCTTAGTTAAACAACAACACAAAAAAGAAATAAAGCGAAAATGCTCAGAGTTCATTGCTTCGAGCGGTTTCGTCGGGTGAGACGCACCACCGTAGAGACGAGAATCAAAGCATTGTCAAACACTGTCACGTTTAGGAGATCTGCGCTCCTGTTAACTGTTTAAAGGGACTTTACTCCTGTGAAGAGCTTTGTCTTTTGTCTGTGGGTGGAGACTGGCTTAGCGGAGCTGCTTTGTATTTTCTCTGGGCTTTGTGCCTTTGGCTGCCATATGGGGGAGAGAAAACAGCCATATAAGTACTTAAGCAAAGTTTATATTTGCACAGGAATTTTCAGGGCTTTGCTTCACTTCAGTGGAAAAACAATAACCAGGCAGACGGGATGCTACCATTATAAGCACTTATGCAAAGTTCATATTAGCAATGGAAATTTTAACCTTGGCATGAATGTCCAAAAAGCTGTCTTTCTTCTAAATCAGAAGCGCCAATCCCACCCCGCTCTCCATCTCCCCCCCAAAAAATAGAAACACAACAACTCTGCGCCTTGAAATTCATGTGCTGTAAAACAAGGGGAAATCTGAGTCATTAACATGTATTCTTTTGCTCCTGTTGTCTATGAAACAACTGTGCAGTATGTTTTTTACACAATAAACAATGGATTTGTAAGTGTTTTATAGGGCATTATCTACTCTAGTTGATAGTGCTTAAATTACTCTAATTTAAAGGTAAACTATGTTTCCATGTAGTTGGAAGCATTAACTGAAAATTAATTATGTTGTTCACATTTCTATATGCTATATATAAGCAGTCATATAGTTCACAGCCACTTACAGTCTGAGAAATGACAGATGTAGTCCTGATCTGTAAGTCCTTTGCTTGAATCTCTTCAAATGTAATAATCAATTCAAATTTAAAATCAATTCCCACCCCACTTTATCCTAGGGTAAAATTTACAATGGCTAAATCCACCATCATGTTTAATCTCAATTCTCAAATTGATTTAAAACTACAACAGAAATAAGGTCTAAGATCTTTTAGAAATGTTCCCATTATTTCTGAATGTTCTCCGAATGTTTAAAAACACATTTTCTTTGTTCTGTGAACATTAAGAAAACGTTCATTTGATTGTTTTGCAAACATTATAGGAACGTTACTTTTGAACGTTCTCTAAACCATTCTAGACAAACCTAAATGTTTCAGAAAAACAATCTATAAACAATGTATAAATGATGTTTGTTTCATCCATTTAAGGGTGTTAATAAAAACTTAAATAAATCTCCTGTTAATGTTACTCAATGAATGTTTATTATATGTTATAACTTTGAGAGAATCTTGCGAGAATGTTAGTCTGTGACTATATGAGAGTAAAACAAAATCTTAATTTATAAAAAGAAAGAAGCGTTTCGTTCACACACTTTATTTTAAGGTCCAATTCTCGCTATTAACAAACCATTAATTTTATTGTCTTTTGATTCAATAAACTACTAATTTGCTGCTTATTAATAGTTAGTAAGGTAGTTGTTGGGTAGAATTAGGGATGTAGAATATGGTCATGCAGAATATGTGCTTTATAAGTATTAATGAATAGCTAATACATTATGAATGGGCATGATAATAAGCAACTAGTTAATAGTGGGAATTGTTCCCTACACTGAAGTGTTAGTTTCTTGATCCCAACATTCCATCACGTCCATTACAACATCATCAAGTGATCTAGTAAAGATGAAGACATGTCAGTGTTTATTACACTCATCACAGGTTTATTAATCGAAAAGATAGTAATGCTTACTGGTCAAAACTAACTTCATATTGTCAGTTTGCATGATTTGGATCTGGTGTTTGTTTGAATTCACTTCTAATTGGATCTGTCTATAATATGAAGGCAGAGATTCAGATAGCTCATCCATCATACTTTAAGATCACAACATTTATCCTGGAAAGAATGAGAAGATGTGTGGATTAGATCTGGCAAATTGAGAATTTCACAAATTGATAAAACATGTAACCGCTTGTTAAACAACTTAGCATTAGACAAGTAAAAGTAAGATGTGCCAGTTAGTAACCCTTACCAAAAAGAAGTATACTTCAAGTTTATTTCATTAAGCATACTAAAGTAAAGTTAAAGTATATTATTAAGTATACCTTATGTAGTAAGTCTACAAATGTCAGTATACTATTAGCATACTTGTACATGTACTATTTCAACACTCCTTGGGACTAAACTGGCTCACTTTCTAGTATATAAAAGAATACTTTAAGTATAACAGTAGTAAACTGAGTACACAACTAGTCTATATCTATGTTTTAGTTTGTATTGCAACTATATTAAAAGTGAACTTACAGGTATACTGATAGTTTAATAATTACACTTTAATTTAACTTGCATTTTTAGTACACTTTGAAGTATAGCCTCAGTAAACTACTAGTTTAGTAGTTTTATACTGCAAGTATACTTGCAAGTTTTCTTTATATGAACTTTACATCATACTTTAAGTGTACTACTATATCTCTATTAGGTATTAATTTGTATATTTAGTTATATGAATATCTAAACATACAAAACATCAAAAGAAAGAAGAGGGTGTCTGCTTGTAAACAAAAAACATTTTATTCTAGCATAGCATTATAAACACTTGAATGCGGGTAAGTTTCATAAACAATAATAAAAATAAATATTTAAACAACATTTTGAACAAAAATCTGAAGAAAAGACCATGAATTGGATTCAGAGTGATAATCAAAATGAAGATGGAGTCGATCAACAGCCCAAAGCTTGACAGTCATTATTACCTCTTCATGGGTCACATTTTATTCCATAACGTCACAGTTTTTATGCTGTTTCATGACTGATGATCATGTTAAAAACGTGTGGAAGCATCTGTTGTTTAGTTTTTTTCTCCGCTTGCGTTTTGAAAATTCTCTACAGAAGATGTGTAATAGCGGCCCCTACCATATTACAGTGAAAACATGGATTCACAGAGAACAGTATTGCTCAAATATATCGAACAAATATATTGCTCAAATATACACTTAAATGTAATTTTAAGTATATTTCTGAGAAGTACATAAAGCACATTTCTGAGGAATACATAAAAAGTAGACAAAGTATACTATCCTATATTTAGTTTAAAAGAAGTATACTAATAGCACACTTAAATAAAATTGTTTTCCATAAGGAAAGCCAGGCAAGCCCCTGTACACTGTAAAAAAAAACAAACAAAAAAAAAAACAATTTGTTGAGTCAGCTTAAAATAATTTGTTACACTGTTGCCTTAAAATTTTAAGTTCAGTCAACTCAAATAAGTCTAGTCAACTTGAAATGTTAAGTTGTACTAAGTGACAACTTAGATATTTGTGTTTGTTAAACTTAAAGGCAAGGTAAGTAACCCAGCTGCCTTAAAAATTTAAGTTGAATCAACTCAAGTTGTCACTTAGTACAACTTAACATTTCAAGTTGAATAAACTTTTTTTGAGTTGACTGAACTTGAGTTGACTCAACAAATTGTTTTTTACAGTGTATAAGTAAAATGCTGCTTTGTTTTCAAGGAAAATAAATTGTTGAAATAACTAAACAGAGGAAGTCTATCTCAGTTACACAAATCTAGGCAGATGACAAAGAAGATGCCACAATTTTACAAAAAAAAAAGTGCAATTCTTTCTCGGTTTGGTTGTTTCTTTCAGTTATAGTTTTATGTAGACACCTGTCACACTTAAAAATCCCAGAATGTCATTGTATTAGAACACAAAATAAAAAGCAAATTGGCACTGGAGCATTTTTGGCAATATGACATGCAATGACTGTCGTCAGGGTGATGTTTAGTGGATGTAGTTCATCACATTATGGACACGTTCCAATACTGTTTTGAAAAGTGTGCTTGTGCTATTTTGCGCTCTGCTTTAAGATTTAGTTTTCTAATTTTTGTGATTTAAGTGACTGAACACTTTTAGAGCCTTTGTTTGTTAACTTTATGCCTCTAAATAAGGCTTTTTCCGTGACTTAATAGAAATGGCAAAAATAAGTCCAATCACAATGTTAAACCTAAACCTGCAACATGCACACGTACGATACAATACGATGAATACTTTTAAATTCTAGCAGGAGAAGCTGGGAATTTGGTTGGATTTGCCAAAATTCCAGCCACAGCAATCTGTGTGCCCTCAAGTGACAACATCATCAAACAGAATTCTGGGATGTCTGCCAAAGCCCATGGTGACTGTTTGTTTAAAACATTTAAAGTGAATCCTCTGGATTCCCAGACACTGTAATACGGTTATTCCTAGTTTTTGGTGCCTTTTGGATATCATAACACTTAAAAAAAAGGAAACACTTTTTTTAAAAATAAATTCTTGTGTTATCATGATAAGGAGATGTAAAATGAGAACAATTATTTTGGTCAACCTTAGGTGTAAATGTAAGCAATTATGAGGCAAATTTAATGACAAGGAGGACCAAAAATGTTCACCCCTATAGGGACAAATGAACAACAATTTGAAAGATTTATGAATGAAATGAATGCACATTCTTTGAGAGACATGCAACTAAATACAATGCTAATTTTGCTTGAACTTGGTTGTGGTGGAAACACTATGTAAAACATATCATATGTAATATGCAATAAATTTGAATAAACTACTTCTTCAACTTAAACATCAATTGCTGTCACTATCAGTATGTACACTAAATGTGACCCTGGACCACAAAAGCTGTCTTTTTTTTAACCAGTCAATCTGAGGGTGCAAAAATATCTAAATACTGAGAAAATCGCTTTTAAAGTTGTCCAAATGAAGTTCTTAGAAATGCATATAACTAATCAAAAATTAAGTTTTATTTATGGTAGGAAATGTACAAACTGTAGATTTCCCCAGTTCTGCAAAAACAAAACAAAAAAGAAAATGATGTCAGCTGTTTAATATGATGTATTTTCCTTTTTTCCAACTTTTATTTAAAGGGTCAGTAGTCGGATATAACAGGGTGGACTATATTTTGAGGGACAGGCTAAAAAACTTTTTATTTTATTTTATTTTATTTTATTTTATTTTATTTTATTTTATTTTATTTTATGTTTTTCATTTTTTGATGAATTTAATGCTTTGAATATATACAGAGAAAACTATTACTCTTATTCCAAAAAAAAAAAAAAAAAATCACTTATATGAAGTGTTTATATATCTTTTAATAATTCATTTTAAACCACCAAATATAAACACTTAATATAAGTGATTTTTTTTAGAGTATAAGAGTAATAGTTTTCTCTGTATATATTCAATATACAGTATTCAACATTTGAAGTGGATATATATATATATATATATATATACAGTATATATATGCTTAATGTTCAAAGGTGTTATTTACATCAAAGACAAATTTAAAATTTATGTTGATGACATTTTTTAGGCAATAACATCATGATATTTACTGGGGACACAAAAGGCACCAAATCCCAGATGACTCAGTAATGTGTTTGAATACAATAAAAAAGTATACAGTGAAAAGTGTATACAAGCAAATCAGATCATTTAAAATGGTGATGGTTGCAATAAAAATGGCCTTGTAACATAAAAACGAGATTTACCTTACAATTATGTAATTATAGTACGCATGTGGGTTGTGGCGAAGAGTCGGCTTTTTACAACAGTGTGCAAATTCTCACAGCCGCGTTCCTTTCACACCACAATCCTTTTTTGTTCACTATTATGTTCTCCGACATTAATGAGAGAAAAAAGAGCACATTATGGGCATTGATGCTCTTCAGATGCATGCTTGTTTTCTGTGTTTTCAACCATCTGTCTGGCATGACACACACAGAGCCACGGCCACGGTCGCCCTCGCTGCCAAGACTATCTATTCATGAGACTTAACCAGGCGTATGATAGGCTCAGAATACCAAGTGCAGGAGCTCCGGTCTCTTTCCCCGAGCGAGAGGGACACGAGAGCTGCATCGCTCCGCCGTGCCGCACGAGGGACACTAGACGTGTTGCCAGGGCGACACGGCGGGAGGTCAGAGGGCCCGCGTGAGAGGTGAGAGAGACACAAAGGGATGAGCGAGAGTCCATCTGGACGAGTGACCTGACATAATTAGATATTAATCCTACTCTGAGGTGCGGCAGGAGTGTGTAAGTGTGTGTGCGATAGGGTGCATGAGAGCCTACGAGTGTGTGTGGCGTGCGGGGGGAGTTAAGCTGAGGAAGAGAGAAAAAGAGAGTGTTGTTCTTAAACACTAAGCTGATTAGCCAGGCATGTGTTTGCTGTCGAGTTGAGCTGCAGTGGACCGGGCCCATCCATTGGACGTGTTGGAGGGTCCACGGGGAGGGGGGACAATGTTTCTGGTCTCATCTGTCTACTTGTTTTGTATTGACATTTGTTAAGGAGGAGAACCACGGACGGAGAAAAGAAAGAGGATGGTGGAGAAATGAGACGGGGTTCGGAAATGTCAGCGCTGACAGATGGTGACGTTTGATGGAGCTGGGCCGAGTGCCACGTTATTGTCAATCAATCGCTCTAATTTCTTCAAAAACGCTACATGTCTTTAGATGTGACGGTACCGTTCTTGTTCTTTTTCAACATGCTTTCCGTCAAGTGTGCCACGATTCATTCATCTTTGCATCCATCCACCTGTCTGACCCTTACGTGATAAAGGCTCCTGTTAAGTTACCTCATCAAACTGATTTTGAAGAATACAAATTGGCTCTAAAGTTGGCCTTCTTTGAGTTAATTGATGGCGTAACAACTTGGGTCACTTGAGATGAACTAGCTTGAGACATGTCATCCAATTTGTTGACCCTGAGGCCATGTTTAGTTAAAGCATCTGGAAGACACCAACTGTGACTGCCAACACGGACGGGGTGATTGCCAGTCAGAAAAGTCCTTTGGTTAAAACATATCAGTTGGTTTAGTACACCTGCTTCTGTAAGGTTCCTTTTTATAACTTGAACAATCATACAAGAAAGCTACTTTAGATTTCTTAGGACCTGAAAAATTCAGTTCAGTTATTGAATGTATACAGTAATTCATTCATCATCCTATATAGCTTTTGCTGTAGTCAGCTTTAGCTTGCTTGGAGTATACAGAAAGGTACAATGTTTTTTATAAAACTGTTTTGAAACAATATGTATTGTGAAAGCGTACTGAAAAAAAAAAGTCTTTGACTTATGTAACTGTCTCTTGGTTTGGAAGTTTTTCCGTTTTTAATGCTCGGTTATAATTCCAGTCAAGATGGCCTTTAAAATCTTTCACCATGAAGTTCTTACACGGTAGTTTGGGTTTTTACTTGGCCTGACAGCATTTTCACTGGCCTGGCCAGAAATCATTTTTCCACTTAATATTTTGGTGAAAACCTAGGATTAGGATTGTTTCATGAACAAAATGTTCAAAAGAACAGAATTTAATAGAAATAGAAATCTTTTGTTGTAGCATTACAACAGTGGTGTAGCAAGTCAGCCTCAGGCCCATATGCAAAAAATTGTGTGGGACCCCCCCCCCAAACGTTATAGGCTAAAGTGGGCTCCAACTCCATTAATTTAAAAGGGTCATATGATGTTGATTATTTTGTGTATTTGGTATATTGCAATGTGTTTATGCAGTTTGTTGTTCTTCTCTGCCCCACCTTTCTGAAATGTGTCGATTTTTACAAAGCTCATCATTCTGAAAAGCGTGGTGTGCTCTGATTAGCCGAATTTCCCCCAACCGTGTGATGGAAATGTTACACCTCTTATCATGTTGTGATAATAATATGCGTAAACATAACACCATATCTACATTTGTGATCGTAAAAAACAAAAAAAACAAAAAAAACAAACAAGCACTAGTCTACACTGCTTAAAACTCGTGTTTGAATAGCCAGTAGCAAATTCTTTAAATATTAAAATGTACTTACAGGCTGTGAGTCAGAAGTGCCAGACTGTCCTTGCAAAATTGGAATTGCCCCACTTTATAGAAACCACATTTTTGCACAACTGGCATTGTAGGCTACTCTACCAGGTTAGGAAACAGTTCTCCGTAAAATGCACTGCACACACTTGAATATTTGCATTGTACTGTTCTGAAACAGTGTTATAAATATACCTTAACCACTGATTTCTAGTTGTGTACTCATTTGAAAGGCCAAACTAAGTGCTTTTGCTGCAACAAAAGCACTAAAATGCCCCTGTATTTGTACTGAATGCAAACACAATCTTGGCACAGTGGCCCAGAAATCAAGCAAACAAATAAACAAAACTACTCACTCCCTTTAGTTGCATTCTCTGGGCCTTTCTTTCGGCAAATTCATCCACGATGTCATTGGTGTTAAAATGTAGCCTTTGTGTATTCTAAATAAAACAGCCTTTGTGATACATCTGTAATACAGTCTTTTCAACTGGCTAGCTATACCAACCTTAAACAGTTTTTATTAATTATCATTATTTTATCACTTTATAAAGAAAAAAATGTGCCCAAAAAACAAAAACAAAAACAAAAAAAAAAAACACCTTTTCCAATTTTTAATACTGCATTACAATGTACCCCGCTATTATTAAGCTATACTATTCTATGGCATTAGTGATGTAATTTACACTAATTATTTTTATTAATTTTAATGAGAAACCATGTGAAACTGGTGAATAAAGACTGAGAGGTAATGTTCAGAAATTATTTAAAGAAATGTAAAGCATTTTGGCTGGTCTATTTGTTTTGTGTTCAGTGTCAAATTTAATTTAGTTTATTTTTAATTCTTAAAAAAACATCATTATCTGCTCAAAGAATTAAGGACCATCCAAATATCTGTAATTCTGACATACCTTTTCTACCTCTGAATTATTGCAAAGATAGCCACATGGTGCTTGTGATAGCCATGAACTTGGTACCAAAGAGAATGAACACCAGATCATCACTATTACTCCCACTGCCTGCTGCATGGAGAAACAAAACATGCAAAGCATGTTCTGACTGACTTCTAAAAATAAATAAATTAATTAACCCACTTAATATATAATATTTAAGTAATACATACTAGTGCTGTTAAATTAGCACGTAAATGCAGGCGATTAATTTTTCCAGTTTAACATTGTTAAAACTATATAACACAGTTAACACAGGGGCGGAGCTAGGCTTGACCACACCACTCACAACTGCTGCTTCAGTCTCTTTTTTCTTGACAAGAATTGTTTTTATTTAGACGCAGAATGTCTTTACGACCATACCAAATGGGAGACTTTCCAGTCGCGTACACCATTTCACCTCAGTGCCAGGCGCTAGTCAAATGAGTGTGAAAACAGTACAGGTGATGAGGAGCTTCAGTAGAACAACAGTGAACTGCGGTCAGATGAAACGTTGTCAGGTAATATGTCAGTAAAAATTAAGCTTCCTGTCCTGTCAGCCATTATATTGTGCTCGTAGGCTACCGTATGCTCTTCAGCTGCATGCTGAAGATCAATAGGTTTTGTAGCTTTAATGGTCCACTGAATTGCTTTGAAACATGCAGCGTTATTCTATGTGTTGACGTAATTTCAAGTGAAACAGGAAGACAGGGCAGGACATATCCAGCAGCCCCACCCCCCCTTTTAAAATAACCAATAGCATTTCATTTATATCTGCTCGGGCCAGAGCCGATGAGCTCGGTAAAGCCACATTTGACAGCTTATGACAGCCACAGTCTAATAGATTATATACAGACTCACGCATATGATCTGCTCTGTGCTATCGCGTCTCCGGACTGGACCCAAAGTCCAGGGTAGACTGCGTGCTGCCGCAGTTCGTGTGACACAATGCAAAACCAGATCTTATTTTTCCCAATCGAAAGCATATTTACATTGTCTGAACTGTTCTTTGTCACCTACATTGTGTACTACCTGCCATTCACCATACAAAAAAAGCAGCTTCAGTGTCTATTTATAGTGTAGGGGTGGGACGTTATGGGACAGAAAGTTTGATGAGAAGCTGAAGTGCAGGGTGATGTCATCAAAATCGTTGATCCATATTGGTGGAAATGAGAGACGGTAAGTTTTGAATGCTTATATCTTGTAAACACAAATTTTGTTGTTGTCTTGGAGCACACTAGCTTATAGATAACCTTAAGGCTAACATATTCATACTAAAAGCCAAAAAAACTATCATTATGATTTCATTAAGTCTTTAAGGATTCATCTATATTTAGTGTTTGATAACTTTATTCAATTTCTGTATATTTCCTACTTGCTGAAGGGCACAGGTAAATATGATATTTATTATAATTGGTTTATGTAAAGATTGTTTGAAGTTTACTTAAATTAGAAGTTGCTATTTCTTAAAGTCTAATAAATGTTAAAATTAATGGCTCTCAGTTATACTGTAATGTTAAATGGCTATAGTCAATAGTTAAATATTAGAAAAAAATAACAATTTCTCAGAGACATCAGTAATATTATGGTGCCTTCACGCCATGTCGTAATTCCGAGATGACAACATGTGACAGTCAACTCTATCTGAATTATGTGTTTCTGAACTTGTAATTACAGCTTGTAAACTCAAAATGTTCTGAGAGTTATGACTTGGACAAGTGACAGCTGTATCACGTTACCGCCGACATTTTGTGAACATGGAAAGCTATGAGTAAAATGTCACGTGTTGTCATCTCGGAATTACGGTAATTCTGAAATGGCATAAACGCAGCATTAGTATCGATGATCTCATCTTCAGTCATGAAAGAAACCATTAAACAAATATCAAAAATATACTGTCTTTATGTTGTTTCTACATTACTTTGAAGAATGAATGTGCAATTATTGCAATATAAAAGTATATTTATAAACTTTAATATTAGGAGGGATCAAATGCAAATTATTTGTTATTAATTTCAGAGAAATGTGCAATTAATTAGTTAATTTCTTTAATTGATTGACAGCAATATTACATACGTAAAAAATAAATACAGTGTACTTATTGCGGAAATACATGTTATGTTGTGATTACATTAGAAAATATGCATGACATTATATACGTACAGTAAAATCATTAATAAAAACACAACTGTTCATTGTTAGTTCATAATATCATTAAATGATATTAACAGATACAACTATTTTAATGATCAAAGTATTAGTAAATGATGAAATTTTAAGTGTTTATAAATGGAATCTTTTGTAAAACATTACCAAAAGCGTTTAAATAAATATTGATCAAAGATCCGTACTTCAAAGTAGCAATTGTTCAACATAGTTTTCACTTACATCTGTTGCTATTACTTTGTAGAAGTGACACATTTACAATGTACCTTTATCAACAATCATACCCTTTACCTTTTAACTGTGACGGTCACAAATTGATAATATGCTATGATGCAAATCAGTTTGTGGAACACAACAGGTCAAATTTTATTCTTACACTCAACTTAAATTATGTTGCAAATGTTTAACCAGCTTGTGCTATATACACTGAAAAAATGGTAATCTAAAAAATGTATTTATTAATTTTTTTTCCAAGTCAAAAATATAACTTAATATCACTGAATCAACCCAAATATGTTCATTTATGCCAGAAATACTAATTATTATGGGTTAAATAAATTAGAAATGACTTCTGAAGTTAACAATTGCAGGTCTCCATTTTTTACAGTATAGGAAAAGCATCAGTCCTTGGAATGCAACAATCCAAAATATTGGTATTGAGATACTGCGTCTATTTTCAGGTTAAAAAGCCTGAGGAGCATTCATACTCCTTGGCAGTTTTCTGCGCATGCAGAGAAATCATCAGACCTAATGACTCTCTTGGGATGAGAGCCTATATCATTACCGATCCCCCACTACGTTTAAGAGTTGGCAACATGGATTGCGGGTTGAGGCACAGGCTCGTGCAGATGTAGGAAAAGAGTTGAAAGGTGAATCTTCAGACTACATTTTTTTTTTCTTTTAACATCATTATGCATCCAGGCTTTGTGCTTTGCAGGGTTTTGCACTTTGAGGATCAATACCAGATACTTTCAAATGCTTTGTGAAGCTGCTGAACTGCAAGTGTTATTATATTTGGGCATGACATCTTGTTGTAATATTTTACAAGAATTAAATAATGAATCCGTTGTGTCACATACTCAAAAGTCTCACTATGTAGCCTCCTTGGAAATGTGTTAGTTGGCTCATGTTGCTTTGAAATTTTTTCCAAGGATTCTTTTGTCAGAGCTTCCAATTAGCACGTACTGCAAATTGGCAATCGGACTAATGTGACTGAACTTTGTATCTGCATTTGTAATTAAAGTTTCAATAGCTCCGAGATTAGCTACTGTTTCATGCTGTGGGGTCCCATTATCTCATGTACATTTTGTATATATTTATGTATCACAAGAGAACGGATGATAAATAAGGAAGGATGCCAGTGACACGGAGAAGCGGGAAGCTAGCTGTGATAAAGAGGGATTTGGGGGAGGATATTTGTGGAGTTTGCCTTCTAGTCTGTTTGTCGGAGCCTCATGTTTAGTGAAATGAGCCCTAATTATCATGATGGAAATAGCCATGGGCAGCGATAGCGAACAATAGTTAGCTTGTGCAGCGAACGAGCGCAGAGCTAAGCGCTCTCAGCTGTGCTCACAATGTCAACCTATTTACCTGCTTGTTCATGCTTGCAGCCCCTGTGCTGGGAGCCTCGGCGTATTTACCCCAGAGATAGGCGTGAAATATCAGCCCTAATTGTGGGCTAATACAAACCGTGTAGCTATCAGAGACAGATTCCTCAGTACAAGCAGAGATAAGAGTGTATTTGCACTTTCTGAGAAAGGAGAGCGGCAGATAGCAGAGGTGTTTTAAATATAAATGGTCAGATCACACATAGAACGGACTGGAAACACCACCAAAGTAAGCTGTACTTGGGCAGCCTTATGCTGCTTTAAGGCATGTATGTGGTAGAGCAGTGAGACAGACAGTTAGCTGAACCAGGGGACTTGTTATAAGTTTTACATGATTCTTTTTTGTTTTATTTCTGGCTGGCTGTAACATACTGATGCCGTACAAGCGGTTGTCGGTAAAAAAGCCTGTCAACGCTTTTCCTACATCTACACTGCTCCCATTAGCACTCACGGTTTGGCTTTGTGCCCTCCAAGCATAAATCTCACCTTTGGGTTTGAAACCATTCCTGTCAGGCTTCCTTCTGCTGTTTAGTAATGTGTATTTGTATTTGTTTTTTTTTTTTTATAGTGAACGCCTTCAGAACTGCCTCTGAGGGCCATTTTGCTAAGAAATGAGGGCAAAGGTATGGTGTAAGCAAATGCAACTGTAAAATAATGTTGGTCTGGAACTGAATTAACATGCCCAAACATTTCCAGCTGCATGCATTTATTGCAATTAAATGCAAATGATGTACATTTCACCCCCAAGAGTCTGGGAAGACGACTGCTCTGCTT
The DNA here is from genome assembly GCA_012976165.1 of Labeo catla. Taxonomy (NCBI): domain Eukaryota; kingdom Metazoa; phylum Chordata; class Actinopteri; order Cypriniformes; family Cyprinidae; genus Labeo; species Labeo catla. The sequence continues at coordinate 81,481 of VONZ01000646.1, read as the reverse complement.
TGTGGTTTTTCTCTGCTGCACTTGTTTTACAAGTAGACCACTGGGAATAATTTACACAGAGTGGGCACACCGAATGATTAATGACTTAATTAATTGAAAGGAAAAGACTTCTCTAGTGTTCTCAAATGGCTTGAGTGAATACCTAGAACTTTGTTGCAAATATACTAACAGACATTTTCATCATGGTTATTGCTAATTACTTGGTCGTTACACATCAAGATTAATTGCTAAACAGTTTAGTGTCCTGTTAAACATACTATTGATAACTTGCAGTCTAATGCAGTGTTTTTCTGACCCAGAAATGGGTCGAAGGACTGTTCTTATAGGGTCACTGACAGCAGACGTAAAACTGTGCAAAAAGTAATAGCAAGTAGCGCCAACAAAAAGAACTGCAAAAATAATGACACAAACTTCTCCCTAAATAGGCCTCTGAAATACTCTAAGAATAACAATATAACAATGTGACAGAAATCAATATACTGTAATCAGTTTAGTTGAAATGCATCTTCTGCAGCTCATTTTTCATCATTTTCTCCCGTCCATGTCGTTACAGACCTATATGAATTTCTTTCTTTTGCAGAAAACAAAAGAAAATATTTTGAAAAAGGTTTCAACAGTTTTTGCCCATACAATGAAAGAGTGCAGCTTTAGTTTCAGAAGTATTTTGTCCTTTCTTTTTCTTTTCTCAGGTATTTTATAGAGGCTTTGTTACAATTTTGAAGCCAAAAAGTTGACATTTAGCACAAATTATGCAGACGTATGTTTAAACAGTTACAGAAATTACATCATTTACAGCGCTTTACTGAAATGAATGAACACTTAAATTTTATTTTGGCTAAACTTTCTTTTATCAATTTTCTGATTACTGGAGATTTCTTTGCAGAATCATTGGTTTAATTTTTAATTTCATTTCATTTAATTTCATTTTATGTTTCAACAATAGCATATACCAACCTCATGACTCACAGTAGGTCTGTCTTCAGCAGTTTGTAAGTTAAAGATAAGGTTAATATATATATATATATATATATTTATTATTATTATTATTTTTTTAAATATTTCTGTGGAGAATGAAATTGATTTAATGGAATTTCATTTTCACTCCCGAAACCCAGCTGCTGCAGTCTATGGTTTTCAGAATAGTACTGGACCATACTGACATTCACATTGTAAAAAATGGTAACCTAAAAATAGTAGCATCTAAATTAACTTGTTTTATTCAAGTCAAAATTATTATTTAAAGGATTAGTTCACTTCCAGAACAAACATTTACAGATAATGTACTCATCCCCTTGTAATCCATGTCTTTCTTTCTTCAGTCGTAAAGTAATTATGTTTTTTGAGGAAAATATTTCAGGATTTCTCTCCATGTAATGGGCTTCTTTGGTTTCCCCAAATTTGAACTTCCAAAAATGCAGTTTAAATGCAGCTTCAAAGGGCTCTAAATGATCCCAGCTGAGGAAGAAGGGTCTTATCTTTTTTTAATTACGGTTTATATACTTTTTAACATCTAATGCTCATCTTGTCTAGCTCTGTGTGAACTCTGTTTTTTCCAGTCATGACAGTTAGGGTATGTCTAAAAATTCCCATCTCATTTTCTCCTTCAACTTTAAAGTTCACACAAAGCTAGACAAGATGAGCATTTGAGGTTAAAAAGTATATGAATTGTAATTTTTTTTGGAAAATAACTGATCATTTTGCTAGATAAGACCCTTCTTCCTTGGCTGGGATCATTTAGAGCCCTTTGAAGCTGCATTTAAATTTGGGGGCACTATAGAAGTCCATTATATGGAGAGAAATCCTGAAATGTTTTCCTCAGAAAACATAATTACTTCACGACTGAAGAAAGAAAGACATGAACATCTTGGATGACAAGGGTGTGAGTACATTATCTGTACATGTTTGTTCTTGAAGTGAACTAATCCTTTGATATTGCTGAATCAACCCAAACACATTAATTTATACCAACGGCACTATTTTTTCATCTGTAAATTCAAGTAGAAATAACTCTTGAAGTTATCAGCTAGGTTATGCATTTAGATTTTTTTTTTTTTTAAATGAACCCAAACAACCCACTTTGCCTATCTACCACTGGTCAGAGAAACAGATAGTCCCATCCTAGACACACGCCATTGGTTGAGACATGTTGCTTCTTTCGGAATGCTTAAACAAACAGATGTTTTGATTTTGGGGGGAATCAATCAATAAATGTCTTACAGTTCTCCCCCCACAGTTTAGTTAAAGTTCGTACAATAAACAATTTTTACAGCAACTCTCGATGTCCAGTGTAAAGTCTGGATCCTAAAGCATAACCACTGCTCTAATACATGCATTCTTTGACATGCACGGCTCTGTATTTGTGATGCCTGTGTGCTGAGTGAACCAGTGGCCCTGTCAGCTACAGTAATTGTGAGTGGCGTGTCCAGTCTAGATCTCCACAAACCATATGTGTGACTTCATCCCACCACATGCATGGCTCAAAATCAAGAGTTGGACAAGTTTTCCAGATGAACCTTGTGTGCCCCCCCTCCCCCACCTCCATTTCCCCTCTTTTATTTAAATGCTAATTTTAAAACATCAAAGAGGCCCAAGAATTACAGTTAGCAGCTAGAGCTTCATTAGCACTGGCTAGATTGAAAGTTCCCTATGTTGCTCGTACCCTGAGTAGCATCTCTCATTGTTGAAAGTGAGAGAGTATGTGGGGGAATAATTGCATTAGCATGGCTGATTATTAGGCCTTGCGCTCTTGATTAGGCCTTTTAGCGAGTGTGCACGCGCCACTCGTAGTAATAAGCTATGCCAGACTCATCTTATTATTACAAGACTTGAATATTTAAGGAAGGTCGTTTTGTTTAGCTAATGATACTGTGTACTATTTAATGACAATCAATAATTACACACACAAACCCTCTTGAAAAAGACATTTTTCATTTGTCATAGCGGGCAGGAAACACTGCAGTAATGAGCAATTAAATCATGAGGGTTATTGCTTTGTGTTTCTTTACAGCTTGCACAATTAAAAAAGTGCCAGGAAGCGCTTTTGCTAGATGCTCACGATGTGTTGTTTTAGTTCAAAGGCAACAGTAAATAAAAACATACTGAGGCAGATGTTTGAGAGGGACGATCAGAAGCTTTTATCTTCCTTAGGGGCCAATGTCAGTCTCTCATGCTTTTAACCCCTACAGTGCTGAACACACCCAAAATATATATTTAAATATATAAAAAAACTTTATTTGTTGTCTGTAGGGTGTGAACATATAATAAATGTTAAATAATAATAATAATGAATAAAACCTTAATGTAATATATTTTAGTATATGAAGGTTGAAGATAAATATATTTGTTTAATTTCAAAAATATATTTTGTGTTGCTTCCCTGCTTACAACATAATTACAACATAGCTTTCTGGCAAAAATTATATTTTAGCCAAAAAAGGAAGAAGAAAAAAAAAGATAATCTCTCCCTCTCTCTCTCTCTCTCTCTCTCTCTCTCTCTCTCTCTCTTTCTCTCTATATATGACCCTGATCAATTGTTATTTATTTATTTATTTTAATTAAATTTAATTAAACTATTTATTTGAAATTGAGATTTAGGATAGGACAATATTTTGCCGAGACCACTATTTAAAATTTTGGAATATGAAGGTGCAAAAAAAAAAAAAAATGTAAAATATTGAGAAAATCATCTTTAAAGTTGTCCAAATGAAGTTCTTAGCAATGTATATTACTAATCGTATAAATTTACGGTAGGAAATTTACAAAATATCTTCATGAAACATGATCTTTACCTAATATCCTAATGATTTTTGGCATAAAAGAATAATCAATAATTTTGACCCATACAATGTACTGTTAGCTATTTAAGACTGGTTTTGTGGTCCAGGGTCACATGTAATATATTTCATATGACTGCAGTGAAAGCAAAGCTAGCCTACAGGGTGTGTTAAATGTGCTTTATGTGGCAGCATTTCAAAACACTACGTTTAACCTGCTTATATTACTTGTTTTTCTTGGTCTCCCTCATTCAAATATGGCTGTGTCTGTAGAAACTTCTCAATACACACACACACAGACAAAGGAAATTAGCTGCATTAAGGAGAGGATCAGCGGGTAGCGGAGGAGAGCAGGGGATTATGGGATTGAGTGACAGCTCTCATCTCCACAGAGCTATCAGACTGAAGCCTGGTTTACCAGGATTACAACAAAACATAACTGTTTATTCAATCCATCTAACCTCACAATAATCTCAACACACAATCGTCTGTCAGACTGTAATTCTGACACCACAGTTCAGCACAGGAGACGTAAACACTTTGCACTATAAACATTTTTGAGAGGCATTATGCGTAAAATGCCTCCAAAGAATTTATATTAGTTATCCAACTGATTTTCCATAAAGAAAAACATTTAGAGATGATAGCACATGGGCTTGTGAATTGCAATAGGCTTGTTCCTGTAGACCTTAAAATTACTTGGGTTGCGGATGAAATTTGTCATTGACATTTTGATTTAAACATGAAAAATTTATTAATAGGAGCTGACAGTACTACACACTTGGTGGTAGCTGAAAACATTATCAAACAAACAAAGGGCAGGAGTTGTGCAGAAGTTTGTCAATGAGATTTGTGTGGTGTTTGGATAGAAACAAATTTGGGATTTTCTGGAAGGTGTAAAAAAAATATTAATCTTTAAGGTGATAACATTACTGTGTAATTAAACAAATCAGTAACAAGTATTAATTAATTAATGTACTTACTATAGGGTTTAGGTGTGGGTTAGATGTTTGTAATCATGCATAATTTACTGTTACTACTATAGTAAATCTATATAAAATATTGGTGCTGCTTTATATTAGTTACCTTGAGCGACTATGTACTTATATCCAAAAATTATTGTGTAATCTATTATCATGTTAAATTACAAAACACAAAACTTTTGCTGCTACTGAGGTGGAATACGAGTAAGGTTAGGGACAGGTTTGGTGGTCTGGTTAGGTTTAAGTTTGGGTTAAGGGGTTAAAAGTGTAATTACAAATATAACTACAGGAATTAATTTTAGATGTAATTACAGTAAGGTTTTTAAATATACGTACAAAAATGTACGTAAAAACGTATGTACAGAATAAGTACATTGTATCAAAGATTAATTTAAATGTAAGTACACAGTGATTAAAGACACAATGTAAACTGGTTCCCTTTTTAATGTGCCATTATTATAGTGTAATTACACAGTGTAATTATTACTATACTAAGTAACTTGAAACTATGTCACCTTAAAGTGTTACCTAAACTGTTAAAAATATTGTCGAATTACAGTGATCATATTTGTCTGCATTACAGGAGATTTTTGTGTAGTTTACCTGTGATAGAGTGAGATGGTGATTTGGTTCCCAGCATGCACTGCTGCATTTAAAATTTATGTGGTTGCATTTTATTTATTTTTACTACATTGGTGATGTTGTTACAGTGTAATTACACAATAAGTACTATCAATTAACAACATGTGCTTACTCTAGACATAGTTAGTATTTGGTTTAAAAGTGTGTGTAAATATGTATAATTAATTGTTTTTACTATAGTAAAACCAGTACATGTGAAGTATATCAACGACGCAATAAAACAAAATGTTATCTTTAATTTAGTTCTTTTAGTAACTTGTTTTGCAATGATCAGACAGTTAATTTAAGGGTTTTTTTTCCATTGCTTAATTAATTGCCTCCAACAATCCTCCCTTGCTGTTAATGATTATAGTAATTCATTAAGATAAAACACTAAACACTATTTTCCATGTAATGTTATTCACACTAAAATTGAGAAAACGAATCTATTATGGTTAACCCAACGAACACAACTATTGACGTTATTATCCCATAATGCAGTGTGATATTGTTAACATTGAAATTTGTTAACCAAGTGATTTTAGTAATGCACAATTTGGACTTTTGAAACAATATGGATTGTGAAAAGCTATACAAATAATATTGACTTGATTGTGTCCGTGGCTGTAACGTGGCTGTAGGTTGAGACAACAGCTCCTGTACTAATTCAACTCAAATATCTTTTCGACTCGAATCAAACTCAGCGTGTGAAGGAGAAGTGGTGCAATAGCAGAGGTGTTGGTCAGTGCCATTGATGTGGTCATTGATCTGTCATTCCTCCCTGGACCACAGGTCATAAGTCAAATGTGATTTATTGAGTTCTGACCTCCTGAGTCACAGACACTGCTATGCCCTTTTGGGCCGAACCCATATTAAAAAAAAAAAAAACTTGGACTGGACAAGGAAATGCAGATATAGCTTGCAGAATAAAAATGTTTATAAAAGTGCACGATACATTAAATGACTAATGTATGATGTAACACATTATTATTGTCTTTGAATGTTTGCAGTGACTGCTTTAAAACGTTAGAAATATCAGTGCCAGACAAAGAAAAGATTTTCAGTAATATTAAGACACTAGCTGGTGAAAGTCAGTATCTCTTTAAATTTGATTTGCACAGAGCTGTTGCTATGGAAACACACTGACAGTGAATGAAAGTACTATGGAATGGAATTTTAAAATGTTTTAGCCACACTTTTACTACTTTCAATAACATTTTTGTGAAAACAATGTGACCCTGGACCACAAAACCAGTCATAAGGGTCATTTTTTTTTTTTTTAAATTGAGATATATACATATAAATAAATAAATAAATAAATAAATAAACTTTCTGTTCATGTATGGTTTATTATGATATGATGATATTTGGCTGAGATACAACTGTTTTCTGAGATTTAACTATATTTGAAAATCTGAAATCTGAGGGTGCAAAAAAAATCTAAATATTGAGAAAATTGCCTTTAAATTTGTCCATATGAAGTTCCTAGCAATGCATATTACTAATCAAACATTAAGTTTTGATATATTTATGGTAGGAAATTTACTAAATATCTTCATGGAACATGATCTTTACTTAATATCCTAATGATTTTTGCCATAAAAGAAAAATCAATAATTTTGACCCATACAATGTATTTTTAGCTATTGTTACAAATATACCCATGCTACTTTAGGATTTGTGGTCCAGAGTCACATTTCACTAAATGCTTGAACAACTCCTTTCCCTTATTTTTTTAAGGCAACATACTACAAGTGAATAAGGTAAAAATATTACCATACTTTCACCAGTTGATTAATCACAGGGCATTAAAATTGCTTTTTCTAATTGTAATGAGCATAAATAACCAGAACAGGAAACCTGAACATTGGAAAAAGTCAGGTATAAAGTTCTTGTTTGATTTTGTTGATATATTAGAGTTAAATGTTTTTACAGAGGAGATTTTGGATATCTCTTTTTATCACTCCATAAATCCGAAAATACTGTCAACAGCTAGAAAATAAAATATTTAGGGGAATAAAATGTTACATAAATCAGGCGGATGATATATTAATAACCCCTCTGTAAAACCATTCAGAAAGATAGAAATAAAGCTGTAATGCTCATTTTTTAAAGATATGTATTGTAATTGAAATCTACAAATGCAAACAGATCAAATGTAATAAAATAAACAAATGTATGTTTTGGATGTTTTGTTTCCACTAGTCTTTAAAAAAAAAAAGAGCAAAATAGCCCAAAATCTCAAAATTGACCAGTGCCTGAAAAATCAGTGTTTTTGCCTGTAGTTTTGCCTTAATATATAATATATATTTATTATACTATCTTATAAGATGCTATATTATTACATTTGTAAATATATGATATGACGAAAGCACCTTTACATTTTATATCTAGAAATATTCAGTTATTTGAAGGAAGAACTTGCACTTTTCTTAATCTATATTTTGTTGGTGTCAGTGTGTATCCGTTCCCGTGGCCCCATGGCCCTTCCTGGTCAAAGACGAGAGACAGCGCTGTTTATGAGGAAAAAACTGGAAAAAAAAAAAAAAAAAGCCTGTGAGCTGTCCAGCACCATGCCAAATGAGACGCGTGACTCATAAGATGAAACAGGGGATTAGGTGGTAATGATCTGGCAAATGATTTTGAAATTGTAATTATCTACCCTGTGCTGTTACGCTTAGATCTCATGTGTGTGCGTGTGTGTGTGTATGAGTGAAAGAGAGAGACGAAAAAGAGAAGGATAAAGACAGAGAGAGAATAAGAGCGAAAGGGGCTCATGGAGGAGTCAATAATATAACAATGATGAAGTATTTTATAAAAACAAGTAGTTATTTCAACAGGAAAGCCATGAAAGTTTTCTCAGCGTCGAGAGGTGCTGATAGTATTGTGATAATTTTAGCAAGCTTCATGTCTGAGCTCTCTGATCTCTGGGTAAGTGCAGACAAAGAGGATACGAGCGAAGACTGCTCTCACTCCAGCATAAACACTTGACCTGACCAGTGCCACTCTTACCTGTGTTTCAATGTTCAAGCACTTCAGCGTGCTAGAAAAGAGCGGCAAAAAGCCCTCTAAATCCTCCTCTGCGTATGCTATAGCAAATATGGCAGAACTGTGGAAAGCAATGCATATTCATCAGCACACAGACTGAAATCAACAACATGACAACCTGTAGGTACACAGTGTAACACACTAAATGCATCAGGAATACTGCATTGATACTCTTAAGAACAAAACAAATGAACAAACTGAACAGATGTTCTCTGGCCACTTTAATTTCCATTGTTTCATAGAACAATGAATCTTCAATGAGTCAGTGGGGAACAAAAATATCATGGGCTCAGCCGTGAGCTGTCTGATAGTGGCTTGCTGCCCCCTTGTGCTCAGAGAACAGCATCACACTTGGGTTTTAGGTTAAAATACACATGTAAATCAGGGTTGGGCAAAATTCAGAATTTAAGCATTTAGGGCATATGTTGAATTGGAATTTGAACTGGATTGGCTATTGGATTGGATTGGCTTGGAATTTAAATTAGGAAGACAGGAAAAGAAATGCATATTAATAGTAAATTTAAAAAATGGTCTCACAATAGGGGGATTTCATTATTTGTTTGGCTCCATTGAAAACTTTATGGTAAATTAGAGAATTTGGGCAAATAAAGTGTTCTTCTGCAATGTTTCTTGAAATGACGGCACCTTTAAGAGAAAAAGAAAGAAAGAATTTGCATGTGCATTTACTTTTATATCAGAATGCATTTAGATATAAGATAGATAAATCAATATCCATAAAAGCTTTAATACAAAAATAGGATTCAGATTGTGTTGCTGATGGTTCTGCTCATGTTCTGTTTCAGAGGCGAATGTTAGAGTGGTTATACGCTCAGTTTCCATGTCTTGTGCATCCTGACCGCTTGCTGTGAACAGGTGCTGCTCTCGTCAGCACAGGTTCCTCTCCATTACTGCCTAACTGACCATGTGTGTGTGTTTGTGCGTGTGTGTGTTTGGGGGATCCTTACATGATCTTTAGACACTAAGATCTCAGCATTCCCACTGTTGAAATATTCAGTCTTAATTTACATTTACTACACGTTTTTCTGCATTCATTTAACAGGCACTTTTATCCAAAGCTACTTACAAGTGAGGAATATTACAAATCACTTGTCACCATGTTGTCAGATGCAACAGTATTTATAATACAGAATGCAGTATAGACTAAATTAATACAAAGCAAGAGTAGGTGAAATACAAAAACAAAACAAAAAAAAATAAAAATAAAAAAAAATAAAAGAGAGAGAGAAAGAGAACATCAGTATGTAAACCTACAGCTTTATTCTTATTTCACAGCAGTTCTAAAAAGTATCAAAAACTTCCACCAACCATACACAGTTTATTTCAGAAATCATTGTTTGTTTATGTATTTATGTATGTGTAAGATGTGGGAAACTGAAATGTCAATTGCTTATTGAATCTGTTAACAATGCATTCTTGCGTAGCAGTGTGACTCACTTGAGAACATTATGCAACATTTTTCTCTGTTTCATGAATGCCTGCGTTACACCCTGGTTGTTCAGTTCTTGTGCCTTTAAGTGTTTGGTTTTGGAGTTCTTTGTTTAATAAAAACTTATACTATATGCTTAGATTCCTCAACTCATTTTAGTTTCAACCGGTGATATTGTAAATGCATTCATGTGTAAGCCACTTGGTGGTCCAAATATATATACTGTATATATATATATAACACTCCCAGTTTTTCTAAAATCCACATCTCTACATGTAAAGCATCCATTCCATTCCAGTATCTCTTGAAATGCCTAATGAAGGACTGATTAGGTGATCACCTAAACCAAATCTTATTTAATGAGGAAAAGTATAAAAACCACTCCTGTGGTCATCACTATCCTTTTGCAATAGGACCAGCTGGATAGCAAAAACAGTGCTACCTTAAAAGTAACTGAAATCAAATAACAGCTATGCCAAAAGAGTTAAAAAGAAAAGTTTGAGTGAGGAAAAGAAGGGTTCAATTCTGGCTTTACTGACAGAGGGATACAATGAGCATTAGGTTGCTTCCATCCTTAAAGGCGATGCGATTTCATGTTTTCCTTTGTCTTTGGAGTGTTACAAGCTGTTTGTGCATATATAACAAATGTAAAGCTGCAAAGATTAACATCTCAAATCCAAAGAGATAATCTTTATAAAAATTAAGACTCAGCCAAGCCTTTCTAAAACAGCTCATTCAAACACACCCCTGCAAATCTACATCACGGTGTGGAAAGATTTGCATAACACCGCCCAAATTTATACACAAAGAAAGAAGGCGTAACTTTTATTCTCACTGTAGTATTGTAGCAGCCGCCGCCATGTTGTGGAGACACTGTGTGCTTCGTTGTGAAAGCGAAAGCACTTTGTTTAGCTAGAAATAAGTGGTTTCATTATATTTACAACACTGGTCCAGAACAGTACAATGCAAATATTCGAGTGGTTGCTGCACATTTTACGGAGGATTGTTTCCTGAACCTGGGCAACCTGATCCCATGATAATTCACATTTTATGTAAAATGTAGTTCCCCTTCAGTCGTTTCACTACGACGTTACATATGGGAACTTGCTTGAGAGTCCAATCATCTCCAAGCCTTATTCAAAAGGCCAATGAACATTGGCGAGTGGTATTTGCATGCCGAACCACTCCTCCGTACACACGGATATATAAGAGGGCGGCATGCAACCACTCATTCAGATTTTTTGCTTCGGAGCCTGTCAACCGAGCCTGATAGTAAAAAAGAGTTCCTGCGAGTTCATCACTCTCTCCGCTGGTGTGCTGTCAGACAACCTAAAGAGCATTTCTAAAAGAGCGTTTGACAGCCGCCAGCGTAATCCTGCGGGCTGCCGTTTTCACGGCACATGAGAGCCTCCCGCATTCCAGCGAGCCGTCCGTTTGAGCGCACAGTTGTGCCGCGGTTCCTCCCTGGGCGGACCGGGATTAAAAAGAGTGAATTTCTCACGGCTGTCGAGGGCATCTTCCCGGTGTGTCTCTCCGGCCGTGCGCTTCCGGATGTGGTAGTTTCCTCGCCTCGCTGGACGGACATGATCACTGCCTCACGTGCCTGGGTCGAGAGCACGCTGAGACAGCGTTCATGGATGGTTCATGCGTTCATTGCGAACGCATGACCATGGCCACGTTAAAGTCCCGCCGCTCGTTCGCGAGTTGGCTCCCCTCGTCGTCTTCCCGCGGCAAGTCTTAAAGGAGCCGTCAAGGTTTTTTTCGGCTGCCGCGGCGACGCGCGGGGGGGACATCCAGGTGATTATGCAGAATGCTCCGCCGGCCAGCAAAGCCCCGCGGACTTCTGCACCACCGCGTGGTCCCGTTGAGTTGCCAAAGCAGTTCGCTTACCTGCACGCCGGGCTGAGTGTCTCCTTTGGCGCTCCTCAGGAGGTAGAGATGTCTGTTGTTGCGTCAGAGGGAGAGTCGGAAGGTGAGGTGGACAGCTTGGCGGCTCGGCGCCCCTCTGCGGTCGCCGCCCGTCTGAGCTGGACGCTGAACTATCGGCTATGTTCCTCCGAACCGCCAAGTCTCCCCAGTGTAGAGGATCTTTTTTCTCAGTGTGGAGCTGGATATGAGACCGCTTCAGCGCTGGTTACACGATCGAGTCCCGAGATGGGCATAGCACCGTGGCGCACTCCGGATTGGCGTTTCCTCGCAGTGTCGCCGCCTGTTCAGCCCGTGGTCCAGGCATCTTGTGGTATACACGGATGCCTCTTCCACGGGTTGGGGTGCTGTATGCAACGGGCAAGCAGCCTCGGGCTCCTGGACAGGACCCCGACTGCAATGCATATCAAATGCCTAGAGTTGTTGGCTGTGCTTCTTGCGCTTCGTCGCTTCCGACCGATGTTGCGCCACAAGCACGTGCTTGTTCGCACCGACAGCACTGCGACCGTAGCCTACTTCAACCACCAAGGTGGTCTACGCTCCCGTCGCATGTCAACTCGCCCGCCATCTGCTCCTATGGAGTGAGACGTAGCTGAAATCGCTACATGCCATTCACATTCCAGGAGAACTCAACCGTGCAGCCGACCAGCTCTCACGGCAGTCCACCCATCCTGGAGAATGGTGACTCCACCCCGAGAGAGTCCAGCTGATCTGGAGCCATTTCGGGGAGGCCCAGATAGATCTGTTTGCCTCCCCCGAATCCTCCCACTGCCAGCTGTTTTATTCCCTCAATGAGGCTCCCCTCGGCAGGGACGCGCTGGCACACAGCTGGCCTCCGGGGCCCAAGTACGCCTTTCCCCCAGTGAGCCTCCTTGCACAGACACTGTGCAAGATCAGGGAGGACGAGGAGCAGGTTCTGCTGGTTGCGCCATACTGGCCCACCCGGACCTGGTTTCCAGAACTCATTTCCCTTGCGGCAGCCCCTCCCTGGAAGATCCCCTTGAGGAGAGACCTTCTTTCTCAGGGGATGGGCACAATTTGGCACCCGCGTCCCGACCTATGGAACCTGCACGTCTGGCTCCTGGACGGGACGCGTCAGACCTCTCCAGCCTTTCACAGGCCGTGATAGATACTATCACTCAGTCCAGAGCTCCCTCTACAAGGCAGGCCTATGCACTGAGATGGGGTCTGTTCGTTGACTGGTGCTCCTCTCGCGGAGAGGACCCACAGAGATGTCCGATTGCAGTAGTGCTTTCCTTCCTGCAGGAGAAGTTGGAGCGCAGGCTGTCCCTTCGACTCTCAAAGTGTGCGTTGCTGCCATCGCAGCGTATCACGATGCAGTGGATGGAGCATCCCTTGGTAAGCACCAACTCATCGTGAGACTCTACGTATATATGTGGACCGCAGTCGGCACTTCAGACGCACCGAGCAGCTGTGGTCTGCTTTGGAGGTCAGCAGAAAGGGAATGCTGTCTCCAAACAGAGGTTGGCCCATTGGGTGGTAGATGCCATCTCCCTGTCAAAACCAGGGAGAGCCATGCCCCTTAGGTGTTCGTGCCCACTCCACACGGAGTGTTGCCTCATCCTATGCATTGGCTCATGGCGCCTCACTAGCAGATATCTGTGAGCGGCGGGTTGGGCGACACCTAATACCTTTGCTAGGTTCTACAACCTTCGCGTAGAGGCCGTGTCCTCCCGTGTCTTAACATAGACATCAGGTGAGCGGGAGACCGGCTGGTGTCGGCCATTCCTAATGGATCCGTGCACTATTTCCCTCAGTTGTTCCCTCCGGCGATCCCTGGGTCCTCCATGCCCCGCAGTCAGGCCTAGCTGCGGAGTAGTGCCTGACTGTGCTCCGACTGGGTCTCCTTCGCCCAGCAGGTTGTGGCAACATGTCTCAGTATTTCTCCACGGTCAGCCAGAAGGCCGATGTTTCCCTCATATATCCCTAAATTCTATGGATATATTGAATTACTTTCATTCCACATGTAGAGATCTCATGTGCTCCACCCCCCCAACCCCTGCTTCAGTAACAACTGGCATCCCTGTGGGGCCCCCTTATTGGCCCTCAGGGCATTGGGAAGGTTACGTTCATATCCGTCTGCTGACACGTCCGCCTGTCAGCACGCGGTGTGTTGCGTAACGCGGCGTCTGGTTCGTGGCCTGTTCCATGGGTCTGTTCCCATATGTAACGTTGTAGTGAAACGACTGAAGGGGAACATCTAGGTTACGTACGTAACCCTCGTTCCCTGAAGGAGGGAACGGAGACGTTACATCCCCTGCCACGACCTGACGTCGTGCTGACGCTGGGCTGCGGCTCGGCTCCTCAGCAAAAACCTGAATGAGTGGTTGCACGCCGCCCTCTTATATATCCGTGTGTACGGAGGAGTGGTTCGGCATGCAAATACCACTCGCCAATGTTCATTGGCCTTTTGAATAAGGCTTGGAGATGATTGGACTCTCAAGCAAGTTCCCATATGTAACGTCTCCGTTCCCTCCTTCAGGGAACGAGGGTTACGTACGTAACCTAGACGTTCTACAAAACGTATATTTACTTACGTTTTTCCAGACAATGCTGACATTTTTACGGCATCTGTACAAATACTTACGTATTTTCAGAATGTAAATGTACAATACTAACGTATTGACGACACCTAAAAACGAATCCTTAATATTGAAATCGCTGCATTAATTTCATTATTGTTGTTTTTATTTGTCATATCAATGACCTTATGTTTTCAATTGCATTATTAAATTGTTAATCTTTTATTTAATCTAAAATTATACAGTGCCCTCCACTAATATTGGCACTCTTGGTAAATATGAGCAAAGACGGCTATGAAAATAAATCTGCTTTGTTTATCTTTATGATCTTACATTCAAATAATTCACAAAATGCTAACCTTTCATTGAAGTAAAACAATTAAAAGTGGGGGGAAACTTACGTTATGAAATAAATGTTTTTTCATATGCATGTTGGGCACAATTATTGGCACCCTTAGAAATTATAATGAGTAAAATATCTCTGAAGTATATTCCCATTCATATTTGCATTTATTTAGCACACTAGAATGACTAGGAGTATGATATTGTCCAGCAATAACTTCCTGTTCCCTATCTGTTGTACACTCCGAGTTGTGTCGAGTAGTGTACGACACTAGGGGTCGCTCTTGAGAGCCCAAACACCTCTGACAGTTTTGAGAAAGGCCAATGAAAATTGGGTGTGCAGATTTGCACAGCTGGCCACGCCCCGGACATCCGGGTATAATAGGGCAGCGTGTGCATCTGCTCACTCGTTCTGTTCTTCGGAGCCGAATGCAGCGTCTCTGCGTGAGATGCAGCAACATTCACCTCTCTCGTCGTTGGATCTGCAGCACAGACAGCGGTCTCTCCCTCTCTAGCACAGCCTGTGTTGTGAGAGTCCCCTGGGTGCGTCGACGGCGATCTTGAAGAGCAATCTTCCTTCTATGGGTGATTTCTCTGATAGAGCTGGCACGGTAGGATTGTGTGTTGGTTAACATATCTTTCCCTCCGTGTCATCCTGGTTGCGGCTTACCTTCCCAAACGATCGACATGACCATTGTGTTCAGTGTTGAGTTATGCTCACGCTGATGCAGCGCTTGTTGTTGACTCATGTTTTGCTTGCGAGAGCTCGATCATGGACGCGCTTGCTCGTCAGCCGCATGCTTTACGTGAAGCCGCGGCTCACTCCGACTGCTTCCCGCTCCGGTCCTTCTACTTTCGGGTACGAGGCCGTTACGATGTGCGTCGGTAACGAGCATTAGGAAGCAGGGAAGGCTCTGCCGGGTGAAAACCCCGCAAACCTCTCGCTCCTCGCGTACCTCGATCCAAACGATCAACACGACCGTTGTATTCAGTGTTGAGATTCTCACGCCGATGCAGCGCTTGTTGTTGATTCATGTTTTGCCGGCGAAAACATGACCTGGGCGCACGAGCCGTATGCTTACGTTCCCGACTGCTACCCGCTCCGGTCCTTCTACTTCCGGGTACGAGGCCGTAGCGATGTGCGTTGGTGACGAGCATTACAAAGCAAGGAAGGTTTTGCCGGGTGAAAACCCCGCAAACCCCTCGCTTCGTGCGTCCCTCGATTGAGTTTCCGGACAAGTTTGTTAGTCTGTCTCAGTACAGCTGACTTTCTTATTCAGAACTCCTAATTGGGCGGAAATGGTTAGCGGCAGCATCGCTAAGGAAGGGCGTGAACTATTTGAAGCAGAAACTTCAGCTGAGCAAGCCTCTACGGGGGACTGATTCTCAGTTTGAGGTGGATGCAAAAAAATGGCGGCCGTGCCTGAAACGGGCAGCCAAGAAGGGGCTGGTTAATAGACATCTGGGTAACGACCTGTACGCTCGTTTCCAGTGTCTGTTTCCCGGTAGTGCACGAGAAGTTGGTGAAATCGCGGAAAGCCCATTTAAAAAAATGGTCAGAACGTGATAAACCAACTTCTCCTCCTTCACCACTCTCGATGGGGGTCCAGCGAGGGGGTTTCAGAGGTTCCCCCAGGCGGAGGGGGCGATTGCAGTGTACTCCCTGCTAATCGCCGCCGCTTGTGAGATTCCTTCCAGAACTCCCGTTCAGGGCCTGTAAGTTCTTCCGGGCAAGGCTTACATGGCTTCTGGACAGGCTGCGTCCGCCTTACATACCACGGCCATCCTCTGGGCGTTCAGGCCGTGGCGTTGCGAGCTCAGTACGAGGGTGGTTCCAACCTGGAGCTGTGAGTCGTGGCACACACTCTAGGAAGGGCGATGTCTACTTGTTGGTCCAGGAACGCCACCTGTGGCTGCACCTGTCAGAAATGCGGGAAATTTGAAGTCCGCTTCTTACCCCCCATTTCCCAGGTTGGTCCTTCTGGCAACACCGTGATAGAATTTGCAGCGAAAGTCCTTCACGGTAGGAGCAGACAGAGCCGCGGGTCAGGGCTCCGGCCCTCTACCCCCGACTACTCCTGTCTGTTCGTCGCCACGGACGGTCCCCTATAGAACTCCTGAGGCCCCGCGACAGCCGGGCCTCCGGCCTGACCGCCCAGCGGTCAGAGATCTTGTGGGAAGGTGGCAACACAAGCTTGTCGGTAGGCTTGCTAGAACCCTCGTTAGGCTTCTAGTTTTTCTTCTGACAAGCAATCCAGAGCAGGCGGGCTAGCTGACCCGTCCAGATCCACTCTCGACCCGGGGATGAGAGATGGATTCGGCACAAACTCTGCATAATGGCAAAGACACACCGCGCTCTTGGGGCTTCATCTCCAAACACGGCGTTCTCTGCCTTATTCAGCCACGACATTCCCATTCCAGGTACGTCGGGTATAGTTCCCTGAGACCTGAAGCTTCTCAGAACTACCTGACTTGGCTATGCAACTCAGGTTGCAAGGCATCCGCTAAGGTCTACGGCATTCTCTTATAAATCGACTCAGGGCAAGAATGCTATGGTCCCTTAAGCGGAGATCGCAGCCCCCCTGGGAAGGGTGCGATAGATCCTATCCCCTCAGCCAAAATGAAGGAAAGGGTTTGCAGACCCCTACTTCATTGTACCAAGATGGGTGGTTGACTCATACCAATCTTAAAACAGAGGTTTTTGAATCGGGCCCTTTCTCAAGCTCCCGTTCAAACATTAGCCCTTGAACACACATTCCTTGTGTGTCAGGGCTTAAGATTGGTTGATGGCATTGGACCTGAGCGACACGTACTATCATGTCTTGATCCTCCAAGACTCTGTCTTCGAGATCAGGCTCATCAGTACAAGGTTCCCCCTGCGGCCTATCCCTGCCGCCCTGCGCCTTTACGAAGGTAGCGGGGGCTGCCCTTGCCCCCCTCAGGGAAGTGGGCATCCGCATTCTCAATTATCTTGACGACTGGCTATTCCTAGCTCACTCGTGGGATATGGGTTGCGTACACAGGGACATGGTTCTCAACCATTGGCCCAGTTGGGACCTCGGGTCAACTGGGAAAAGAGCAAACTCTCCCCAGCACAGAGGATCTCTTTTCTCGGCGTAGAGCTGGACTCGGTTAGTATGTCTGCGCGTCTCTCCCCAGAGCGTGCACAGTCAGTTCTGAGGTGTGTGGCAACACTCAGATGCGGGTCAGCGGTCCCCCTAAAACAGGTTCAGAGGCTCCTAGGGCACATGGCATCCTCAGCCGCGGTCATGCCACTGGGTTTGATGCACATGAGACCGCTGCAGCACTGGCTTCATACTCGAGTCCCCAGGTGGGCGTGGCATCGAGGCACATTTCGAGTGAACATCACACCATCGTGTCGCCAGACACTCAGCCCTTGGACAGACATTATGTTCCTACGGTCAGGAGTTCCCCTGGAACAGGTGTCCAGACGCATCGTTGTCACCACAGATGCTTCCAAGACAGGCTGGGGTGCCACCTGCAACGGGCAGGCAGCTTCCGGGGTCTGGACAGGCCCCCGACTGTTTTGGCACATAAATTGTCTGGAGTTGTTGGCAGTGCTCCTGGCCCTGAGGAGGTTCCGACCTATGATTCAGGGCAAGCACGTGTTGGTCAGGTCCGACAACACTGCGGCTGTGGCCTACATCAACCACCAGGGCGGTGTACGCTCCTTTCGCATGTCACAACTAGCCCGCCACCTGCTGCTCTGGAGTCAACACAGACTCAAGTCTCTACGAGCCACTCACATTCCGGGCGAAGCCAATCGTATGGCCGATTCCCTGTCACGACAGGTTTTCGGAGGCGAGTGGAGACTCCACCCCCAGTCGGTCCAACTGATTTGGGATCGATTCGGCCAGGCACAGGTAGACCTCTTTGCCTCACCGGAATCCACCCACTGCCAGCTGTGGTACGGTCTAACCGAGGCCCCCCTCGGTATAGACGCACTGGCACACAGTTGGCCGAGGGGCCGGCTCAAGTATGCGTTTCCCCCAGTGAGCCTCATCGCACAAACCTTGTGCAAAGTCAGGGAGGACAAGGAACAGATTCTCTTGGTGGCCCCCTTCTGGCCCAACAGAACCTGGTTCTCGGACCTGGTGCTCCTGGCATCAGCCCCTCCCTGGCGCATTCCTCTGAGGAAGGACCTCCTTTCTCAGGGGAAGGGCACAATTTGGCACCCGCGCCCCGATCTCTGGAACCTCCACCTTTGGTCCCTGGACGCGACCAGGAGGACTTCAGAGACCTTTCACCTTCAGTGGTAAACACACTTCTACAGGCAAGAGCCCCCTCTACCAGACGGCTGTATGACCTAAGATGGCGCATCTTTGTGAACTGGTGTTCTTCCCGGGAAGGACCCGGAGTTGTGGCATCAAATCAGTGTTATCCTTCCTTCAAGAAGGCCTGGACAGGCACCTGTCTGCCTCAACACTCAAGGTTCATGTCGCAGCTATATCAGCTAATCATGACTTGGTGGGGGGCAGATCGGTGGGGAAACACGATTTGATAATCAGGTTTCTTAGAGGAGCCCGGAGGCTGAACCCTCCTCGGTCGCATCTCATCCCCTCTTGGGATCTTGCTGTGGTTCTCCAAGGTCTACAACAAGATCCATTCGAGCCCCTTCAGTCAGTCGAACTCGATGCTCTCTCCTTCAAGACGGCTCTTTTGACTGCGCTCACTTCCATCAAAAGAGTGGGAGACCTCCAAGCCCTCTCCGTGAACAGTTCGTGCCTGGAATTCGGACCAGCGGATTCTCACGTTGTCTTGAGACCCCGGCCTGGATATGTGCCCAAGGTCCCCACCACTCCTTCAGAGATCAGGTAGTGACCTTGCAAGCTCTCTCTTCCCAGGAAGATGACCCCAACCTGACCTTGTTTTGCCCAGTCCGTGCCCTGCGCATCTACATGGAACGAACGCAGCCCTTCAGACGTTCGGAACAGCTCTTTGTTTGTTACGGAGGACAGCAGAAGGGGAAAGCTGTCTCCAAACAGAGGATCTCCCATTGGCTGGTAAACGCGATCCGTATGGCCTACCTGGCCAGAGGCCTACCCTGCCCTCTGGAGGTAAGAGCCCACTCAACCAGGGGCATCGCTGCCTCAGCAGCCCTGGCGAATGGGGCCTCATTAACAGGCAACTGTAGAGCTGCGGGTTGGGCTACACCTAACACATTTGCCAGATTTTATAATTTGCGCACGGAACCAGTGTCAGCTAGAGTCTTGATTGCTAACTCTTGACTCAGCACACTGGTTGGTGTAGAGCTTGCATAAAGCGCTTCCCCTAATGGTGATTACGCTTCTGAGTTTCAGTAGGTTTCCTGATGCGAACCCTGGACACCATCTCCATCTTTGGCACTTCTGCACATGGCAGAGTTTAGCGGAGAAACTCGCTATGGAATCCCTTCACAAGGTATGAATACCCTTATTTTGATTGGATTGTGCCCCATATGTAGTGGCTCCTTATGTGGCCCCATATGTGTATTTCCACCTATAACTCTTGTGGTGCGGTGTTTTCCCCTGAGAACAGGTTCTCTAGGATCTGAGTCTGGCTGTCTTCCCGGGTGTGAGACCCACCTCAGGTCCCATGTCTAACTATGTCACTCTAACCCCCCCTGTCGGGCAGGTCGTGAACTCCGTAATGTCTTTCCTTTGGGAGCAGGCATTTTTCTCAACGATCTCAAGACACTCAGCCGCCCTTGAGGGAGGCCCGGCTGCAGGACCCCGCTGTACAGGTCAGTCCTTGGACGCTGGATGGTCACAGAGGAGGTGAGCTGCACTTACGTTAACACGTTGCCCTGTTACTTCTGCACTTGTCTCTCGTGACGGCGTGTACAGGGACCCCTAGTGTCGTACACTACTCGACACAACTCGGAGTGTACGACAGATAGGGAACGTCTCGGTTACGTATGGTAACCCTCGTTCCCTGATGGAGGGAACGGAGACGGTGTGTCTCCCATGCCACATCTCTGGTCCGCCTCTGAGTGAGCTGAGACGCTCGGCTCCTCAGAATCAGAACGAGTGAGCAGATGCACACGCTGCCCTATTATACCCGGATGTCCGGGGCGTGGCCAGCTGTGCAAATCTGCACACCCAATTTTCATTGGCCTTTCTCAAAACTGTCAGAGGTGTTTGGGCGCTCAAGAGCGACCCCTAGTGTCGTACACTACTCGACACAACGTCTCCGTTCCCTCCATCAGGGAACGAGGGTTACCATACGTAACCGAGACGTTTCACAGGATTATAAATATGAGGAGTACAAAGGCCAAATTTCCTGAATCATCCATCACAAGGAATAAAACCAAATAATATAGTTCTGATGTGCACAACAAGATTGTTGAGCTTCACAAAATAGAAAATGGCTGTAAGAAAAGAGCTAAAGGATTGAAAATCCCAATTTCCATCATTAGGACAATAATTAAGAATTCAAATTAAACTAAAGGTGTTACAAATCTGCCTGGAAAAGGACGTGTGTCTATATCGTCCTAATGCATGGTGAAGAGGAGAGTTTAAGTGTCCAAAGATTCTCCAAGGATCACAGTAGGAGAATTGCAGAGATTAGTTGAGTCTTGGGGCCAAAAGACTAAAAAAAAATTCAAACAGCCCCTACGTCACCACATGTTGTTCAGGAGGGTTTTAAGAAAAATCCTCCTTGCTCATCCAAAAACAAACTCTAGCATATTCAGTTGTCAGACACAACTTGAATTTCAAATGGGAATGGCTTCTGTGGTCAGATGAAACTAAAAAAAAGAGCTTTCTGGCAGCAAACACTCAAGATAGGTTTGGTACAAAAAGTACCCCATGTCCATGGTTAAATATACTGCTGGATCTTTAATGTTGTGGGCTTATTTTTCTGCCAGAGGTCCTGGACATCTTGTTCAGATACATGGCATCATGGATTCTAGCAAATACCAACAGATAAAAAATGTAAACCTGACTGCATCTATTAGAAGTTCTATAATGAGCTGTGGAAACATTTATTTCATAAAGAGATTTCCCCCCTGCTTTCCATGGTTTTACTTAAATGATAGGTTAGAATATTGTGAATTTTTTGAATGAAAGATTAAAAGGATAAACAATGCAGATTTATTCTTACAGCCACCTTTGCTCATATTTACCAAGGGTGCCAATATTAGTGGAGGGCACTGTATGTTTTTGGCAATTAATATTAATATCTGATGTGATACTACCACAACTTTGTGCATCATCATGTTTAAAATCTTTTAGGTTAGGATTTAAAAGTTGTTAAAATATGATTTTCATGCATAAATGGCATTTTTTTTTTTCAATTTCCTAAAATTACTTTTGGTAGAATAATTAATTTAGCATTGATATTTTACTTTCCCTTCATGTTTTGTTTCACTTTAGTCCAGATGCAAAGATCAAAGTCATCTGAAGTTGTGTATCACTGAGGAGTGACCGGTCAATGGATCCTCCACGCAACTTTAGTGCACACACTGATCATGGATTTAGGTAAATGCCTGCAGTAACCTTTTCTGGTGAACAACAAATCCTCAAATTTCCAAAAAATGACTTATAGTGAACTTTCACTTACCATAAATATTCACTTAATCATTGCACTTGCTGTTAGGTTTCTAACAACACAATAAACATGAATACAATCATTCAGTCACTCAAGTAATTTTATTACCGTCATGAATATAAGAGTATGTGAATAACATTCACTTGTTTTTATCTTCAATGCACAGACCGGACCCGCTAGAACCCAGCTGTGTGTCCATAAAGAGTGACTGGTCAATGAAACCTCCATGTAACATTAGTGGACACACTGATCTCGGGGTTAGGTAAATACTAAACATTTCATCTTGTATTGAAACAAAGAAAGAATGGTTCAAATTCAGTGCTGTAAACGGACTTCAGCTATGTATGCATTTCAGAATGAAGGTCGTAATTAGTAGCTCTGATATGTGGATGTTATCACACAGTTGCATGCACATGCTGTCTCCAACAGTAAAACACATTATTGAAATTATTCAGTTATCAAGAACCATCAGTCATTACGAAAGTGATTAATATAAGAATGAGTGAATAACATTAATTTGTTCTCATCTTAATTGCACAGCTTGGACCTTCCAGAATCCAGCTGTGCTTCCATGAAGACTGACTGGTCAATGGAGCCTGCATGTAACTTAAGTGGACACACTGATTTTGGGTTTAGGTAAATGTTGTGCCAAACTGTTTATCTTGTTACATCTATACTGACACAAAAAGGAATTGTTTAGATTTAAACACCTGTATTAAATGCATGCATAGACAGACCATTATGCAAATTTGTTAAAAACTTACGTAGGTTTGTACAGAAATGTAAAGGCTAGAATCACTGATGACTCATTTTAGGCAGTTTAAAAACAGTTCTTTCTTCTGGGAGACATGAACTCCATTTGTTGTGCACTTTGTAGAACCTTTATATTCACAAACAACAAATATATTACACACCTGAATGTGGATGTGACTGTGGATGCGAATACAGTAACAGTTGCACTTGCTGTTATGTCTCCAGCAGCATGTTACATATTAATGAAATTATTACATTACCAAAAACTATCAGTCATTAGTGATTTAATATAAGAAGAGTGTGTGAATTAAATTGACTTTTTGTTCAATGTCAATGCACAGACCAAACCTGCCAGTATCCAGCTGTGTGTCCATGAAGAGTGACCAGTCAATGGATCCTTCACTTAACTTTAGTGGATGTACTGATCTTTGCTTTAGGCAAACACCATGTATGCATTTGACATGTGCTTTTATCCAAACAGACTTACATAGTGCCAGGATCCTGACAATTTTAATTTGTCTGGTTTAGTGTTGTCAGTGTCTTGTCGCACTTTTATTCTTCCTGTTTTCTAGTTTTTCCTTTATTTATATTTATGCATTTAGTAGATGGTTTTATCCAAAGCAGTTTACAAAAGATGAACAATATTTGTAATATACAATGCCAGGTCTCTTTGACAACTAGATTAGGGAGCAAGATAGACAAGAAAAAGTGATTACACTTTATTTTGATAGTCCACTTTAGGCATTCTACTAACTATAAGTAACTTTGCAACTACATGTCAACTAATTCTCATTAATTTGCAACTACATGTTTACTAACTCTTAGAGCAGACTGTTAGGTTATGTTTAGGGTTAGTAGAATGAGTTGACATATACTTGTAAAGTTCAGAAGAGTGTTAGAAGTTACTGTATTAAGCAGACAGTCTACTAATACTCTAATGACTATATGCAGTTGCAAAGTTACTTACTGTTAGTAGAATGTGTAAAGTGGACTATCAAAATAAAGTGTTACTGAAAATGTGTATTGGTTTAACGGTGTGGGGTGGTTAGGTGCTTGCAGAAAAGATTTGTGTCTTTGTGTCTTTTGTGGGTGTTGTATTTGGAGCATAGGGTCAGGACTCAGCTAACCACACTGTATATATCAAAATAAAGACCTATTTGTTTCATCTCGTCTGTCCTGCAGTTGGATTCTATGCAACTTCCACAAAAATTACTGATAAAATGCCAATATCAGAACAAGTATTTCTATATACAGTCATGTCCAAAAATATTGGCACCCTTGTAGTTCTCTCAGAAAAATTGTTGAAGTTGCAAATGTTTTGGTAATGTTTAGTTTATTTATTTATTTATTTATTTATTTTTGTTTGCATTTGGAACAACACAAAAAACAAAAAACAAATACTGATACAATTCCACACAGAACCCAAAAACTGCACTGGGCAAAATTATTGGCACCCTTAACTTAATATTTGGTAGCACCCCCTTTGGAAAAAATAATTGAAATCAGTCGCTTCCTGTAACCATGAATGGGTTTCTTACACCTCTCTATTGGAATTTTGGACCACTCTTCTTTTGCAAACTGCTCCAGGTCATTCAGATTTGAAGAATTCCTTCTCAATGCAAACAAAAACAATAAGCACGTGAGTACCAAAACATTTGCAATTGGAACAATTTTCTGAGAGAAGTGTTGCATTTTCTGACAGAACTGCAAGAGTACCAATGTTTTTGGACATGACTGTATAATTACAATGCATATACAACATATTCTAACATGACTGTATAATTACAATGCATATACAACATATTCTAATAATTTTGTTATTTCAGTCTTACAGCTGTGACTCTCAACATGCTGAAGCCCTTAAGACATTTAGATCAAATCTGAGGAAGAAGTTTCAGTGTCTGTATGAGGGAACAGCAAAGCAAGAAAGCCTAACATTCCTGAATGAGATCTACACAGAGCTCTACATCACAGAGAGTGATTGTGGAGAGATCAATAATGAGCATGAGGTGAGACAGATTGAAACACAATACAGGAGAGCAGCAGCAGAGGACACACCAATCAAATGCAATGACATCTTTAGACCTTTACCTGGACAAGACAAAGCCATCAGAACTGTGCTGACAAAAGGAGTCGCTGGCATTGGAAAAACAGTCTCTGTGCAGAAGTTCATCCTGGACTGGGCTAAAGGGAAAGAGAATCAGGACGTCCAGCTCATATTTCCACTTCCTTTCAGAGAACTCAACTTGATGAAGGAAAAAAAACTAAGTCTTTCTGATCTTCTTCATGTCTTTTTTCCTGATACTAAAGAAATGGAAATATCCAATGACAAATATAAAGTGTTGTTCATCTTTGATGGTCTGGATGAGTGTCGTCTGTCTCTGGATTTTCAGAGCAATGTAAGGTTGTGTGATGTGAGTGAATCAGCCTCAGTGGATGTGTTGCTGACAAACCTCATTTTGGGAAATCTGCTTCCCTCTGCTTTCATCTGAATCACCTCTAGACCAGCAGCAGCTGATCTCGTCCCCTCTGTTTGTGTCCATCGAGTGACAGAGGTACGAGGCTTCAGTGAGCCACAGAAGGAGGAATACTTTAGGAAGAGAATCAGTGATCAGAGTCTGGCCAATATGATCATCACACACCTGAAGTCATCAAGGAGCCTCTACATCATGTGCCACATCCCAGTGTTCTGCTGGATCTCAGCCACTGTTCTAGAGAAGATGTTGAGTCGAGCAGAGAATGGAGAGATTTCTAAGACTCTCACTCAAATGTACACACACTTCCTGATCATTCAGACCAACATCAAACATGAGAAGGACTATGAGAAGAACGTGATGGATGAAGACATGATTTTCAAACTGGGGAAACTGGCTTTTCAGCAGCTTGTGAAAGGCAACCTGATCTTCTATGAGGAAGACCTGAGTGAGTGTGGCATTGATGAGACAGAAGCATCTGTGTACTCAGGATTTTGCACTCAGATCTTCAGAGAGGAGTTTGGCCTGTATCAGGGGAGAGTCTTCTGTTTTGTTCATCTGAGCATCCAGGAACATCTAGCAGCTCTATATGTGCTGCTTTCCTTCTTGCTGTATAAGAGTGATGTATTCAGTGAAACTGTCAGCTAAAAACATACACACAAGTTCACATGTCACACAATCTCTGACCTGTACCAGAGAGCTGTGGACAAGGCTTTACAGAGTAAGAATGGACATCTGGACCTTTTTCTCCAAATTCTTCTGGGTCTGTCTCTGGAGTCCAATCAGATGCTCCTGAAAGTCCTCCTGACACATGTTGGAAACCTCTCGTACAGTGAAGAGAAAACAATTGAGTACATAACAACGGGAATAAGAATGAATTCATCGCCGGAGAAATCCATCAATCTGTTTCATTGTTTAAATGAACTGGGTTATACTTCTCTGGTGAATGAAGTCCAGGAGTGTCTCAGATCTGGAGGTCTTTCAAGTACCAGATTGTCCTCTTCACAGTGGTCAGCTGTTGTATTTGTTTTATTAACCTCCAAGCGTTTGGATGAGTTTCATCTGAGAAAATACATAAGCAGTGAGCAAAGTCAAGATCACATGCCATCAGATGAAGTGCTTTTGAAGCTCTTGCCTGTAGTTAAAGCCTCCAGATCAGCACAGTTAATAGCACTTTGGCCTGTTTTTTTGTAGGCAAAAGACTTCCGTTTCACATTAAGAGTAATGTGGAGATTAAGATTTTAATTTATTAGCTTGGGTTTTGAATTTCTGTCACCTACAGTGCATAGCATAAATGAGTCCACCCCCTCTGAATAAATAAAAAAAAAAAGTATTTTATTAATGATCACTAATATAATTCATCGAAAGATGGCACAATTGAAATGTATTAAACATACACAACACAATATATACAAAACAACACAATATATACTAATGTTTTTTGTAAAATAAGTAAATTTTTGTTTTGTTTAAATGAAGGATTGCAGAAATGAGTACACCCTAGATTTAATTCAGCAAATGTATAATATTCTAATACTTAGTATGTCCTCCAAAACTTTAAGTATACTGCTCTGACCCTTCTTGGCACTGAGAGGACAAGTTCAAGGCAAAAACTCCTGGAGACGACCTGCTTAAATGCCCTGGTCTTTAATGGGGAGTGTGGCTCAGCTGGCCTCTACAGAATCCCCCACAGCTGCTCTAGAGTGTTAAGATCGAGTGAAATACATGTCCACTGAAGGATTTTCACCTTGGAAGAATGAATATCTTCATTGTCATATTGAAAAAATGCCCAATAATGCAGGGAATGAGGGGAGGGTAGCATCTTTAGTTCCAGTTTTTTTTTTTTTTTTTTTTTTTTTTGTATTACATCACACAGTGGTATGTGAATTCATGACAGCATTGATAAAGCACTCTACTCCCTCACACCTTCAGCACCTATACATCCCTATATAAGAGCTTTACTGAACATCACTATGGGAGACAGGCACTTCTCACTGTACTCCTCCTTTAGCAACAACAGAACAATTTGGATGATTTTGGATCCGAAATGATTGACTTGGTCTCTTAAGACCAGACTATGGATTCCCAGAAGTCTATAATTTGTAAATATGGGCCTTGGATGAGTTTAAATAAGTTTATTGTGCTTTGGCTACAGTGGGTAATTCTAGTGTTGACAACAATCATGCATGTCACTTCTGCAGTCTATGTCGTACTCTAGATAAAGTGTCACTCTTTTCATAGCTTTTGCCAGCTCTGAGACACATGCATGCTATTTCTCCTGCTCTTTTTCTAGCAAAAATTCATTCATCACTAAATGAAAACTTAAAGTGAAGGCCTGATTATTTCTGTAACAAGTCCATTGTTTTTGAATGTCGGTGCTGCTTCTGCTATATTTTCACACTTAAAACACCTGGAAGTTCTCTCCCAAAGGGTTTCATTGTTGACATTATTAAGTCTGAGTATGATTCAGTAGGCTATATAACACTTTTAATTGTCAGGAAGTTACTTATCTTTAAAAGTTTTGGTTAAACATACTCACTTTTGATCAAAATAGCCTTAAACCTACACTTTTTTTAGTAACTTTCAGGAGGGTGTACTCATTTTTGCAACACATTTAGAAAATCTTATTTTGCTGAATAATTCACTGACTGACTTCTCTGTTAACTGATCAAGCAGGCTTGTTGGAACATTATATCTCCAAAGAACCCTAACATGTCTTCTAAGTAAAGAGTAATTGCTAAATTTGTTAAGTTTTAGATGGGGTGTACTCATTTATGCTGTGCACTGTATATTGTCTGTGAGACTTCAACTATTGCCCTTGCAGTAAGTCTTTCTATAACCTTCTGATATAGTAAATTTTGCCATAAAAGTGCCAGATTGTGCATATACTAAATTGGCCAATTGTGCTTGTTGGATTTTCCTTAATCCAGCTATGACCTTTGCACAATAAAGGCACCATGTTTAAGGTGATTACATGATCTTACACATTTATAAGACTTTCATTCTTCAAGTATAAAATATGACATACAGTTTGTCTCTTTGAAAAACACAGACACAGAACAGATAACACAAATGCCAGCGAACAATTAAAAGCATTCTAGAAAATTATGATAAAAGATCAGACTACAAAAATGTTTTGAATGAGGCACATAGTGACCATCCTGTTTGCATTAGACATTGGAGAATTATAATTTACTATTATTCTGTCATGACAACTCTCTGAGAGTTTAGCATAGTAATATACATGGCAATGTTGTGTTTGGTCTTGGTGGAATAGATCTGCTACGCTGCTACTTCATTCACAGACAATGCTGCTGGGAGCATGTAAGAAATACTGCTGCTGCACATATTAAATAACTCCTATATATAACATACATATTAAAGGTGGAGCTGAGGAAGATGGAGGGTTTCTGAAGCACGATGCAACTACTGCTGTTACAGCAAGCGTCTGCCAAATATTTAATATTATATAGCTGCTGATGTGTAAAGAAACCAATCAGCATGTGAATAATTATGTAATTATGTCAGATTTAGACTGTGCCATATAGAGTTTCATGACAGAACTTGGATTTATGTAGCAGAGATATTAATATGGTTGTTTCTGCTCAGGTGACACATTGTACATTTGAATTTTATGGTTGTTGCAACCACTGTAATCTTTATGACTGTTGATGAAGCCCGCTATCTTTGTGTTTTTAACTAAGAGAGTCAAGAATATATAATTGTTCTGCAGGTTGAGTAATTGTGGTGTTACCACTGAAGGTTGTGCTGCTCTGGCTTCTGCACTGAGATCAAACTCCTCGTGCCTCAGAGAACTAGATCTGTCTAAAAATAAACTACAAGATTCGGGATTAAATCTGCTCTCTGATGGACTGAAGGATCCTCAATGTAAACTGGAGAAACTAATGTAAGATCACGCATTAATCTCAAACGAAACAAGAATCATATTATTTTAAGGGTCTATTGACAGTATGTTGCTCTGTTCATAACATTCTGCAGGTTGAGTAATTGTGGCGTCGCAGATGAAGGTTGTGCTGCTCTGGCTTCAGCTCTGAAATCAGACTCCTCACACCTGAGAACACTGGACCTGACATGGAATAATCTAAGAGATGCAGGTTTGACACTTCTTGCTGCTGGACTGAAGGATCCTCACTGTAAACTGGAAAAATTGACGTAAGACCATACATTATTCTTAATTGAAAATTATATACATTGAGGGTCTATATGATAGGCGTGGCAAATATCGTTCCTGGAGAGCGACAGTCCTGCAGTGTTTTGCTCCAACCTTGATGAAAACTCACCTGCCTGTAATCCTTAGACCTTGATTAGCTTGTTCAGGTGTGTTTGATTATTGTTTGAAGACGGTGGCTCTCCAGGACAGATGGTGGCCACCCCTGGTCTATGATCATGTTTAGATAAAATTGAGCGCATTTACTCAAAAATTCTCCTTTACTCACCGTCCTGAAATGATATGAGGGTGAGTAAAGGATGATAGAATTTTCATTTTGAGACGGAGTATTCCTTTAACACGATAACGCAAATAAAAACTAATAAAAATGTAAACCCACAATGATTAGGGATTTAATATTATTGTCTCTCTATGGTTGTTCAGTAGTTCCTGCTGAACTAAGAGAGTGAAGTATGTCATGTATGTCTGCAGGATAAGTTATTGTGATATCACAGATGAAGGTTGTGCTGCTCTGGCTTCAGCTCTGAGATCAAACCTGAGAGAACTAGACCTGACTGGGAATAATTTAAAAGAAGGAGGTCTGACGCTGCTCTCTGATGGACTGAAAGATGCTTACTGTAAGATGGAGAAACTGAGGTGAGATCATATGTTAATCTCAACTTAAAAATGTAAATGAAATTTTGCCAGTATGTGACTGAATACAGTGCTTTCTACAAATCCAGGCACTGTTGGTAAATATGAGCAAAAGATCCTGTTGAAAAACATTTTTATTTTTAATCGCTTTGTCTGTCATTCAAACTATTAAAAAACAAACAAACACCTTTTTAATTTAAACAAAAGTTTTTTCAAATGCATACCACAATTATTAACCCTCCTTCATTTACTAGTTCTACTCCTCTTTGTCATCTCCAATAAAGCATGACAAGGGGCAAAACCACATGGCATTTCATCCAACAGTTTTTCTGTAGGGTTATGTCAGACGATTGAGTTGTCCATAACAAAACCTTAATTTTCTGGAAACTGAACCATTTTTGTGTTGTTTTTGGATGATTGTCCTGCATGGAGGATCCAATCACAGTCCAGTTTAAGTTTCCTGGCTTTAAGAAGTCATGTCTTGATAGGAAAGTAAAGGACACGTGATCAATATGGTGATCCATACTCGGAATTTGTGCTCACCCATCCAAGTGCACACACACAGCAGTGAGTAGTGAACAAACAAACACACACACACACACCGTGAACCCACACCCGGAGCATTGGGCAGCAAATGCTGCAGTGCCCAGGGGGCAGTTGGCAGTTCAGTACCTTGTTCAAGGGTCTCACCTCAGACGTAGTGTTGAGGGTGGAGAGAGCTCTGGTTATTCACTTCCCCCTCCAACAATTCCTCCCAGACCTGAGACTCGAAAGTCTATGACATCATGCATCCTAAAAAGTTGTCTGGAAAACAGTTGGTGCTGGGACTTAATTAATGGTGTGTTCAAGTCACAATGGATAGATCATATTTACGAGTTGATCGCACATGAACGGCACAACAAAGTCGTAATTACGAGTAGGAAACTACGAATTTTCTTTAAGCCCAGAGTTTCCGAGTCGGGCGGCATGTCAGTGAGAAAACATATTGAATGCAATGAATGCAGCCAGAGCCAATGAAAGAGACCATACGTAGATATGCAGCATCTGTATTGATGGTAAAGTGATTAAAATGAATCTTCTTTTTTGTCATTTACCAAAAATGTACAAAATACGATAGTATTACACAATGAACGTATAATATATAACAACTCCATTTACAGCACCATCATAAACTGAACAACAACAACAACAAAATAATAGAAAAAGCAAAAACACAATGATACACATTCTTTATTCATCATTTTGTAAATGTAGAGTTTAAATCATGTTAAATTTTATATAAAAAGGTAGGCCACATCACCATCTTGTTCTGACCCAAGTGACTAGAACAGGTCTGAGGTTGTAATTACGACTACTAGACGACTTTTGTTCCTCATCACTTAGGCCAAGGGTGTCCAGTCCTCCTCCTAGTTTAAACACGTCTAGTCCTAATTAAACACAACCTGAACCAGCTTATCAAGGTCATCAGACTCATTAGAACAGGTCTGGGCAACTTCAGCCCTGAAGGGGCCACTGTCCTGCAGAGTTTAGCTCTATCCCTATCAAACACGTCTGCCTGTAGCTTTTTAGTGATCTTGAAGACATTGATTAGCTTGTTCAGATACAGATTTAGGCTTTCGAGTCTTAAACAACTATCTCACAATAACCGTTTTACTGGTGTGCAAGTAAACATATTGTTCTCTGCAGATTAAGTGATTGTGATATCACAGCTGAAGGTTGTGCTGCTCTGGCTTCAGCTCTGAGAACAAACCCTTCACACCTTAGAGAACTGGATATGACTGCGAATAATCTAGGAGACAGAAGTGTGAAGCTACTCTCTGCAGTACTGAAACTTCCTCAGTGCAAACTGGAAATACTAAAGTAAGATCATACATAATCAAAACTGAAACAAAATATATTTTAACATTTTAACAAAACTCAATTTTAATCTGGAACTTTCTGAAATTGCTTTAATTCAGTGTGAAACTAATCTACAGTCTATGTTATATGAAAGTGTGTCATTTATCTGCAGGTTGTGGGATTGTGGTATCACAGATAGAAGCTGTGCTGTTCTAGCTTCAGCACTGAAATCAAACCCCTCACACCTGAGAGAGCTCAATCTGTTGGAAAATAAACTAGGATATAAAGGTTTAAAACTGCTCTCTGTTTTAAAGGATAATCCACAATATAAACTAGAGACCTTGCTGTAAGTACTATTGGCATATATCATATCATATCATATCATCAATGTTATTTGAACTCCTGCATGCTCCACAATGGATTTTAAAATTTGTTTTGTTTTACTGACAGGTATTAAATGCTCTTTAATGGGGCCAATACAGGGACATTATCATCAAAACCAAAGTCACTGAGAACTTACTGGTGTGTGTATATTTAAGCTGTAAATATTATGTATTAAAATCTTTCTCCCATCATCATAAGCGTGTTTAATTTGTGCAGATAATGATGGTTTTACAAAGTGCATAAATACTCAGTACAGGCCCTGAGACATTATGTATATACATTTAATAATACTCTTCAATTGGGCCAAACTCTTTATTAAAAATCCAACCTCTATCTGGAACTTTATTCCACATTACATTTTCTCTAAATTTGGTGGTTTTAATTTTTTAGTACTTTGTAATTATAATATTGAAAAATTACGACTAAATTATCTAATTTCCATAAGCAGGTTCTTCTCGGCTCTGTTATACAAGCACAACTTTTCACCTCATAAATATTTTATTTGGAACAACCATGATATTCTGTATAAAAACAAATCTCTTTTTTTTACCAGTGTTGGTTTGAGGCAGATATTTTACTTGTAAACCATTGTTTAATGAAAATGGCCAAATTATAAAGAATTTCTTTGTCGTTTTAATAATATACTAAAGAGTTTGCTATTGTTTTTGATGCCATACCATCTGGAGTCATTAGACTGTTTCAAATGATCCCCTATCTTTCTTTTTTAGCTTTTTTAGATCCTACTATTTCAGCAGTGGGGAAACAGTGCTTTTCTGCCTCTTCTTCTAATAAATCAATACGTTTGTTATTTCTTAATGATTTTGTATCAATTTCAAATGTTACGGTTTACTGGGATGCTTTTGTCTCTGATATTGCCTGGAGGAAAGTTTGGTTGATTCCAAATAGATACTTAATAACTAATAAGATAAAAAAAAGTTACTTTGGGAAAATGTCTTGTTTGGTTTTGTTAATTCAAAAAAGTGCATTTACAGGAAAACAGATTGTATGTAGCCTACTTAATCTCCTTACTTTGTTAACAAAAATGTATATACATAAATGTAAATTGTCATGTCAGAAGCCACTGTTTCATGTTTTGCTTGTTGAAATACAACATTACTTTGAGACTATTTCTAACTCGTGTAAAAAGAAGGCTCTAAAAACTGTAAAAATCTGTAAGCTGTTTAATCTTCTACTTTGAATGCAATGTCTTTTGTTTAACTTTATTACCCTGTCTAGTATTTTTGACCGATCCCAGCACCCACACTGTAAGTACACGATTAGACGCGCAAAAAAGTGCGGCTGGCCTGACCGCAGTCAGAAAATGACGATTTTCAAGTGGCAGTCTATGGTGCCATGGAATAAATGAATAAAAAAAGGGTAAATTTGATTTTATATTTCAAATTTCTGACTTTATTCTCGCAATTCCGAGATTATATCTCACAATTCTAATAAGGACATAAAATAACTCGTCATTCTGTTTTCCTCTCAACTCAGAATAATGAGTATATCCCACACTTCTGGCTTTTTTCCCCCTCAGAATTGACAAACTCGCTATTTTTGAGTTAAATCGAGATATGAAGTCCGAATTAGTAAATATAAACTTACATTTGCGAGTAAAAAAAGTTAATTGTAAGTTAAAATAAATAATGTTATGTAAAAATGTTAATAGTAATAGATTTAAATAATATTTCATGCTGTAACTTTAGGGCTAATACAATACGTCCCCTATGCACAGCATATGTGAATATTATATTATAGACCTACTGTTTAAATTAAAATTATGCTTTAAAAGTAATCATCGCAGTTTTCATGCATAGTATGTACGTTTAAACGTATGGATTTAGTTTTAAATGTACACAGTATTATAAACAGCACACAAGTAAATGGAGGTACTGGCGGCGCGCTTCACTTTGAAACACGCAACCCCTCCCCCCACGAGAATGTAAGTGGATTAACACGTCACGTGATAGAACGCGCGCTCTTCGAATCGCTTCAGTTCAGTGAGAATCCGAACACCGGTGAAGACAATCACCTGAACAGAGATTCGAAGTCTATCCAGACAGACAGTCGACAAAATATCTGAAAGTTTGACAGCGATACGGCATGTCAGCACACGTTTCTCCTTCGTTTGAGTCCGTGGAGCTCAACTCCAGCAGTTCAGTGTCAGCAGATGCTCAGCTGATGTTGAGTGACTCTGCACAGACAGCTGGAGGAAAAAACACCGACCCAACAAGAGCTTCAGAGGCTTCTCCAGCAGCAGCCGCTATGGAGAACAGCCAAACAGGTTGGGATTAACAATAAAACATAAATGAAATCTTAAGGATAAATAGGTGGAATTAATAATAGGAAAAATAGTGAAAAAAAAATCTGACTTTTCTACATAGAGTAAATTAATCTAGTACAGTACACCTGTAAGTGTCCCACTTAAATGTATTCACCTGTTCTTCTTTCTTCATGATTTCTACCTCCATATTTGACTTGCATCCTCTGGTGGTAATGTCTTTTACCTTTTTATTTCTGTATTTTTTTCCTTAGAAAACCAAACCAAAAAGAGGAAGAAGAAAGGCATCCGTGCATTATTCCGGCGAATAGGGAAGGCTATAAAGCGCTGCACCCTATGTAGCTACGGGGATGACATACTGCCCCCATTTCCATGCGATGATCCAGCGGATGTCCAGCCAGGTTTATCTGGCCTTGAATGGGCGTCATCAGTCGATCACTGTCCATCTGGTATCGAGCCGACAGTTAACCCCGAACCGGCTGATCCTGAGCCGTGGTCGGTCTCAGAACCATCCAGTTTCGAGGTGACACCTGACAGTGATCCAGGTGATCCAGAGCTATCAGACGACCCAGGTCCATCCAGCCTTGATTTAAAGTTAACACTGGATACAGGTCTATACAAACCAGATGTGGATCCAGCTGAGCTAAACCCACCGACTGTCTCGGGTCCATCCATATCGGATTCTGAGATAACACCTGTCCCAGGTGCATCTGGGTTTGAGGCTGTTGGTAAGTCTACTGTCATTTTTAATTTGCCTTTAGGGCTTTCATTCTACTCACACTTATGCCAAATTAGTATTTATGCACCTGACAATTGTCTATGATTAAGCATAAGTATCCCACTGTACCAGCTGTCTCATCTAACATCTGTATTTACCAAATGTTCTTTTCTATCTGTATGATGTCTAGACTCAGTATTTGACATATGGATTCTGGTGGTAATTACATTTCTATTTCATGTTTTTGTAGAACAACAATCAAAAAAAAAGAAGAAAGGTGTCTGTGGGTTCTTCCGCCGAACATGGAAGGCTGTTAGGCGTTCTGCCCTCCATTACCAAAGGGGCAACAAAGTGGCTCCAGATCCATTTGCCATTGACCCAGTGGCTACCCGGGATCCAGCGGACCTGCAGCCTGTTTTATTCAGCATCAATTGGCCAAAACTTAATGCTGAGCCAACATATCTGGAGCCATCATCTGTCCCAGGTCCATCCATACTGAATAATGAGCCAATGCCTGCCCCACGCCAATCTGATTGTGAGCCAGCTGATGGTAGGTCTACTGTCACTACTTTTATTATAGTTGTGTTTTTACTTTTTCTCTTGTTTACTGTTTCACATTTGTATTTATGTTCCTGAAATTTGTCAGTATTTGTCAGAGGATTATAGATATATGATGTTTATTTTAAGGGACAAAAGACAAAAATGTAGCATAACATGCTCCCAATGTTAAAACATCCCATACATTTAGAAGTAATTTAGCTATTTTTAGCAGTATGATTGAGCTTAAGTGTCCCTCTTCACCAATTGTACCACCTAACTGTATTCACCCAGTGATTTTCTTTGTTCATGACGCCTAGCCTTAGTGTTTGACTTATGTAATTTATTTTCCTTTTCCATGTTTTCTTTCTTTTTAGAAAAAGAAACAAAAATGTGGAAGAAGAAAGACATCCAGGCATTCTTCCAGCGAACATGGAGGACTGTTAAGTTTTCCTTCTTGGCCCCAGATTCATGTCACGTTGAGCCAATGGCTCTATCCGCCCCCTTTTGGGTGTTAACAGCTGATCCAGGTCCTTCTTGTTTCGAGGTGACAGTTACGGCCAACCAGGATCCAGGTCCACCTGGTCTTGTTGTGGAATTGATGTCTGTCCCAGGACCATCCAGTCACGAGATAAAGCCTGCCCCAAGTCCACCCAGTCTCAAGCTGACACCTGACATGAGTCTGGATGTTCCTGAGACAAAACTCGTCCTAGGTTCCAGTCTTGAGCTGACACCTGTTGTGGAATTGGCTGATCCCGAGCTGTCATCTGCTCCGGGTCCATCCAGCTACAGGCTGACATGTGACACTGATCTAGACAATCCTAAACAAAAACGTGTCCCGGTCCTAGCTGGTTTTTGGCCAACTGCAGGTGAGTCTATTGTCATTATTAGTCTAATGTTACCACTGTTCATATTTGTTCCTACTTATCAATTATTTATGCCTCTGACATGTATCTAATTCCTTTTTCAGTATTCAAAATTAAGTCTGTGTTTGTGTGACTGGACATTTGTATGATTGGAGTTCATGTAAGATAATCAAAGAATTTTTTTTTTTTTCCAGCACCACTTTCCTCCCGTTATGATGTGGGAGTGCATTTGGGAGAGGGAGCCTTTGGTTCTGTACATAAAGGGATTCGCAGATCTAATGGCCAGAAGGTAAACCACTCTTACTTTATTCACAAAACATTTTGTCTTATTTACTTTTGTTCTCATTTCTGTTCTATACTTCTTTTTTCTTTTTTTGTAAAAATTGATTGTAACATATAGATCATTGCAGATTGTTTTGATCAAACATGTTTAAAACTATTTGTCTTCTTGCAGGTTGCGATCAAATTTCTGCCTAAGAAGCCCTGGAACAGATTCATTGATGTGGTAAGTTGGCAAAACAATATATTAATAAATATATTTACATTTAAAGCACATTTGGGTGCAAAGGTCTGTGAACACATTTCAATTCTAGAAATGAACAAAAGTTTAAAATGTTGAAAAATTGTTATGCTGATGTGTAATTTGTAATGGAAAATACTAACAAGTAGAAGTATTTTCAGTAGTGTTCTCAGACTTTTAGACTCTGCTGTATCTCAATATTAATATTACAATTGGAAGTGAAACGTCAAAGCTAACCTTTAGTCAAATATGTTTCTCTAGCCTGGATTTTCGAAACCTCTACTGGCGGAAGTGGCTATGAATGCAATGCTATGCGCACCTCCAAAAAGCCCCTACATCGCAGAAATGATCGAGTGGTTTGAGGAGCCACATCAGTATGCCATAGTTCTGGAATATCCGCATCCGTGTGAGACCTTGCTGGCGTTTAGCATGCGCCATGGATGCCACCTAGATGAATCCGTGGCACGTGGCTTAATGCGGCAAGCGGTGCTTGCAGCCAAATTCTGCATTGAACGGGGCGTCCACCACAATGACATCAAGAGCGACAACATGCTGGTCAACACAGAGACACTGCAGCTCAAAATAATAGACTTTGGCTGTAGTGAACGTATTCACATCTGTAGTGCTAAAGGTAAGTTGACTTCGTGCCATAATATGTCAGATATTGTACATAATCCAAAGTTTATTTTCCCCAAAATAGCATACTGTGTTGGGTGGCATTATAGTTTCTACACATTTTCTATTGTGTAATCTCAAAGTAGACTTACGGCTCACACAAGACTTTAGCAAATGAAATGTCTGAACTCTGTAAATCTTTTGCTTTCAATACAGATTATGAATGGGTGAACGGATTAACAGTCTGGTCATTGGCTATGGTGCTTATGGAGATTGTGAGCGGAGAACAGGCCATAAGCGTTTTTCTCTCGAAAGCAAATGATAATTTGATTCCAGCTTACTCTAATGGTGAGACAACAGCACACAATGACAACAACACACACAAAAAGCAGAATACCCAAAACTGTATATCTACAGTACTGATGACAAATGAACAAAGTGTAAAAAAATTGGTTATTGCCTTTGTATGTTTAAAAGTGAATACGCTACTAAATACTGTTTTCCAGAAGCTATTTTCATACATGACAACATTCATGTTCTGTGCAGTCATACAGATCATATATGACTAATCAGCTTTCCTCTTTAAAAACTTGTACAGAATTACGAGACCTTGTAGAGCAGTGTGTGCGCAGGAATCAAAGCAAAAGACCAACGTTAGAGCAGATTTTAGAATATCCGTGGTTTAAGCAGGACTAAAGGAAGCCAGAGGCTCAGGAGGCAGGTAGTGTGACACCTTGACGGAAGGCAGATAATAGGAAACCACATTAGATATTGGAAATTATTCTCATGAAAGAGCAAATATAATGCCTGTTAGATTTGCTAATTGGTGTGACTTAAAGATATGTTCTAATAATTTTTAGTACAAGGTACAACAGGACATTTCTAAAAATAGCTAGAATTTTCAATTCAATGATTCATTTACAAGATAATCCTAACCAATTCGTCAATAAGAACAATGCAGATCATAAGAGGATAGATAGATAGATAGATAGATAGATAGCACCTTTGTTGACTACCGAAGAAAACAAAACTGAGGCATTAAATGTTACACCTATGACAAACATTGACATTGATTTTTTAGCAAGACAAATATGTCAAAATTCTATGTTTGTCTCAAAGTCCTAGAAAATAATGTAGCTGTGCAGAAAAATTCAATTTAAAAGAAAATAGTGGTCTAGAGACAAATAATGCTAAAGATGTGAATGCATCTCTTGTTCAGGATGCATTCTTGGGGGCCTTTTGCCATAGATTAAATGGATTTGAAATGTAATTTAGAGAAACTTAACAGAAAATTACCAGGGAAGACCCAGTAAAGACTTTATAGTATATTTCTGGCCATCGGATCTACAGTAGGTCAACTACTCACTCAGAGGGTGGAGTCTGCAATTTAACTATAATGGACCACCTACCCACCCAGTACAATATTATTTTAAATATTTTGGATTCACAAACCTGAGACGCCTCACATTAAAAGCAAAAGCCTCTAGACTAACAAATCTAAACATTATAATCTACATTATATTACACTTATGAATATATACTATATAACAAAAATATAATATCTATATTGTAATATTGTTGCACTGGCTGTTATTAGCAGAAGCTTTACTTCATATCTTGTATCATATCTGTAAGTAAAATAATAAAATATTTTTGACTCAAATCAGAACCTCATTTCTACAGAATTATTTGCTAAGGTACATAGTATTGATTATAAATGACAATACACGATTAGATGAGATCTAATCACTTATATTGTATTGACAATCGTACAGTACAGTACACAGTACTGTACTTTCACAAATAGCTGTCATATCATAAACACACAGACACTCCAAGGACTTCATGACAACCCGTCAAAATAAGAGTTTGGTTAAACTTTAGGAAAATGTGACAGAAATATATTACTATAATACAGTAAAATGTACTTCTCAAAATAATAATAATAATAATAACAAGAACGATTAAAAAAAAACATTAAAGCTTTATTTTAAAGGAATTATTTCTTCCATGTTTTCATGTTTTCTACAACACTTTGCCAAAAAAAATTAAAAAATGTAAAATATTTTTTATGCCTTCATTTGTTTTCTCTTAAAAGAAAAAAGGGTAAATTCTAAATTATTAGGTTAAATGTAAATTATTAGGTTGTTTAGGATTTAAGATTTTTTTTTTTTTGATGATGATTTATTTACTTATTTAAACCATTAGGGTACTATCCCAGTTAACAGAGCAATTTTATTTATACATTTCCATTTTTACAAATAGAAGTACTTGACATTACTGAATTACAGCAAGTGTGGGTCAACAAGTGTGTATGTATGTGTGTGTATGTGCATAAAAGATTAATGAGTACAGAAGTTAAATAACAGCAAATACACTACTATAAAGCAAATATAAAGCAGTAATTTGAATTGGTAAGCATTGTTACATGTATTTCTTCTCTTTCTGCCCCCACTCGCTGCATGTGGTGGAGCAGTTATGATGTATTGTTCTTGTAAATACTTCCCAGCATTACAGTAATTCATAAGCATGCAGATTACAGCGACGTATACCAGTTACCATACTGTGTTTGGCAGTGGTCAAAAAGGTTTTAAACATCATAAACGCAGGAATGTGGATTTGGACGCCAATTGAACTACCACACAACCTTGGTGTTTGTCAAAGAACAGTAGGTAATTTAGCTGGGGATTTTTACATGGGTGGTGAGAGATAAACACGGATATTCTGTATTTAGACGGCAATTAAATTACCATGAGAAACAATTACCGATTACCATGAGAAACAATTGCTGTCCAAATAGGACTTAAAACTTCCAGATCTTAGAGCTTGAGGGGGGGTTATGTAGAAATAGGGATAGTAATGCCGGTTTCACACAGCACAAGGCAGCAAAGCGGAAGCGGTGCATACACAGCAAGTTGGCAGAGCAAAAGCACCTGAACCTCAAAGTTCTAGCAGCACTAACAGAGCAATCGCACCATAGTTCGTTTTAATCGAACCAAACATGATAAATGTGAACACACCCTAAGAGATTAATTTCACAGTGTTAACAGCTTTTTTGAGAGTGCCTGAACTTTTGAACTTTGAAGTTTGACACAAAGCAACTTCTTTGATTTATGATTGCTGATACAATAAACATGGTTCATGTTTACGCTGTTAATATGCAGGTATTCTCTAGCTAGCTCATTTTTAATCTAGTATTCTATACTATCCACTCGTCTTCACATGTATAAACTTAGTAAAACATGGTTTTGTTGAAAGTATTGTTTTTGTAACTTGTTTTCAGATCTTCTCGTCTTTAGAGAAAACTGTTGACTTTACACTCAAAATATGTGTTATTACTTAGAAATAGTAACTACTTAGAAATTAAGATAACCTCTGAATGCATTGCTAGCCCACCCCAACATTTATGAACAATAATAATGATGAATTCTGACCAATAATTAATTATATTTTTTGTAAAACAAGCAAAATGTAATTTGATTTTTCATATGCCATAGCTATGCATAACTACACACTAGACAAATTCAGCCAAGGTGAATACATCTCAATTTTCAGTTGAGTAATGAATGAATGCAGTGGTTCTCAACTCCAGTCCTCGGGGCCTACTGCTCTGCACATTTTGTATGTCTCCCTCATTTATCGCACCTGATTCAGATCATCAGCTCGTTAGAAGAAAGATCCATAAACTGAACTGAGTGTGTCAGATTCAGTGTCAGATTCAGAAACATACCAAATGTGCAGAGCAGTGGGCCCCGAGGACTGGAGTTGAGAATCCCTGAATTAATGCATAATTTAATTAATTATATTTTATTTACTGACAACAACAGGAAACATGAATAAATGAGTAAAAGAAGAAGTAAAAGTAACCATGACAATAAACACTGACACATGAAACAAAACTTTATTTAAACATATTGTTCAGACAATCATGTATTTAGAGGTGGTGAACCCACATCCTACTGTCATCTCAACACCAATTCACCAATTCTGCAGCTGAACACCATGCCCACCCTCACCTGTCTTTGCTGGGGTCCCTGTAATAAGAGCACTGTAAGTCGCTTTGCTTGAAAGCATCTGCTTGAATTCTTTTTTATGCCTTGGGCACAAACACACAATAAAGCTGCTTATTTCTAAAAGTTCATTCCTTTAAAGGAGAGTCCACTTTTGGAAGCCGCATTTGGAATTGTTTGAAGCCGCATTTAAACTGCATTTTGGAAGTTCAAAATCGGGGCACCATATCAGTCCATTATATGGAGAAAAATTCTGCAATGTTTTTCTCAAAAAACACAATTTCTTTACGACTGAAGGAAGAAATACACCTTGTATGGCAAGGGGGGTGAGTACATTATATGTGAATCTTTGTTTTGGAAGTGGACTTCTCCATTAAGGTGCTATTATAATATACAGGTGCATTTCAGAAAATTAGAACATAGTGAAAAAGTTAATTTTTTTTGTTTGTAACTTATTTCAAAAACTGAAACGTTCATATATTCTAGATTCATTACATGCAAAGTAAAACGTTTCAAAAGTTTTTTGTTTTAATTTTGATGATTAGAGCATACAGCTCATGAAAGTCAAAAATCCAGTATCTCCAAAGTATTAGAATAATTACATTTAAGTTTCATTAAATGCCCACCCCTACAGTATAAATTCTGGGTATCTCTTGTTCTTTGAAACCACAATAATGGGGAAGACTGATTTGGCAATGGTCCAGAAGACAATTATTGAGACCCTCCACAAAGAGGGTAAGT
The DNA here is from genome assembly GCA_012976165.1 of Labeo catla. Classification (NCBI taxonomy): domain Eukaryota; kingdom Metazoa; phylum Chordata; class Actinopteri; order Cypriniformes; family Cyprinidae; genus Labeo; species Labeo catla. The sequence continues at coordinate 38,687 of VONZ01000646.1, read as the reverse complement.
CACAGAAGGTCATTACTGAAAGGGGTGGCTGTTCACAGAGTGCTGCTTCAAAGCATATTAAATGCAAAGTTAACTGGAAGGAAGAAATTGGGTAGGAAAAGGTGCACAAGCAATAGGGGTGACTGCAAGCTTGACAATACTGTCAAGCAAAGTCAATTCAAACACTTGGGAGAACTTCACAAGGAGTGGACTGAAGCTGAAGTCAGCGCATCAAGAGTCACCACGCTCAAACGTCTTCAAGAAAAGGGCTTCCAAGCTACTTCTGAAACAGAAACAATGTCCAAAGCATCTTACCTGGGCTAAGGAGAAAATAAACTGGACTGTTGCTTAGTGGTCCAAAGTCTTCTTTTCAGATAAAAGTAAACTTGCCCATCATGTTCAAATCTTAATCCCGAGTCTGCAGACTGGAGAGGCACAGAATCCAAGCTGCTTGAAGTCCAGTGTGAAATTCAGTGTGAAGTCAGCAATGATTTGTGGTGCCGTGACGTCTGCTGGTGTTGGTCCACTGTGTTATATCAAGTCCAAAGTCAGTGCAGCCGTCTACCAGGAGATTTTGGAGCACTTTATGCTTTCATCGCTGACAAGCTTTATGGAGATGCTGATTTCTGATTTCTGAGATGCTGCTGGCCTGAAGTATTGAGTGCATAAATAAACATACTTTAGAGAACTTGAACTTTTATGTTTTGCAGATCTGTTTTTTAATGGTCTTTTTATTAATTATTAGAAATATTCTAATATTTTGAGATACTGGATTTTTGACCTTCATGAGCTGGAAGCTGTAATCATCAAAATTAAAACAAAAGAACTTTTGAAATCTTTTACTTTACATGTAATGAATCTAGAATATATGAAAGTTTCAGTTTTTTTTTTTTTTTAAATAAGTTACAAACAAAAAATGAACTTTTTCACAATATTCTAATTTTTTGAGATGCATCTGTAAATGCTTGCATACATTTCACACAATTGATTTGGGGGTTTAAAGGTTAGTTCATCCAAACATGAATTCAGTCATTTTTTACTTGCCTCCACACTGTCCACTGTTTTTTTTTTTTTCTGAACACAAAAGGTGATTTTGGTCAAGTTTGTCCTGCTGGTTTCTGTTCATACAACATCAGTCAATGGAGCCTGAGATTCAGAAGGACGTGACATGTGGCCAAGTATGGTGACTTGAACTCGGACCCTCGAACCCATCCAAGTGCACACACATAGTAATGAGTAGTGAACAAACACACACACACCGTAAACACACACCCAGTGGGCAGCCATATTGCTATCGCTGCAGCGCCAAGGGTGCCTTGCTCAAGGGACTCACCTCAGTCGTGGTATTGAGGGTGGAGAGAGCACTGGTTATTCACTCCCACCACCTTCAATCCCTGCCAGACCTGGGATTCAAATCCGTAACCTTTTGGTTACAAGCCTGACTCCCTAACCATTAGGCCACAGCTGCCCCCTTGAAGAAGCTTCATAACATTACTTTTTGGCCTTTTTGCCTTTATTGTGATAGGACAGATCATTAGCTGACAGGAAGCAAAGTGGGAGAGAGAGAAGGGGGCGGGAGCGGTAAAGGTCCTCGAGCCGAGATTCGAACTTGGGACGCCCGTAGCGCAACAGCGCCGTATGTTGGCGACCTTCATGACATTAATTGATGATGATTTTGAAGCTTCTGAAACTCGGGCTCCATTGACTGATGAAACCAGCAGAACAAACTTGACCAAAATCACATCATCAGTGTCTTTTAGTCTTTTCTAGATGCTCCCTCTGGCTCTGAGCTCACTGAGGATGAAGAGACCACAGCAACAACCAATCCAGATGAGGCAATAAGGGCAGGTGGAGTGATGGAGGATCTCATCCATGGCACACCAGGATGCTGCTGTAGATTTCTTCTTTCTCAGTGCACACCAGTCTGCAGACATTTTAGATCATACAAAGATGCACAAATATAATACAAATGCTCTCATTTTAATAGCACAATATAATGTGATCTCTGTATTAGAAGTATCAAAATGATCTTACGTTATACTTTTGTTTCAGGTACTCCTTTTCCCCCCACAAATGCTGCTGTCACCTTTCCTTGCAGGTCCTGCTCCACCACAAAAGCTTTGCAGCAAAGGCACAGAAATCAAGAATCAGGAATGTGCTGTAATAGCTCTGTTTGAAATTACAACAAATAAAATAAAGTACAACTTAAGATTTAAAAGATGCTCTATTATTTTCTGTAGATTACTCACTAAAAGCCTTTGAAGGCAGTATTCCTAAATCAGTCACTCTGCACTGGGTAAGCACACGTGTGTCTCATCTGTCCCTGTAACATCCAAATTCAGTTACCTCTGTGATTCATGTGCTCAATACTGCATTTGCATGTTGAGGTAGTTGCTGATGTGTTAACTGGCTTTTTATCAAATGATTCTCAACTTATTTACAGTGCCAATTGACAAATGAAATAGATAACTCATGTTTAGTTACTTTATGTATGTGTTTATTGACATTACTTACATTCAGCTAAAGCAGTGTTGACAACACTGAATCCTACATAATAAGCACACATAACGTACATCAGTCACTCCGATGTCTGTTTCATGTTGTGATGTGCTCATCTGCAATTCTCTTCCTGTCAGTTGTTAAATAGACATCTAGTAGTTGTCTTTAAGATGTATATGGTTTATGTAAACGCACTTTAGAGACGGAGCTCTACTGTTTGCTATACATAAATCATATTTTTACAGCAAAATCACAAATATACTATACTATTTAATGTCTTTACACCTTATGCAAATAGGTTTACAAATAGGGACCCGGGCGTGGCACAGGGGCTCTACAGTGCCCCCTGGAACACCTTTTGAAATCTTGATGTATATCCCACACATACTTGCACATATGCATATGAAACTCGGTACACATATAGATCTCACTGAGTCGAACAACTCTCGCACTCTATGTCATTAGCTAATCCCAACAGGAAGTGAGTTATTCAGGGCTGTGTAAAAAGGGCATGCTCTGGAATTTTATATACTCCTCGGTGGCCTTTATTCAGACGGTCACCAAACTTGGTCAGCATGACCTCAAGACATTGGGGATGCTAAATTGCGGAGGGTTTTTTGATATCTGGAAAGGTTTGGCCGTGGCGAGGCAACAAAATTATGGCGAGAAATGAGAAACAGGAAATGGCTAATAACTATTGCACACATTGTCTGATTCTGATGAAACTTCAGGAGTTTGTTCGTTGTATGAGGCCGATCACATAGATGTGACTATTAGGAGTCAAAGTTATAGCGCCACCAACTGGCAGCAGGAAGTGTGTCGTTTTCAAAATGCTTTTAAATCAGCCTCTTAATTTTACTCGATTTGCTTCAAACTTCATCAGAATAATGTCAAAACACGGCCGATGAGAATCTGTAAAGGGATCGTGGATACATTAAATGCTGTTGCCATGGCAACGTGTCAAACTTTAACATTTGTTTCCTGTGTTTTTGGGGCACTTAATAAGCTTAGATTTTCATGAAACTCAACACACACATCAGTATTAATGATAGTTAGACACTGGCAAAGGCTCATAAATGGGCGTGGAGGAGGCGCTCTATAGCGCCACCTTTTGTCAAAAGTTGGGGGGTTAGTTTTAGCTACAGACACCAAACTAGGTATGTATATTGGTCTCATCAAGCCGGACAACTTTCTAATTTACACCCATTAGCTGCAACCAACAGGAAGTCTGCTATTTTGATTTGAATGTGGATTTTTGGAAAAATCAGGCTATAAACAAATTCATACTCCTCCAAGCAGGAATAAGTAGTTCACACCAAACTTTGTCAACATGATGCCAACATACTGAAGATGTTAAATTGCGAGCGGATTTGGGATATCTTGAACGGTTGATTTATGGTGATTTATTAAAGTAGCAGTAAAAAACATAACCGTAATTTTAAAATGCAGCATCCAAACACTTCAAAACTTTTTACATACATAGAACTAGTCATTCTGAGAAATAAATGCTTACTTCCATCGATATAAAATAGTCTACAAAAAATAGAAAATTAAAAAACTATTAAACATCTGATCTCACTCTAACTCTCTCACTCTAACTCTGTGTCGGGGGATGGGCTTAAGTCTGTGTATGTGTGTGTGTAAGTGTGACTGGGGGTAGTTGAGTGGCTGTGTGTGTGTGAGAGAGAGAGAGAGAGAGAGAGTGCATTTAAAGTGCATTATCCTAACTCTTCACAACTTTTTACATATGAAAAACAAGTCATTCTTAGGAAATATGTTTATCATGTTTTCAGAGACCGCAAAAACATTTAAAATATCACACTTGTAAACTGGCAGATGAAGACTGTAATACCAAGGATGAACACAAGATGACCTCATAGGATAAGGAATCTTTTTCAGCTCATTCTCAGTGTATCAGAATGACTTAAAAGCATTTTGCTTTTAACCCTTTCATTGCTGTAACCCTTCAATCCAAACTGAATTTTTAGGGATACTGTTAATCAAGTGCCGCTTGGCACTGCTTTCTGATAACACCAGAGGGTGCGGTTCTGGAAATGGCGAGGCCGTCATTGCTGCTTACAACTATGTATTTATAATTTGTGCCTATTGTGTGCTTTGTTGACAAATAAGTAATCTAATTTAGCTTCAAAGTGTTATCGTTACCTCCTAATACTATGTGAATGACTCAACTTCCTGCCATAATGGCGTTCATTGCGATATCATTTAAGCTTACTCGAAACTAATGTTAAGTCATTTCTAGTTGTTGTTTACATCTAGTTTATTTCTACAATATATATATATATATATATATATATATATATATATCACTTGATTTAGGTTGAGTAGAGTGGGATTATGGTGTTTATATGTCACACATTGTGCATTTTGGTGGCTTTGTTCGTCATCATTCTTCCTGCTGTGTTACACGATGTATGTTAATTAGAAATGCCACTTGTATATGTGAAGATGTACATAATTTAATTCAGTGATGTTAGATAGTGTTGTAACTTTGTATTTTCTACATTTATTTATAGGAAACCACACAAAGCATACATCCCTGTTAAATTTGTACTTCCATCAGCGTTGATACGTATACGTTTATCTATCACTGTTTACACTGAAAGTAATAAAATCAGAATCATTCTCACCAAAGTTTTGGTGCTGCCTTAGCTATTGTTTGTTATTGATGTTTTAATCAGGTTACTTGTCGGCCGGGTAAGAAACATTCTCTTACACTTGCCCCATCACAAAATCCACTTGTCCTGGACAAACAAACAAGCTTTAATGTGAATTATACCCCTTACAGACCAAAACAACTTTTTTGTACCAGGCTGTAAATATATATATTTTTCTGCTGTAAAGTTGGGCATTTTAACATGGGGGGTCTATGGGATTAACTCCTGTTTGGAGCCAGTCTCTAGTGGCCAGTCAATGAATTGCAGTTTAAGTCACTTCCGTGTTGGTTTTTAAGAGAGAGACTGGAAGGTTGCCGCTTGTACAGCAGCGTGGTTTCGCATACACAGAGTGATTGTGCTAGACTGGTCTGCCTGCAGTCCAGATCTGTCCCCCTGCAAAAAAACCTGCACTGGCCCTTTATGGGCCCACTTAGGGTTAGCGTAAGGGCCCCCAACAGGCTGCCAACATAGGGCCTCTTAGACTTTGTTCATTGGCAAAACACTGGTCCCTTAGCAGGGCTGTATGTTACATTTTTTGCCACATAGCACTGGTGCTAGAGATGTTTAAAGTTTTGTAGCACAGGCCAAACAGTTGTAGCACATGTAAGGGGTGGGCGATATGGCAAAAATATCATACCACAATTTGTTTTTCAGGAATATCACAATTCATGATTTTATCATGAGGGCAAAAAAAGCCTTTCAAGATAACAAAATATAATATATTAAAGAATGGCAGAGATTTGGGCGTGGGTGAAGTGGGTGAAGATAAAAATCTTTGTATTTTATATTTGTTATTAGAAAATAAGAACAAAGATATACATTACAAATATATATATACAAATAAATAAAACAAACACTAGTATTTTTTAACAATAGTATTTTCCCTCTACTGTCAAATGTGTACCAGCTATTGTTTACTTATCCATATTATTTAAAATATCTTCTTTTGTGTTCAGTGCAAGAAAGAAATTAATACTGGTTTGGGACAACATGTGAGTGAGCAAATAATGACAAATTGTATTTTTGGGTAAACCATTCCGACAAGCGACACCATGTTTAGTTCTGTTGCTTTAAGAGCTGCATGCATCCGTTTCTCTCTCAACGGTTTACTTTAATTTTAAGATATAACCTACTATGTTTATATGTAAAGCTTATGCGTTTTGACAGTAACCTATTAGATGCAAAATCAATCAGATGCGGCAGTAATCAGTCGCTGTTTAACACGTGTGTATGCTCTTCAGGTAGGCGCTCGGAAAAAGCGAACAGCATGTGAATTAACCGGCAAGGCTTTAAAGCAGATGCAAATAATGCACTTTTGTGATTGTGAATAAGTGCAGTGTCCCACAAGTGTTATTCTACAATATATTGAGCTGGATGCACCAGAACTGCAACTCCTAGAATGTGCGTTGTAGCACAATACTAGGATAATTCTTAAAAAGAAGATTGTGGAAACATTATAACCGTCCACGATCAAAAATCGTCATACCAACCACTATGTATAATCACACACAGAAACAGCAAAATTCACATCACTTCACATGACTAAGCGGCTGTGTTATGAACATGCACAACTGTATCGCACGCATGCTACAGTGGTAAATTTATTGTACAGACCTGCTTAGGTCTTGTCAAACTGTAGCTCCGTGTAGGAGCTAGACTAGTCAAGGGAGTATCACTTCTGTTGGGTGAAAATATTGCCAGAGACAAGATTACCGAATCAGAGGCACTTCTAACAGATTTTGTGAAAGACATGGAGGTATACTAATAGGGAAGCCAATATGTCTTATAATGTCCATCTTTGCCTCCATTTACCAAAAAATCGTCATGAAACCCCCTGTGTCAGCACTGGTTCTGTCAGGACCACTGTCGTCAAAATGATAGACAGTTAGCATACAGTTTGGTTTGGCGGCATTGTTCTGTTTTGGGCAAATAACTCCCTGCCCATCCATGCAGCATATCATGAATGGGCAGGAAGAGCAGCAATAATAACCCCCCCAACACAAACAACAGGCCAGAACCCCCCCCAAACACAAATGATGGCATGTCGGAAAGAAGCATGTTCTTCTGGAATAACAAAGACTGGGGCGGCAGCCCTTTAGCGAGAAGTAGTAGCGAACGGGTGCTCTGCTTATAAGCAGCTAAGAAGAGCAGCAAGCCCCTTACCAGAGGAGTGTAGCAGTGAAGGGGTGCTCTTCTTCATAAACAGCTAAGAAGAGCAGCAAGCACCTTTACTGTGGTAACTGCCTGGGGCATTTAACATTCTAACCTGTATAAGCTAGAGTTAAAGTGTTTTTATTTTTATTTATTTTTTTATATTGTATGTCATCTTTTGTCATATTCTTAACATTCTATTAAGTGCATTATTAATATACGAAAGAAGGCAATAAATGATGGCCAAATTAAACGATACTTGTAGATTTACACTAAAATTGCCAGTAGGTGGCAGCAAGTCACTGTCTTAATGAGAAAGGCCTCGCCTCTTTCCTTCATTCATTCAGCAAAGAAGCGGCTGTAGTTATGAAAGGGTTATTCGTTGGAACTATAGTTTGTTGTAAAGCAACAAAAAATATTGACAATATTGTGTTTAAAATGTAGGCTACATTTAAAATGTTCACTTAATATTACATTTTGTTGAACTGTTGAACATTTGCAAACTTTTGGATATTCAGAGTTGCATTCTTGCTTGTATTTTAAACATGAAAAACAATAACCCGCACAGGGCATGTTTCTAAATCAAAGAGTTTCTTAAATCGATCTCTATTTAAAGTCAATATTTGTTCTTCATGCTATTAAGTGCTACAAATCTACTTTAAAAATACAATGAACAGCAGTGCGATTTGCTAAAGCAGCATACTTGTGGGCATCCTATCATACACACGCTGCTGTTGTGGATGCAGTCAGTTTTAACGCAAAAGATGAGGTAATTTGATGTAATTTTACCATTTATGATACTCCAATTTCCTATTTTATACTAAAAGCAGTATTTTGCTTATCAGAAATACATACCACGTTTTAATGTTGCTTTAAATTGCGGTAGAGTTAAACAAATAGCAAAGCTCCGCATTTTGTTTGCGTACCAGCAGGTACGTACAAGCAGGTCTAGCACAAACATGATACTGAACACTAGATAAGCCTTAACAAGCAAGCAAAATCCCAATATTGTGATAGTGTTAAAGCAAGACCTCCTGTAATAGCATAGACTGGGGCAGCATGCCTTTAAAGAAGATGAAAAGCAGTGAAGGGTGCTCTTATTTATTAAGAAGCTGAGAAGAGCAGCATGCCCCTTTAATACAGTACAGCATATGGTGCACAGGCATATTGCCATTATCCACATAATCAACAGCTTTAATAACGAGGTTTTTTTAGTAGCAAAATCTAAATACAGCGCATTAAGTATCATATCAAGCATGTTACCGATACACTAGATAGCTTTAATCAACAGCAAATTACCGACTACAGCGTTTTTTAAATAATAGTTGGATAAATTTAAAGAAACTGCATTCCCAATACTAAAACAGCAAGCCTGTTTTACATCTGACAGCCGAGCATATCCGCAAACTCATAGAAAATAACCAAAACAATCCAAGGTTTTTATTTAGCACAGTGGCTAGATTAACAAATAACCAGACGCCACCTGATCTAAATATTCCTTTACAGTTTAATAGTAATGATTTTATGAATTTCTTCACTGATAAAATAGATAACATCAGAAATACAATAACCAATGTAGATTATACTGCGTCTAATATGTCATCTTCTTTCATCACACCCAAAGAAAAACTGCAGGACTTTACCGCTATAGGACAGGAAGAGTTAAATAAACTCATCACTGTGTCTAAACCAACAACATGCCTATTAGATCCCGTACCCACTAAATTACTAAAAGAATTGTTACCTGTGGCAGAAGAACCGCTTCTCAATATTATCAACTCATCGTTATCTTTAGGTCACGTCCCTAAACCATTCAAGCTGGCGGTTATTAAGCCTCTTATTAAGAAACCACAACTAGACCCTAGTGAACTGGCAAATTACAGACCCATTTCTAATCTTTCATTTATGTCTAAAATTTTAGAGAAAGTTATATCTGCTCAACTGTGCTCATTCTTGCAAAAAAATGATATCTATTAAGAATTTCAGTCAGGTTTTAGGCCCCATCACAGCACAGAAACTGCACTTGTTAAAATCACTAATGACTTGCTTCTTGCGTCAGACCAAGGCTGCATCTCAGTGCTAGTTTTACTTGATCTTAGTGCTGCGTTCGACACTATAGATCCTGACATACTAATAGATCGACTACAAAATTATGCAGGTATCAAAGGGCAGGCTTTAAGATGGTTTAGATCCTACCTGTCTGATCGCTACCACTTTGTTTATTTAAATGGGGAGTAATCACAGTTATCACCAGTAAAGTATGGAGTGCCACAAGGATCTGTTCTAGGTCCTCTACTATTTTCAATATACATGCTGCCCCTTGGTAATATTATTAGAAAACACGGGATTAGTTTCCATTGTTATGCTGATGATACTCAACTATATATCTCAACAAGACCAGATGAAACTTCTGAATTATCGAAGTTAACAGAGTGTGTTAAAAATGTAAAAGATTGGATGACCAATAATTTTCTGCTATTAAATTCAGATAAGACAGAGATATTACTTATTGGACCTAAAAACAATACACAGAATCTTTTGACTTACAATTTACAACTAGACGGATGTACTGTTACTTCCACTACAGTCAAAAGCCTGGGTGTTATATTAGACAGCAACTTGTCTTTTGAAAATCATATTTCTCATGTTACAAAAACAGCATTCTTCCATCTTAGAAACATTGCCAAGCTGCGAAACATGTTACCTGTTTCTGATGCAGAAAAGCTAGTTCACGCATTCATGACCTCTAGACTGGACTATTGTAATGCACTACTAGGTGGTTGTCCTGCATCTTCAATAAACAAGCTACAGATAGTCCAAAATGCAGCTGCTAGAGTCCTTACCAGGTCAAGAAAATATGATCATATTACCCCAATTTTAAAGTCTCTGCACTGGCTACCTATTAGGTTCCGCATCAGCTACAAAATAGTACTTCTTACCTATAAGGCACTTAACGGTTTAGCTCCTGCGTACCTAACTAGTCTTCTACCACGCTACAATCCATCACGCTCCCTAAGGTCACAAAACTCTGGACTGTTGGTAGTACCTAGGATAGCAAAGTCCACTAAAGGAGGTAGAGCTTTTTCACATTTGGCACCCAAACTCTGGAACAGCCTTCCTGATAACGTTCGGGGTTCAGACACACTCTCTCTGTTTAAATCTAGATCAAAGACACATCTTTTGAGCCAAGCATTCAAATAATGCATCTCATAAACTTTTCCTGCAGTTATATCTGATCAAATGCTCATTATTAATCTTTTAGCTCTGGTTTAACAAATCTTCCTTTTCTTAGTTTGAACAGCAGCTACGCTAATTATATTCCTATTTGTTCTCTGTTTTTGCCAAGGGATTGACATCCCGTGGTAACTAGGAATACACAAGCTCCAGTGTGGATCCAGAACACTTAAGAAGAGATGATGCCAACCCCACAGAGGACTTCAGATGATGCCAACCCTGAAAACATACAGCACTACCGAATTCTGCTACAAATTTATAGTGTTCTTTGTCTGTTTGATTACGTCATTAATTGATATTTACTACACATCTCTCCCATATGTACATCAAGCTACTACTACATATATTGTAAAAATGTCAATTTGGTGTAAAGCTGCTTTGCAACGATATGTATCGTGAAAAGCGCTATACAAATACATTTGAATTGAATTGAATTGACAACAGATTTAAAAACAAGCCTCGCTATGGTAAGTTTAACTAGTAATATTACCAGCGTGTTATATTTCAACCAATAAGCCTAAGCAACAGTGTGCCAAGCAAACAACGTTACTGAATAACTAACCTTAACCCAACAAACACAGAACGTTGCTACAACGTAGCCAACCTTTTAGCAACGTTGTAACAACATGGCTAAATGGTTGTTGGTTCTACATTGTCTTGTTAAGGTTGTTACTGCGTTGTCACAATGTTGTCATTCAAGCACGGATCGCTGAAGGTTGTGCTTAGGCTGTCTGGACAACCACTGTACGACGTGTACTCGTCACTGTTCCGAAGCGCATTTTACAACTGAACAGACCGTTGGGCCGTTATTCTTTTTCAAGCCAGGATAAGTGAGTATTGCTTTGGTTTTTCTCAGATAAATATGTAAATATCCAAACGAAACCTACAATTTTCGTGTCCAATGTGAGATGTATTTGTTCTGCTAATAAACTGAATGGACAGAATAGCTGACAATTCACATAAACCCGTTTGCGATCGGGTTTGGTGTAATGCTAACTATATTTCTTTCACTATTCAGATAACGTTGCTGATATTTAGGAAAAAGAGTTAAACATATTCAGGTCATGTAAATGATAAAGTGTCTTAACATTACGCCAAAAGTTATAAGCCATAATGAAGCTATGAAAAGTGATTAACATTTCAGCACAACAGACAGCAACATAAGCGCATTCAATCTAGTCTACAAATAATATCTGTTACCTATTGGCCAATAAATTGTTAGATTTAACTCGCCAGTGTTTTTGTTAAACGTGTACATCTGTTCCTACATTTGAGCACTCGGACTGAACGGTTATGTTTCACTCTGTCTATGTAGAACAGTGAGCGCATTATTGGCTGAGGAAAGAGCTCCGCGTTTCTCTCACACACGCTATAATGTCTTACAATGAGATTAAAATTGGCACAGTATATAGATCATTTTTTTCCAGTTAAAATGAATTAGTTTTCATTGACTAAGGCTCACAGATTGCGTTCACGTTCTGATTTCAGCAAATCAGTTTGAGCCAAAGCAGACAACGTGATTAAAATTCATTAACCAATCATCAGATCTTATCGCTTTTCATACTGATATTAGGCGTCAATTTAGCAGATAGACAGATAGATAGATAGTATATATAGGACATCTATATATTTATCTATTAGAACACTATTAATTATTATAAAATTAATCACATTAATTATTACAAAAACGTATTAAACACTGCTTAGGTTTGTAGGTACAGAAATTAAATAATCAAATAAATTTGCATTTTTTTCACTGTATAAATTAAATATAGAATAATCATTGTTAAAGGAACAAATTTATTTATTTATTTATTTTATTAGGTCCTTTTCATATATACTAGATTAATCCAAACTAAAAACCAAGTGTGAGATTTTTAATATTGCTTTAATGTTCTGTACAGCTGGTATTGGCATGATACTAAGTTTGACATTTAATTTTACAGCGATCAGTTACCCCACATTTACAAGATGGTTCATTGGACTTCTTCTCCCAATTTTAAGTAAGTATTCATATACTTGAGCTCAAACCTGTCACCCTACACATTTCATTCACATCTTTTTCTTTCATATCTGTACTATCCTATTATAATAAGGACCTAAAAAAATGAAAAAAAAAAAAAAAAGATTTGATAGATGTTTAAAATAACTTTAAAATGTCTCAGTGCAAAAGCAGTGATGTAGTGGTGCCTGAAGAAGTGGGTATATGCATAATTTATAATATATGTTTGTGTGTGTGTGTGTAATTAACACAATCAACGTCCAGAAACATGGCAAGGAGATTGGTAATGTGACATCCATGTGACATCAGGGGTTTAACAGTATACAACACATTGATTAATAGCGATATTTATGTGTTGTGCACGCCTAAACTTTTTCTCAGAACGATATTTTCTTTCACTCGCAATGCGCAGCAGCCAGGAAAGTTGTTTTTATCAAGGAAAAAGGAGAAAGTAAGTGTTTTATCTCATTTACATTATGTATTTTATAAGATAATATTACTTTTTAAAAATATTTGTATGCTGTATGCCCTAAACAAGCCTAAACGTTTCTCACAGATTTGAATTGCTATGCAGTGTGGAGTACGGAGGTCGCTTTTACCAGGTAAACATCAGTAGTAAGTGTTTTACCTCATTAATAGCAATATTTAAGGATTGTGCACTCCTAAACTTTTTCTCAGAGTGATATTTTCTTTAACTTGCGATGTTGAGCAGGAAAGTTGGTTTTATCAAGAAAAACACAAAGTAAAGGTTTTATTTCATTTACATTAGGTATTATATAAAGATCATATCTTTATTAAGATATTTGTATGCTATGCACCTAAACGAGCCTAAATGTTTCTCACAGATTTGCTATGTAATGCTGATGGAGGTCACTTTTAATAGGGAAACACTAGAAGTAAGTTTTTTTATCTCATTTAAAATATGTATTTCATAAGATCATATTGAGTTATAGCAACATTTATGTGTTGTGCACTCCTAAACTTTTCTCAGATGGATTGTTTTTCTTTCGCTCAGGAGATGATGTGCTTGAAGAGTATGAATCCACCAATACATTAAGTCGGATGAGAAGATTTTTGTTAGGACACATAACAGAGACATGGGTAAGCCATAATTGCATATTTTAAGATGCTTTTTTTTTAAACAATAATAAGAAAGAATCTGGTTTCCTTTGGGTTTGCACTGTCATTTATTTATGTGCTGTCCCATTTATGCGCATTCATTTTGGTAGGAGGAGTCCAACTTAAATGTAGAGAGAGATCAGTACGCACTTGGAATTATGACTTTGTCGCTGATGTTAAAAGACCAATTTTCCAGTAAGACTGACAATATATATGTACATAAATTTACAGTGAATTAAATGCTTTTACTCAAAGTAATTTATTTGCTTTTTGTATTCTATTGTATTATCTAGATTTAAACTGTCAGATTGGCATCTACATTAATGTTAGTCTTTTTGGTTCTTATTTCGAGGTCACTGTAGCCACCCAGATCCAGACTGTATCCAGGTCAAATGGTCACTGCAGGTACCCGGATATAGTCCGTACCCAGCCCAGATAGTGGATCAGCACCTAGAGATGATCTCTACAGCCCTGAATGTCAGCGGAGACCAGGACAAATAGATGAGCGCCAGAGACTGATCCCATCTGAAGACCTTGTCACCTAGATGGTGATCCGGACAAGACCACAGGAACCAGATGAGTTCTCTGCACAAACTTTGTTGCAAGGTAGATTTAAAATTTCGTCTGGCCAGAGGAAAACAGAACTATTTTAACACACTATTTCCCTGTTTAAAGGGCTACTCCACCCCAGAATGAAAATTTTGTCATTAACCACTTACCCCCATGTTGTTCCAAACCTGTAAAAGCTTAGTTCATCTTCAGAACACAAATTAAGATATTTTTGATGCATTCTGACAGCTTTCTGACCCTCCCATATATACAGTAATGTAATTAACACAATCAACGTCCAGAAATGTGGCAAGGAGATCCATAAAATAATCCATGTGACATGTCTTACAAAGCTACGGGAACATACTTTTTGTATGCAAAGAAAACAAAAATAATTAGTCTCCTCTGCATCAGTATCACCTGAATGCAAACAGAGTATTGTTCAAATCAAAGTGTAAATAAATATAGAAGACGTATCTGTGTGGCACAGATGACACAAAACAGCATACGCCATTTGTGTTCAGGTAAAACATTCTAAAATGGTGCTATAGGGTAATGCAGAGGAGACAAATTTTTGAATAAAGTTGTAATTTTTTTATTTCTTTGTGAGAATAATGACAATTTTCATTTTGGAGTGGAGTAACCTTTTAATACTGTAAAGCTGCTTTAAAACTCTACATTGTAAAAAACATTATATATAATGGTGACTTGACTATTTGACACTTGTCTCTGACATTTCACCTGATAAATGGATGTGAACTTATCCTGTTTTTTATGTTTTGTTTTATTTTTCAATTTTACAGGAGCACTTTTGTGATGCTGCAAGTGAGAATGTATATCTTGCTTGGCTGAAAACTGCAGAGAAACGCATCTTGTCATGCTGAAAACAAAAAATGAGACTATACTCTCTTCAAGGAGGTCCAAACACCATTAACAAAGACTGTTGTTGTCATTATAAACCATATGACATTAAGAGTACATAATATGCACCACATTAGAATGTGTATTTTGTGTCTTTGCATTGATATGCCTTGGCATTATGATGTTTTAATTGCTGTAAGAACATGTTTTTACATGTATTGAAAACACTGAATGTGAAGAAATTTTGTTGCAGGGAAAATTATACGTTTCATTTTGTAAATAAATGTAAATGTGCATTGTTTTGTGTGTTTTTTTTTCCACCTGAACATTGTTGCTGTTGACCAGTTAATCCAACTTTGGTATTTTCATCATCCATTCTGGTGTTAATATTTTACATGTTAAAAGTTTGTTAGTAACACTGTCAGGGTGTTAATAATGTTAACTCTTTCAAAAGTGTTAATTTTTAAACTTTACCGCTGGTAAAGTTTACAGAGGTTCACCGGTTTAAGAAATTTCTGATCGTAAAAACCTGCTTCTTTTCACTTTCAAGGTATTGTTTTAACTATAAATGTACTGATTCAAATTAGTAATCAATAATAATGATTTTACACTCTGCGCGCCTCCCCTAACATGGTCTCGTGTATTAACACGCAGAATGGAGTAGGGGGACGGAGCGGGCGCGGGCGCAGCAGGCTCAATCATTAAACGTTTCAAAGGAAGCATCATCACTGTCTTTACTGTTTGAGTTTAGGGAATATTTGCATTTATTTACACGCAACTAAAGTAGCTATTCATGTAGTGGACTGTCAGGACACTACTGAATGATGCGCATTTATAAGTAGGAATAGGCAAAGCCGACTGATAAAGTCTGTCGTATCAAGCTCCTATTTGAGTCCTACATTAGTGGCTTGGTATTTGATTTTTGATTTTTTGCTATTTTATTGTTCTCTGTTTAGACCTGTGCCTGCCGCACATCATTCTCTGGCCCCGGACTGTCTGTCTGGTTTTGACTTGTGTCTAAGTCGCTCTCGACTGCGCTCCCCTGCCCGCTGTATTTACCAGTCCGGAGACCACCTCGGCCGGTGACCTGCTGCTGCTTTTCTTTTTGTTTGTCAGCAAACGTTCTCAAATGCCTTTTTTCCATGTATGCAATGTTTTAATAAAGTTGGATTATATGAACCTGTATGGCATTTTTTCCTCTTTGAAGTTTCATAGCAGGTTTAATGTTAAAAAGAACAATTAATGATTAAACAGCATTTAAAAAAAAAAAAAATGCAAATAAAGTAAATAAAAAAATAAGACGCAGATTTATAATCTGGCATAAAAATAAATGTCGGAACGTCGTCTCGCAGTTGCTGAATGTCGCGCAACAACGTTGCTACAGCCTTTTCACGTCTTACATTTCAACGTTGCTACAATGTCGCAAGGACGTAGACTGCAACGTTGCCAAAGTAAAAATAGAACGTGGCAGCGACGTTGCCACAACGTAACTGTGTTTGTTGGGAATATACAAGTGATTGGATATTTGCCAACATAGCGTTAGGCAATGAGAATGAAATAAATAATAGCTTAGCTTCGTGACGATATTCGGAGACAAATGAAGGGTGAAATGGCCAGTTGTTACATGGATGCTTTTAACTCTCCTTGATATCTTACTTCTAGCGGGGAAAACAGATGTCCTGGTGCAGGCACATTAGCAAAACTCAGCGAAAATTGCGGGCATCGTGGGCAAAATGTTTACACCATGATGTGTCATTGCAAAAAGCAGTGCTTGCTCAGGTCACTTCCGAGTCCATCAGCTTATATCAATCAAGACGGCGAATTCGTGTTCGAGTTCAAGAACTCGAATCTGGCAAACGAAAGCAAACGAAGCCTCGTGAAGCACCGAGACTTTCCTCTGACTGTTTCGGGAAAAGATTCAAAGCTTCGAGAGTGTCGAAAACAGCGCGATCTGATGGTTAGTAAAAAAATAAAGCAGCCAAAAGCTTCTGAACTCCGTCGGAATAAGCATTTACCACAATTTCCATAGATCGATCCATGTTATATGCACAAATAAAAGCCTAACCGTGTGTTTGTTTGTTTGTTGAATTTCTGACTCTGATAAATTCATTTACCCATTGAACAGTGCCATTAAATGCAGTACGAATATCAATATATTGTAATAGAAGAATAATGTACACGTATATCAATTGCATATGTCATATATTTAATTTTCCTGAAATAATTTGTATTCTTCATATTTCTTAATAGACTGGGTATTTAAAAATCTAATTATTAAATAGGTCCCAATGAAAATGTACTCGCAAAGTAAGATCTGGGGGTCGAACATTAGGACACGCAAAATGAATCATGCACATGACTGGACAGAAAGTGAGGCTTCTACGAAAGGGATTTCTACGTTAACAAACCTCGCACCGAGGCTTCATCTGGCATGCCCTTTAACACAAGCTGATGTCTCAGTTCAAATGTCATTTCACTAGTTGACAGTCATTCAAGATTTAGCGATCCAAATTGGCTAATGATGTGGGAACACAAATTCGAAAAGCATATGTTGTCCATAAAAATGTAATGACATCTCTCATAAAGGTGTGCATCTTTACAAAGTAAACAATGGTCTAAAAAACACTTAGCCTCTTTGCTAATTAGCACACAAAATACCACTGGTATACTACCTACGCCGCCTCACCGGAAGTTGTACCCACGTTCTTTTTTACAGTAGCGCCCCCGGAAACTTGTGGATATGCTTAATTTAGTTCTCATCACAGTTTTCAAACATGCTGCAAAAGTGGGCATGGGATGCTGTGGAGTGGAGGGGGAAAAGGGGAGAAAGTCAACTTTGGGTTTAGACAGTTTTCATTTCGCTCCCATTGAGTTAACAGCACAAATAAATGCATAGCCATTTGCACTCTGCATCGAAAACATATATATGAACACGCTATTGCACCTCTATTAACTTTTAAGGCTTATTTTGCTGCATTTATAATCCTTTTGATGGGTTGCATCAAGGAGTTGTAAAAACCGCTATTACATTCATGAATGAATTGCGTTTGTGCCAAACTCTTACAAAGCAAACAAGAACAAACTTTCCTTCGATCCATGAACGTTTCTCTCAGTTAATATAGGCAATCAGCCTGAAGCGTCTGTCATAGCAAATCAACACACGGTGTCGTGAATAATTAGGCGAAGCGTCTTCTCATAGGATAAGAACACACAACTTCATGAATAATTATGAGACACCAACGCGTCATCCAAGTATTAGTCCGTTGCCACGTCACAAACTGTGACTGTGTTAATGGAAACATTAATAATGATGAATCTGCCATCTGGATCAGTAATGGATGTGTTAATGATCAACAGAATATTTTTATTTATTAACACTGAAACTCCTTGTTGTTTACTGTTGTACTGCCACACGCCAGTTCACATCACTTCACTACATAAGGCAGTGTAAGACAAGACTTAAATATAGCTGCAAGCAGCGATGACGGGCCCTCGCCGCCAGCGCATCCGCAACCCTGGTGCCATCAGAAAAACGGTGCCCAGCGGGCACATGCATTAACAGTATCCCTGTACCAGTTTGGATTGAAGTGTCACAGCAATGAAAGGGTTAAAATCAAAATGCTTTTAAGTCATTCTGACACAATGAGAATGAGATAGGATTAGAGTTGAAAAGATTCCTTATCCTATAAGGTCATCTTGTGTTCATTCTTGGTATTACAGTCTTCATCAGCTAGTTTACAAGTGTGATATTTCAAATGTTTTTGCAGCCTCTGAAAACATGATAAACACATTTCCTTAGAATGACTTGTTTTTCATATGTAAAAAGTTGTGAAGAGTTAGGATAATGCGTTTTAAATGCTCTCTCTCTCTCTCTCTCTGTCACACACACACAGCCACTCAACTAC
This sequence comes from Labeo catla, assembly GCA_012976165.1. Lineage (NCBI taxonomy): Eukaryota > Metazoa > Chordata > Actinopteri > Cypriniformes > Cyprinidae > Labeo > Labeo catla. The sequence continues at coordinate 19,713 of VONZ01000646.1, read as the reverse complement.
CTCAGTCAGACTTACACACACACATACACAGACTTAAGCCCATCCCCCGACACAGAGTTAGAGTGAGAGAGTTAGAGTGAGAGCAGATGTTTAATAGTTTTTTAATTTTCTGTTTTTTGTTGATTATTTTATATCGATGGAACTAAGCATTTATTTCTCAGAATGACTAGTTCTATGTATGAAAATTTTTTTAAGTGTTTGGATGCTGCATTTCAATATTACGGTTATGTTTTTTCTGCTAATTTCAAAAAATCACTATAAATCAACCGTTCAAGATATCCCAAATCCGCTTGCAATTTAACATCTTCAGTATGTTGGCATCATGTTTACAAAGTTTGGTGTGAACTACTCATTCCTGCTTGGAGGAGTATGAATTTGTTTATAGCCTGATTTTTCCAAAAATCCACATTCAAATCAAAATAGCAGACTTCCTGTTGGTCGCAGCTAATAGGTGTAAATTAGAAAGTTGTCCGGCTTGATGAGAACAATATACATACCAAATTTGGTGTCTGTAGCTAAAACTAACCCCCCAACTTTTGACAAAAGGTGGCGCTATAGAGCGCCTCCTCCACGCCCATTTATGAGCCTTTGCCAGTGTCTAACTGTCATTAATACTGATGTGTGTGTTGAGTTTCATGAAAATCTAAGCTTATTAAGTGGCCCAAAAGCACAGGAAACAAATGTTAAAGTTTGACACGTTGCCATGGCAACAGAATTTAATATATCAACGACCCCTTTACAGATTCTCATCGGCCGTGTTTTGTCATTGTTCTGATGAAGTTTGAAGCAAATCGAGTAAAATTAAGAGGCTGATTTAAAAGCATTTTGAAAACGACACACTTCCTGCTGCCAGTTGGTGGCGCTATAACTTTTACTCTCAATAGTCACATCTATGTGATCGGCATCATACAACGAACAAAGTCCTGACGTTTCATCAGAATCAGACAATGTGCGCAATAGTTATTAGCCATTTCCTGTTTCTCATTTTTCGCCATAAATTCGTCGCCTCGCCACAGCCAAACCGTTCGAGATATCAAAAATCCCCTGGCAAATTTGCATCCCCAATGTCTTGAGATCATGCTGACCGAGTTTGGCTGCCGTCGGAATAAAGGCCTCAGAGGAGTATATCAAATTCCAGAGCATGCGCTTTTTAAACAGCCTTGAATAGCTCACTTCCTGTTGGGTGGAGCCTTTGACATGAGTGTGAAAGTTGTTCGGCTCAATGAGATCTATATGTGTACTGAGTTTCATATGAATACGTGCAAGTATGTGTGAGCTATACATCAAGTTTTCTGACTGTGTTGCAGGGGGCGCCGTAGAGCCCCTGTGCCACCCCTGGGTCCCAGTCTCTGCGACGTCCTAATGGCCGCAGATTCCAATGTGTGTGCCAATTTTCAAGAGTTTTTGAGCATGTTAAGGGCCCCAAAACCACCAAAAACATTGAAAAAAAAAAAATAAAAAAAAAATAATAATCCTTAGAAAAACAATAGGACCTTCGCCCTTTTAGGGCTCGGGCCCTAATTAAAGCTGCAAGCAGCGATGAACGGGCCCTCGCACCCGGGCTCACCGCCGATCGGTGGCTTTAGGGAAACAGCGAACGGTGGGCACTATGCTTTTAACACAGTAAATTTAGGAGGAATAAATCAAAGTCATTTAGATGTGCCAAACTTCCTGCTGCCAGCTGGTGGCGCTATGCCTATAACTGAATATTGGCATGTAGACGTCTTCAGGTCAGCGCTTTTATCAAACATATGAAGTTTGGTGCAGATTGAACATGGTATGCTTGAGTTAGTGTAAGACAAGTCATTTCCTGTTGCCAGCTGGTGGCGCTATAATTGTAACGGAATATTGGCCTTTAGATGTGTTCAGGCAAGGACTCTTATCGAACATATGAAGTTTGGGGCAGATCGGACATTGTATAGCTGAGTTACAACAACTTCCTGTTTCATTGCATTAATAGCATGCATTAGCGCTTAGAAAGTGTTTCTAGCATGTTTAGCACAATATGGCATATTTTGCTGTGCTTTTAATAGACCATCACAGTGTTAAACATGTCACTTCCGGTTGCCAGCAGGTGGCGCTATGACTTTAACTGAATATGAGCATGTAGATATCTTCAGGCCAGGACTCTTATCAAACATGTTAAGTTTGGGGCAGATTGGACATTGTATGCCTGAGTTACAGTAACTTCCTGTTTCATTGCATTAAGAGCATGCTTTAGCAATTAGCTAAGTGTTGCTAACATGTTATAGCATGTTTCTAGCATGTTGCTACCCTATTTAACACTTGTTGATATTTTTAAAATGTTGCTAGGCATCCACAACAGTATTAAACATGTGACTTCCTGTTGCCAGCAGGTGGCGCTATGACTATAACTGAATACGGGCATGGGCATGTGTTCAGGCCAGGACTCTTATCAAACATGTTAAGTTTGGGGCAGATTGGACATTGTATGCCTGAGTTACAGTAACTTCCTGTTTCATTGCATTATTAGCATGCTTTAACATATTAGCTAAGTGTTGCTAACATGCTTTACTATGTTTGTAGCAAGTTGAATATTAAGTTTGGGTCAGATTGGACATTGTATGCATGAGTTACAGCAATTTTCTTTTTCTTTGTATTAATAGCATGCTTTAGCTCTTAGCAAAGTGTTGCTAGCATGTTGTAGCATGATTGTAGCATGTTGTTAGCCTATTTAAAACTTGCTAATGCTTTTTAATATGTTGTTAGGAGTCCGTAACAGTGTTAAACATGTCACTTCCTGTTGTCAGCAGGTGGTGCTGTGACTATAACTGAATATGAGCACTGACATGTGTTCAGGACTGGACTCTTATCACACCTGTGAAGTTTGAGGCAGATCGGACATAGTTTGCTTAAGTTACAGCCACTTCCTTTTTCATGGCGACACGTCGAAATTTGTCAGGCCGCCACGGACACTCCCCTCGATGAAAACTCAAAAGCTTCGCAATTTAACATCACAAGGGCCTTATGATAACACTCAGCAAATTTGAAGATGATCGGATAAAAACTGTAGGAGGAGTTCGTTAAAGTACGAGGCCTGAAAAAGGCAAAAACTGCACAAAAATCGTACAGGAAATTCAATATAACGGACTTCCTGTTGGGTTTAGGATGTTGTACCAGGAGACTTTTTTGTAGGTATTGGTGTGCTACACCTGTGTACCGAGTTTCGTACATGTACGTGAAACGCAGCTTGAGGCGCACTCCGTTGAAATTTTATAGGTGGCGCTATCGAGCCATTTTGCCACACCCACTTCTGAAAACTATTTCAGATGTAAATTTTCGCCAGGACTGATGCGTGTGCAAAGTTTCGTGAGTTTTCGAGCATGTTTAGGCCCTCAAAAAGACTTTTTACTTTGGAGAAGAAGAAAAAGAAGAAGAAGAAGAAGAAATATAGCTGCGAGCAGCGATGACGGGCCCTCGCCGCCAGTGCATCCGCAACCCCGGTGCCATCAGAAAAACGGTGCCCAGCAGGCACATTAGTTGACAGTAACCCTGTGGCAGTTTGGATTGAAGGGTTACAGCAATGAAGGGGTTAAAAGCAAAATGCTTTTAAATCATTCTGATATACTGAGAATGAGCTGAAAAAAAATTCCTTATCCTATGAGGTCATCTAGTGTTCATCCTTGGTATTACAGTGTTCATCTGATAGTTTACATGTGTGATATTTTAAATGTTTTTGCGGTCTCTGAAAGCATGATAAACATGTTTGCTAAGAATGACTTGTTTTTCATATGTAAAAAGTTGTGAAGAGTTAAGATAATGCACTTTAAATGCACTCTGTCTCTCTCTCTCTCTCTCTCTCTCAAAGCCACCCTCCCCCACTCTCAACACTCACACTTACACACACACACATGTTGGGTTTACATGTTTTATGGGGACATTCCATAGGCGTAATGGTTTTTATACTGTACAAACCGTATTTTCTATCGCCCTACACCTACCCTACAACTAAACCTAGCCCTCACAGGAGACTGTGCACACTTTTACTTTCTCAAAAAAACTCATTGTGCATGATTTATAAGCCTGTTTCCTCATGAGGACCTCACAAATGTCCCCACAAGGTCAAAATTTACTGGTATTACTATCCTTGTGGGGACATTTGGTCCCCATAACGTGATGAATACCAGGTGCACACTCACACACACACACACACACACACACAGAGTTAGAGTGAGATCAGATGTTTAATAGTTTTTTATTTTTCTAATTTTGGTAGACTATTTTATATCAATAGAAGTAAGCATTTATTTCTCAGAATGACTAGTTCTGTGTATGTAAAAAAGTTTTAAAGTGTTTGGATGCTGCATTTTAAAATTACGGTTATGTTTTTTACTGCTAGTTTAATAAATCACCATAAATCAACCGTTCAATATATCCCAAATCCGCTCGCAATTTAACATCTTCAGTATGTTGGCATCATGTTGACAAAGTTTGGTGTGAACTACTTATTCCTGCTTGGAGGAGTATGAATTTATTTATAGCCTGATTTTTCCAAAAATCCACATTCAAATTAAAATAGCAGACTTCCTGTTGGTCGCAGCTAATGGGTGTAAATTAGAAAGTTGTCCGGCTTGATGAGAACAATATACATACCAAATTTGGTGTCTGTAGCTAAAACTAACCCCCCAACTTTTGACAAAAGGTGGCGCTATAGAGTGCCTCCTCCACGCCCATTTATGAGCCTTTGCCAGTGTCTAACTATCATTAATACTGATGTGTGTGTTGAGTTTCATGAAAATCTAAGCTTATTAAGTGCCCCAAAAGCACAGGAAACAAATGTTAAAGTTTGACAAGTTGCCATGGCAACAGCATTTAACGTATCAACGACCCCTTTACAGATTCTCATCGGCCGTGTTTTGTCATTATTCTGATGAAGTTTGAAGCAAATCGGGTAAAACTAAGAGTCTGATTTAAAAGCATTTCAAAAACAACACACTTCCTGCTGCCAGTTGGTGGCGCTGTAACTTTGACTCTCAATAGTCACATCTATGTGATCGGCATCATACAACGAACAAACTCCTGAAGTTTCATTAGAATCAGACAATGTGTGCAATAGTTATTAGCCATTTCCTGTTTCTCATTTCTCGCCATAATTTCGTTGCCTCGCAACGAGCCAAACCGTTCGAGATATCAAAAATCCCCTGGCAATTTTGCATCCCTAATGTCTTGAGATGATATTGACTGAGTTTGGTGGCAATCTGAAAAAAACCCTAGTAGGAGTATTGCAAATTCCAGAGCATGCGTTTTTCACAAAACCTTGAATAGCTGACTTCCTGTTAGGCGAAGCAGGGACTGTGAGCACGAAAGTTGTTTGGCCGGATGAGGTCTATATGCGTATGAATTTTGGTAACTGTAGGTCAAACGGTGTGCGCTACAGAGCCCCTCAAAAGTCGCCTTTTTTAACATTAAGCCACACCCCCCCCAGGTGACCCCCCCATATCAAACTCTGTCCAGCCCTAATGGCCGCAGATTCCAACATGTGTGCAAAGTTTCAAGAGTTTTTGTGTATGTTAAGGGCCTCAAAAGCCCCCAAAACCTTGAAAAAAAATAAATAAATTAAAAAAAATAATAATAATAATAATAAATATAGCTGCAAGCAGCGATGACGGGCCCTCGCCGCCAGTGCATCCGCAACCCTGGTGCCATCAGGAAAACGGTGCCCAGCGGGCACATGCATTAACAGTATCCCTGTACCAGTTTGGATTGAAGTGTCACAGCAATGAAAGGGTTAAAATCAAAATGCTTTTAAGTCATTCTGACACAATGAGAATGAGATAGGATTAGAGTTAAAAAGATTCCTTATCCTATGAGGTCATCTTGTGTTCATTCTTGGTATTACAGTCTTCATCAGCTAGTTTACAAGTGTGATATTTCAAATGTTTTTGCAGCCTCTGAAAACACATTTCCTTAGAATGACTTGTTTTTCATATGGAAAAAGTTGTGAAGAGTTAGGATAATGCATTTTAAATGCTCTCTCTCTCTCTCTCTCTCTCTGTCACACACACACAGCCACTCAACTACCTCAGTCACACTTACACACACACATACACAGACTTTAGCCCATCCCCCGACACAGAGTTAGAGTGAGAGAGTTAGAGTGAGAGCAGATGTTTAATAGTTTTTTAATTTTCTATTTTTTGTTGATTATTTTATATCGATGGAACTAAGCATTTATTTCTCAGAATGACTAGTTCTATGTATGAAAAATTTTGTTGGTGTGAGAGCATGCGCTTTTTAAACAGCCCTGAATAGCTCACTTCCTGTTGGGTGGAGCCTATTACATGAGTGCGAAAGTTGTTTGGCTCAATGAGATCTACATGTGTACCGAGTTTCATATGTATACATGCAAGTATGTGTGGGATATACATCAAGTTTTCTGACTGCGTTGCAGGGGGCGCCGTAGAGCCCCTGTGCCACGCCCGGGTCCCAGTCTCTGCGACGTCCTAATGGCCGCAGATTCCAATGTGTGTGCCAATTTTCAAGAGTTTTTGAGCATGTTAAGGGCCCCAAAACCACCAAAAACATAAAAAAAAAAAAATAAAATAATAATAATAATCCTTAGAAAAACAATAGGGCCTTCGCCCTTTTAGGGCTCGGGCCCTAATGATACACAAGAATTGGTGGAGTAAGATCCATGTGCGTGTTAAATGGAGGGAGAGAGGGTGAGAGAGAGATAGTCACTGATTGCAGGGTGTAGCACAGACAGTTAAAACAGCCACGGAGTAACGTTGGAATCGCAAAAGAGCTGTCTTTTGATTAAAACCTTGTCCACAATTATGTGCATGCTTATTGTTCTGTCTGTGTTTCCTCATGATAGGATAAAGAATTTTGTGCCAGTCATTTATTTCATGTGGGAATTGATCATTTATTTTATAGTTTGCTCCTTTTATTTCTTTGCCTTTGCTTTTGATAAGCTCTTTGTGTTTGTAATGTTCCAGTTTTACAATGATGGGTTGGATGATTTATTAGAATGTGATCCAAGACAATGAGCTCTGTGGAAAGTGATTTGGTTTAAGGTGTCTGTTGGAAATTTAAGTTGCATTTAAAATGAAGTGTCTGATCATCGCTTTGTGATCGTTGGATGGGTGTTCGGGGATACTGGAGAAAATCAGGTTATCATGAATACTTCTGGTTTGATTACACAGAATGGTTTCTTTCATTATTTTGTTTTCTTTTATGACCGCGTCTAGTGTTTTGACAGTAGTTTGAAGAGAGTTATTGGATTATTCTAGTTTTTCAATAGTGGTTGTATGGAAATTCCAGTCTTGCCCGAAGTTATTTTATTTTGTCATGTAGTGTATTCATTAACTCTAGTCTGGTATTTATGGATGCAAGTACACTGACGTCGATTTCTGTAGTCTGTAGATCGCTGGTGTCCGTAGATTATGTCTTTATCTGTTTGTTTGGTTTCGCATTTACCCTCACGTTTTGCCACAAACAGCAATAGTGAGTAAATTTTCTGTCATCTTTGCAGGACTGTGATATAAAGAATGTACAAAGTTACATATCTTTGTCAACAGTGTGAAAGTAAATAGCACATAACAGGCACAATTACTGGCATAAACACAGATTTCTATTGTACGGTGACCTGGAGGGGACACCTTCGGTTCACTTAAGTTTGTCGTGGCCACGACATATCAACTCGTGGGAACGTGATATTATGTCGTGGCCACGAGATCATTTTGTCGAGGTAACGACATCCTTATGTCGTGGCCACGAGATGCTATGATGAGGGAACGACATCCATTTCTTGTGGCCACGTCTTATTATGTTGAGGAAACGACATGCGCTTCTCGTGGCCCCGAGTTTAATGCGTAAACAAACCTGTGTGACCATAGTAACCCGGGATTATCAGAGATAGATTTATTAATATTTTATTTTGAGTTAAGAAATTATTATATTAATTATTATAGAAATGAATACATTATTAAGTTATTATATTAACAAAAGGGGATGCTGTCTATGTGAATGCTGTCTGTGCGCGATGCATTCGAAAGAAGTTTATCATTAATAAATATTACCCAAAGTACATCAAATAAAATAGGCCTACAAGATATGTTTATCCAACCTTTTATTAACTGATCGTTTTTTCAGTATTATTATTATTATTATTATTATTATTTATTATTAGCCTATTATTTTATTTTCGTTTATGTTCCATCTCTTTACTTAACGTTCTATATGTAAATACTGTAAATGCTCGACATATGTTATATGGCTGGGATTTTTACTGGATTGCAGTTTAAAGGTTGAATTATATTTTATTTTGTTTAGTCTAATTATTAGACTAGTGTTTTACTGAGGAATGAATCATTCACGTAGTTTAATTTGTAAATGAAAACACACTCATTTATCGTCACACACGGGCATAAATACAATCATGAAGTCAAAACTTTATTGGCATAATTGTCAAGCATTAATAAAATTAGCCCTAACCAGTTATTAAAATAATAATAGCCTAACCATAATAATAATAATAATAGGCTAATGATAAATTATAAGTGACGTGGCTATATTTTTATATTTATTTTGTATCGCTTTGCCTAACGTTCTGTAGGCCCTTTATGCTAGTATTTGCTATATTTTGCAAATACTGTAAAGGACAATTATGCCAATAAAGTTTTGATAGAAGTTTTGATTGTATTTATGCCCGTGTGTGACGATAAATAATTTACGAATGAAACTACGTGAATATATAGGCTAGTCTATTAATTAGACGAAATAAAATAGAATATATGTCAAATTCAACCTTTAAACTGCATTCCAGTAAAAATCCCAGTCATATAGCATATTCAAATTTTTACTGTATCATTTACATTCAAAACTTTAAGTAAAGAGATAGAAAATAAGGTAAAAAAAATAACGAATACAAAGGAATGATACAAATATTACAGAAAAAAAAAGAGGATCAGTTAATAGACTTACAAGACTGTGGGATGCATGAAATGTTTGTAGGACTATTTGATATACTTCATGTAATATTTATTAATGATCAACTTCTTTTGAATGCTGTCTACATCGCGCACAGACAACATTCGCATAGACAGCATCGCATAATATTATCATTTAATATTGTATTAATTTCTATAATAATTAATATAATAATTCCTTAATTCAAAATAAAATGGTAATAAATCTATCTCTGATAATCCCGGGTTACTATGGTCACGCAGGTTTGTTTACGCATTAAACTCGTGGCCACGAGAAGCGCATGTCGTTTCCTCAACATAATAAGACGTGGCCACGAGAAATGGATGTCGTTCCCTCATCATAGCATCTCGTGGCCACGACATAAGGATGTCGTTACCTCGACAAAATGATCTCGTGGCCACGACATAATATGACGTTCCCACGAGTTGATGACGTTCCCACGAATTAATATCTCGTGGCCATGACATAATATCACGTTCCCACGAGTTGATATGTCGTGGCCACGACAAACTTAAGTGAACCGAAGGTGTCCCTTCCCGGTCACCGTACTATTGGTATAATATGCATCACATGACTAAACATGCATCATTGTGTTGGCACCCATGGTCTTGGGGTTAGTGCAGTGACGTATAGCGCAACTGTGCTCAAGGGTTTGAATCCTGACTCGAGGTACTTTGCCGACCCAGCTCCCCTTTTTCCTCCCAGTACTTTTCTGTCAGCTCTCCACTGTCCTCTCACAGTAAAGGTGTAAAAAGCCAATAAAATATAACTTTGGAGAGTTTTCAAAAAGCTCAGTTTTCCCTGACAGAAATGCCATCTCAGTGTGGACGGAAGGCCAAAACAGAGAGAGAAAAAAAAATGTGTTTTCAAATGAAAACATATTACTGTGGACCAGGCCTAAAAGATAGAATGGGAAATGACTTTCTGTTGACATCTCAATTTTCATTGGTTTCAGAATCAGCTTTATTCGCCAGATGTGCACAAACACACAAGGAATTTGTTGTGTGAGAACTACCCCCTGTAAAGCTAGTCCTGTCCGAATAGGGCTTTAGAGTCTCTACTAATGAGCTGACGATCTGAATCAGGTGTGTTTGAGCTTGGAACTGGAAAAAGATGTCGGAGAATTCCCATTCCCATTCCCATTACTGTCATACGACGGAGCCTGTGTTATGTCCGGGCATTTGAGTGGAGTTCAGCAGACTGCAGATTTATCATTAGAAAAGATCGTGGACATCTACGCAAATTGGAAAAAGAGGCGGATTCTTCTACATTAGCTAAGATATAAGTTTTTATTCCACTATTTGTGTGGCCTACCAGTCATTGTTATTTGTAAATGTATTTTAAATGAAGAAGAAATTATATAGGCTACAAATAATTGAAAATATGGTATACTGTATGTAAAAAAAATAAAAAATAAAAATCAGAGCTTGTGGTCTACCCCAGGCAAAAATTTGCTGAAGGTGGGAGACAGGAACAACCTTAAATATAAACATTTTGCCTAGCCCAAATGAACAGCAATTAGACCCAAAACAATAATATGAGAATAAATATAAATTGAATTTAAAGCAACTTTTCATACCCTAAAATACTAAATTACTATATTACCATAACACTTTAATAACTCAATATCTATAATATAAAATTAAACTAACCATGGATGTTAACTTTTCTCAACATGAGAACAATGATCATTTTTGTAATGTATTTTTATATACAGATTTATTGTTTTTGTTTTTTTTAAATATGTCATTAACTGATTCTTGACTTTGACACAGAATTTCAGAAACTATCTATAAAAACAGTGACCAGGGAGGTTGCATATGTATGTTACATAATAGATGGCAAACAGATCAGTATCACCTTAGGCCCCATTCATGCAGACTCTAAGAGATACTGAACAGTCCTTTATGTGACAGGAAAAAAACAGATGAACTATGAGATTAATCAGCGATATCTGTGTGGATTAAGGAAGGCACCATGTACAAAAGTGTTATTATTGCATGTTACTGTAGCATCGCAGCATCCTATGATTTGTAAAAGTTGGGCCCCGTTCATGCAGACTCCAACTGAAAATCATCCTGGGAATCGGTGGGGTTCTCTGTATATAAGTGTTTCATCAGTATAATATAACACAAGATAAGATGTTTCTTTTTAACAATCTCCTTTAATTAATCCCCTGTAGACGTAGGACATTCAGTTACAGACACAGCAGTTTAGAGAAATGTTAAAAGAAGAACAGAACACAATAAAACTTACACAGATGTATAAATATATACACACTGGACACACACTTTATACAGTCAATATACAATTTACATTGTACGTAAATGTATAAATATATACACACTGTACACACACTATATAGAAAAACAGCAACAATTATGTACAATATATATATATATATATATATATATATATATACTTAGGCCCCTTACATGCAGGCTCTAAATTAATGTTGAACAACAAATTTATCAGCTAGGTACATCTGACATTGAAGTTCATTCAAGACAACACGTATACGTACTTCCTTTAGAGCAGACATTTAAAGTTACTTAGGCCCCTTACATGCAGGCTCATTTAAATTTTTAAATGAGATAACAATTTACAATGTTGTCCAAACAGAGTTAAGCTCAGTACCATATTCCATGTTTGATGTCTGATAACCACAAAGAAAGTGTCAAATGGCCACATTCTGACATACACATTAAAAACACCAATCACATACATATAGACAGACAGAAATGACCAACCACCTTTCCCTTAATCTCCAGTTTTTTTGCGGACCACCTTGCCTTCTTTAAATTTATCTCTTCACCAGAACATGGACATGGTTAGCTTCAACACACGTCAAACATGTGACTGTGCAGCTGTGGGAAGAGATTCTTCTCAGAACAACACTGTAAAAAACAACCTATAGAATCTACTCAATAAAATGAGGTAAACTGAGGTAACAATTTACACTCAGTTTGTTTGGGTAGATTCTATCCTATATGTCTGAGTAAAGAATACCTGAATTTATCAGCTAAGACAAACTAAAAAAAAGTAGGTAAAGTCTACACAGCAAAAAGCCCAGTGTTAAATGAACTCTCCCGGGAGTTTGAGTCCATACTCAAGAGTATTAAAATTAACTAAAACACTGAAGCAGTGTTAGAGTTAATGAGGTAATTAAGTGATTCATTGAGTGATGATTGACCATTATTAAAGACGCCTGATGTTAATAAGCAGAATCACCAAAAGGAGAAAATCTAATTTTGTAAATTGCCATTATAGTGGTCAGTGTTAGCATTAGTGTAGCTCTTACCAGTAACCTCTTAATATTAGATTTTGCTTGGGTGTTGTAATTGAGTTATAACAGTCAGACAAAGCAGAAGAAATGAGATTTTGTAGTTTTGAATATGCTTTGACAAAGTCATGAAGTAGCGATCAGAATAAGTGAATTGTATTTTGTTTATGTTGGTTTAATCAGACAGGTGTTTCTGAAATTTATTTGACCGGAAAAAAATGTGAACGTTTTTTAAATTTAGACACACAGACATCAACAATCAGTATGAGAATCACAACAATGGTGACCAACAAAAACGTATGTTGTAGCCAATCAAAACTCATCCATATCTCCCATCATGCATTGTGGCATGAATAAATTATGAGCTGATGATTTCCATGATGTTTAGAGTTGATCTGTTTCTGAATATGCTGTTTGTCACCATTTTTGAGATTCATATGCTGATTCATGATGTTTGTGTGTGCCTAAAAGAACAGCTTTTGAAAGTTTTTTTTGATCGGAGGAGCTTGTAAGAAGTCCATTCAAAATTAAAAAAAAAAATTCAGGCTTTATCATTTTTTTGCTGCTGTGAAACCACAAGGCAGTTGTAATAAATAAAGGATATAGAACTCTAAATGGTTTCAGTGGCTCAAATTAAGTTTATTTTAAAACAGAATTATCACCACTGCATGACTTTTGCTCTTTGGCTTGTCTGGCTAGTTTAACTAAACAGTTGAACAAAAGTTAATGTTAAAAAGCTACGGGTCAAGAGCCCAACTAATGCTAACACTGACCACTATAATGGCAACTTACAAAATTAGATTTTCTCCTTTTGGTGATTCTGCTTATTACATCAGGCGTCTTTAATAATGGTCAATCATCACTCAATGAATCACTTAATTACCTCATTAACTCTAACACTGCTTCAGTGTTCATTTTAATACTCTTGAGTATGGACTCAAACTCCCGGGAGAGTTCATTTAACACTGGGCTTTTTGCTGTGTAGACTTCACCTACTTTTTTTTAGTTTGTCTTAGCTGATAAATTCAGGTATTCTTTACTCAGACATATAGGATAGAATCTACCCAAACAAACTGAGTGTAAATTGTTACCTCAGTTTACCTCATTTTATTGAGTAGATTCTATAGGTTGTTTTTTACAGTGAATCAGAAAGAACTTGTGTGACAATGGCTGCAATTGTTCCTCTCCCCTGTGGAGCCGTTCCCTCATTGGCTTTTAGAAGCTGCTGAAAGCATCTTTCTGTAGTTTGGCAAACTGCAGTGATGCCTGGAGATGGTTTCTGTAGGCCACCTCTGTCCTTCAGAGCAAGTGCACATGTACAAATGTGTTGTCTCTTCCTTTCATTTTGAGCCCACGGAGAAGTGACTCTGTTTCTTCACGGTGTTTAGTAATTGGCTTGATGGGTACTTTGTATCCTTTGCCAAGTGGGTTGCGGCTGTTTAGGAAATCAAAGGCTGCATCAATTGTGCGCAGGAATTGAACTATGGCTGCACATCCACTGAACTGGGGATATTTCAGCTCCTGCTCACAATACTCTAGGGCATCAGCCACACTGCTGCTGAAGAGCTGGGCTGCAAGATTGACCTCGATTTTCTGATTTCACCACTGGATGTGCACCATTTTTAGTTTGTTGCCAAGACGCAAGCCTTCCTTCTCCTGAAGCTTGTGGAGCTCCTCAATATACTGCCACCTTATCTGCTAGCCATCTTCTCTTATGTGAGAACACATTCCAAAGCAGCTTGAGCATGTGACATGAACCCAAGAGCACATGGAATTTTTGTGTGTGATCTTCAGGATGGAGAAAGTAAGGCCTCATGTCCATGATGTCCACGTTGGCACCAAGCTTCCTGATCATTGCTAAGTTTTGGGAGGGTCCATCGCACATCACTGAGACAACCCTAACTCCGACTGCATGAAGCCTAACAAGGCTGTCTCGAAGAAAGAAAGCAATTGAAATTTTCCAAGACTCATTGATTGCAACAATCATGAGGACCAATGCTTGTGTTGCCACAACATTCTCTCACCATCTCACCACCACCGATGTCAATTCAGTTTGCTTATGAAGGTACATTTCATCCATCATCAATGTCCTTTTCCGACTTTCTTCTGCTCAGCAACATGACTTTTTAAAGCTGTGAGTGAAGCAACAGAAAATCCAGGATCTGCAGAGATGCTACTGTACCATTTCCGTATGGTCTGAGGATGAGGCAAAGTCAAGAGAAACTTCTCTCTCACATAGTCATAGGCCTTTGGAGAGCAGAAGTGTAGTGTAGTTGCAAATTGCATCAAGTTTTCGGAAAACACTGACTTTTTCTTCTTTTTGATTCTCTGAAAGATCTCCTGGGGAACATCATCCAGACTTTCAAGAAGAGAGGCACATTCAGTTGAAATGATAAGTTTCTTCTGAAGCACTTCGATTATACTTTTCAAGGAAGAAACTCTTGCCTTTAGTCTCCTTGTCTGTTGCCTTTTCAACTTCAGCTTTTGATGAGCTACACATAGCTTTTCCTTTAACTCATAAGCCTTCCTTTTAAGTGTTTTTGGAGACTCCAAAATATAGTAGCAGTGATCACTCAGAGAGTTGCTAGGCAGCTGTGCTGACATAGTGGAAGAGTGACCCGATACTGAGTGTGCTCGTTTTTCATTTGTGTGTTGAACGCTGCTACCCAAACCAACATCCTCACACATATTTGCTGTCAGAGCAATGTCATCATGCATGACATCCTGAGCAACAAACACCTGTTCAGATGTGTCTTCCATCATCATGACATTGCTCTGATTGGCAGCAAGGTTGTTGGCACTACTCCCATTGTCTACATATGCAACCTCCTCATTACTATTTACAGCAGAAATAAGGATGCCACTTACCACCTCATTAATACTTACCAAGCGTCTTCTTTTTGGCTTTTTGGCTTGCCCTTGGAGAAACAGTAAATGGTAGGCACGGCGGTGACCTTCAGGCATGTCTTTCCCTAATAAAAATAACAAGAAACAATGATAAAAAAAAATATATATATATTAATGCAGAGTACATAGCTGTTATTCACAACAGAGATGTATGTGTTTATGTTTCATTAATCGGTCAATAACTAGAATGAATGTGCAGATTACACATTAAAATTATTATTGCTATTAAAAGAATATGTAACTGTTCTCAGTAAGTAAGGGATAATCAATGATTTGCCGTGTATCAGTAGTGCATCAATTTAGCCTCTCTGTCTCAGACCTCAGTAAACAAACACATCCATTGGTCAGGCATGACTAATGCTTTCCGCGCAATCAAACATGATGCATCACTGAACATTAACTCAATGCATTATCAAACAACACTTGTGTGGGAACACAGCATTCCTAGCTTTTATTTTGACGGGTTGCCGTGAATACCTTTAAATTTCTGTGAGTATATGACCCTGGTTTTACTCAAATGAAACAGTGAACTGTTCACAAAGTACTCTCAGAGCAGTTCTGAAGATGTTGTTCATGCATTTTGTATGGCAGACGCTGAAATCATCGCAAGCGTCACACGCGCTTCAATATGTGTGTAGTAAGGGAAACCGTGTGTGCTTCTGCACCATTCATTCATAAAGAGACACGCAGAACAGGATTCATATTTACATGGTATTTTGCAGCTTAATATTTACAGATGCTAGTCCATATATCGCGATTTGATTTAAGTGTAATGACCAGCTTTTGATTAATTCATTCAAACTTTGACAAATTCCATGAATTCCTCAGAAATCATAGATACAAATACAAAAACATTTGGGGCTAGAGAAAAATCTTTTGGGGCTCAAGCCCCAAATGATTAGCTCTAGCGACACTTCTGCTGCGAACCCTGACCCAATCTGCGGCCTTTATGTCAGGGACCTTAACGCGTGCTGAGAGATTGAATTTCTGCTTCATCCTCCTCTGCTGGCAGGTGACAGAGGCCCTGACTCTCTGTAGTGGTTCCTGAGGCAGTGCAGGGCTGAGCCTGTCGAGGGGAAGGTGCAGGTTACGGCCAAGCATGAGGAAAACTGGAGAGACCCCTGTTGTAGAGTGTTGGGTGGCCCTATAGTGCAACAGTGGTCCATCCCTGGAACAAGTGCGCTGTGAGGCTGTTTTTTAGTGACTGATGAAAGCATTCAACACCACTATTAGCTTGGGGATGATTAAGCTAGGGTTGCAAAGACTCTGCTGAAGCATTCCCCAAGAGTCACAACGAACTAAATGGCCACCCCCAGTATACCAGCCAGCGAGCGGCAGACTGAAGCTAAATGATTACGCTTACCACAGTTGCGGCATGTTTGGTCTCGGGCTGGGCAGTTCATCCAGTTCTAATAGCCCTTTTGCATCATTGGTATGTTCAATTAACTGTTCGTGAATAATTTCGTCCTGCAACACACAAAACTTGCATGTGCTAGCCAATCCCCGCAAGTTGGCTACGTACTGTTGCACAGACTCACTGGGCAGTTGGTGTATTTGGCTGAACAGAAAACATTGCAACACAGCACTCTGTGGCGCTGCAAAGTGTGCATTTAGCAGTTCCATGGCTGTGTCATCATCCCTTGTGGTGCCCAACAGCGAGCACCAGCACACGCTGACCCTCGACTCCCAAGCAATGCAGTAACAACGCTTTTTTGAGGGCTGCACCCACGTCAGTCAGCCCCATTGCCAAGATAAAAGTTTCAAAGGAATCGGAGGCTCGCTGGGTAGAGCAAGGAAATGAGCAGGAGGTGGTAGTGCGATATCAGCCATCCTCATTGCTAATTGTTTAATAAAAATCACACTGACACAGGGAGTGGCATCAACTTATCGTATCTTTTACTTAGCCTTTATGTCTCAGACCTCAGTAAACAAACACAACAATTGGTCGGGCATGACAGAATGCTTTCCGCGCAATCAAACATGATGCATCACTGAACATTAACTCAATGCGTTATCAAACAACGCTTGTGTGGGAACACAACACAGCTGGCATGCAAGCCAGGGAGCGCTCAAAGAAAGCAAAAAGCAGTGGCAAAAATTATGGTAAAAAGACTGGCTAAGAGCGCAAACTAAAAGCTAAATTTTATGGTGTCCTGGGTTTTTAAACTCAGCTGTTAGACATCCTAAATGGTGTCTTGACCAATTAGACATGGTCTTAGCTTGGGATGTTGCTATGTTTCTCCTCCCAGTATGTTATCTTATTAGTCACATGGTCCGAGTATAATTTTGAGAATGATTTAAAACAAGAATATATTACAAAATTTTACAAAAAAAAAAAACAAAAAAAAAAGATTAATAGAAATACTTATTAAAAGGACATATGCAACGAGTGATTACAACATAAGAGACAATTGTGTGGGTTATTAACTCTTAACTTCCTTAACTGTCCTCAGAGATTGTTAATGAAACTTTTTCCCTGCCTTACCAGCCCTGTCATGACCTCAGAGACCACTTGTGAACTATCTGTTTCCCTTCTATATGAGTATAATTGTGAATTGTCAACTTGTCCAGTTTCCCAGAGTGTGTTTGATTTCCCTATCTGTCCAGAACCAGTCAGCCATACTGGGTTAGAGTTGTCAGTCTTGCGGGAGCACTAGCATATTTTCCAGATGATTTTCCAAAGAATTTAAATTGCTCCCTCAATTTTGATTGGACACATAAAAGTAATACATTACCTGAATGTATGCACTCACCATATCAACAAACTTTTGTGTTTTTTTTTAAAATAAAGAAAATATACAGCGTGTCTTTTCAGTCTTCTCAGTCTACAAACATCCATGTGAGAGAAGCGAGACATGTGACCACCCACATCAACTCGTAAACAAAGCAGCAACATGTTTATGTCGTGATACTTTCATTTTTGGAAGAAGGTGCTGAGAGGAATAAGCCTTGGATTTACCCCAGATGATGATGCGCTGAGAGGAAAGCTTGTTTATCTCACAAACAGAACGGAAGCGCAGCTACAGCCAGCTGAGGAGATCTCTTATACAGTATACATAATGTTTCTTATTGGCATTAAAAATGTGTTGTTGTAACATAAACTTGAATGCATTTACTAGAATTCCTGACTAAAATGTGTAAAATAGAGTGCAACATTTTGAAATATGATAGGCATGCATCTGTAAGGTATCAGGAATGTTTTGTTTCATAAACAATATGACATAAAAGTAGAGCTAATATTTAGACAATATAAAAGTAATGTCTAATAATGCTTAGACCAATCTTTACTGTTAAATACTCTGTCTGCAAATATCTGTTCAAACGTGTTTATAATGTGCTTAATAATAATTTAGTTCTTCAGATGTTGTTTTTGTATAATAATAAATATAATGCATGTGTGCATATGATAGCTATAAATCACATGGGCAATATTAGTGATTGCTAATGTAACAATATTTGCACTTAGCCTATCAACATGCTCACTGATTTATTCATTTATTTATTTATTTTATTGCCCAGATACCTATATGAATATTTTTGGGATAGAAATTATAGAATTAATCCTTTTACTTAGCAAGGATGCTTTAAATTGCTCCCGATATTAACATGGTCACAGCTGTTTTTTTTTTTTTTGTTTTTTTTTGTTTTGTTTTGTTTTGCTTTAGTTGTTTGTGATCTGATACCTGTACAACAGATGAATCCTGCAAACTTTTTTTCTCTGGGAGCACTGTACCAACATCAGAAGTTCAACTACACTGATATTTTATGGTAAAACAAGTTCCTTGACTACTGATGATGAGTTTTGCAAGCACTCAAATATCAGGTATGATTTACTTGTTTCACTTGTTGAACAGAATTCAGAAAACAGCTTTCATGAATTACGTCTGTTCACATCTCTGTGGTTAGATCAGTGTGCTTAATAATGTTTCTTTGACCTTCATTGTGTATGTTTTGATGATACTGTGTTGTAAATAAAATACATATAATCTAAAACCCCAATCTTTGAATCTTCTCTCATTGTTTCTTACCTGACAGTCACAGTCTCATTGATGGGCCATTAGGGGAGGGCCTTTTGTCTCTCAGGTGTGAATCACTAAATATTCATGGCCATTCTCACTCCCTTGCATATTCCCTTTCGATCACAAAACATGTCTTAGAAAATTTAAATAAGTATCCCACGTAGGAGGCGACGTTCTCGCAACCTTGCGCAACGTTCCCTAAAAGTTGTCTAAAGGTGACGAATGTCCCGAACATTTACAGAACATTGGAGACGTTCCTAAAACGTCCTCTTTTGGTTACGAAAGTTCTGGTGCTCAATGTTCGTTATATGACTTTAGGGGGACGTTCCATTTTGGTTATTTTTTGGTCACATAAGAACGTTACAAAGAGAACATTTGGGACATTTACAGAACGTTCTCACATGGTCCTTTTAACCATACAATAACGTTCGCAATATGACTTTAGGAGGACCTTCTATATTGGTTATTCTGTGGTCATATAACAACGTTACAAAGAGGACATTAGGACGTTAACAGAACGTTCTTACATGGTCCTCTTTTAGTCATATAATA